>NWBT01000050.1:893890-987547 GCA_003386485.1 Colletotrichum lentis
AGGCCTGATGTCGGACGCCTTTCCCTGTAACAACTTCCACTAGCAGACGTATTCATGACTTTCTTCCTCGAATCGTAGATATCGAACAAGTTGTAACTAATCCTAACAAACACGATGCATAGAATTTGACTAAATTTACTTTTGTAACGAGTTTCAATTGCTTCGGAAAATCTATGTATTGAGCAGCTTTACTGTAGTTCTAAAAAAAAAAAAAAAAAAAAAAAAAAAAAAAAAAAAAAAAAAAAAAAAAAAAAAAAAAAAAAAAAAAAAAAAAAAAAAAAAAAAAAAAAAAAAAAAAAAAAAAAAAAAAAAAAAAAAAAAAAAAAAAAAAAAAAAAAAAAAAAAAAAAAAAAAAAAAAAAAAAAAAAAAAAAAAAAAAAAAAAAAAAAAAAAAAAAAAAAAAAAAAAAAAAAAAAAAAAAAAAAAAAAAAAAAAAAAAAAAAAAAAAAAAAAAAAAAAAAAAAAAAAAAAAAAAAAAAAAAAAAAAAAAAAAAAAAAAAAAAAAAAAAAAAAAAAAAAAAAAAAAAAAAAAAAAAAAAAAAAAAAAAAAAAAAAAAAAAAAAAAAAAAAAAAAAAAAAAAAAAAAAAAAAAAAAAAAAAAAAAAAAAAAAAAAAAAAAAAAAAAAAAAAAAAAAAAAAAAAAAAAAAAAAAAAAAAAAAAAAACTATCACATCTCTATTACAGTAGGTTATATATCCTTTCTAAATTGATTCAAGAACCTATCTTATACAAGCCTACACTCTCAGAACTCTATAGAAGCAGCCCTCTACTAACGCCACTCTCATCATTCAAACGTGGCTTGGTCTCCCTCCCGCCACAGGATGGCGCCATCGGGCTTGAGATGAGCGGGGATGAGCGGGGTTGATGAGCATGGCATGTGTGAGCCAAAGGTGACTTGCCTCTGTAGGCTTTAATTAGCGCTGAATTGGTAATTAAGTCCCGTTGTTGATGGGGCCAAATGTTTACGTCTTGATTCGACGAACCCCCCAAAACCTCCGTTCATACATGGCCGGCCTACCGCGCATATCGACGATGGCGAAATCTGCAACCCTCTAAGACGGCATCGTGCTTGTGGAACCTTGTACGTAGTAGTACAGACAGGGGGTGAGGGGTGGAATCGCACAAAGGACACCAAATGGCAGATGCAACCTCGGAGGAGGAGGAGGAGGAGGAGGAGGCGTCGCCTTTGCTCCCCGTATCGATGAAACCGCCGTCATCACGTCCAGCCGCCGAGATGGCGTCGAGAGTCACAACGGCCCTCTGGGGCCCTCCGTCGGTCCAGCGCTCGCTGCTCATCAAGCTGGACTTCACCGTCCTCATCTACTTCTCCGTCGTCTGGTTCCTCTTCGGCATCAACCGCGCCAGCTACAGCACGGCGTACATCAGCGGCATGAAGGAGGAGCTCGACTTCCAAGGAAAGGTGAGGAGCAGCCCCCGGGGGACAAGACAGGTCGGACACTCAGTCTTGGGTCGGCTTGGTCGAAGAAGCATCTAGGAAGCGTCACTCCCTTTGAGATACGTTCTGACTACGGGTTTTAGGACTTCAACTACATGCACACAATTTACCTAGTCACCTATGCGGTTTTCCAGATCCCCTCGACCTCCATCTTGACCGTCGTCAAACCCCGATACGTATTTGTTGCGGCCAACACCGTCTGGAGTGTCCTCACTCTGGTCACGTTCCGGGCGAACCACGTCTATCAAGTCTTCATTCTCAACGGGTTCGAGGGCGCCTTCTCAGCCATCGCCTAGTAAGTCCGTCCGCGCGCCCCCCCCCCCGGGATCTTGTGAAACCACGGCTTTCTCACCGACACATCTCAGTGTGGGCGCGCACTTCATCTACGGGTCGTGGTACAAGCAATCCGAGCTCGCCACCCGCGCGGCAGTCTTTTGCGCCTTTGGCAACCTCGGCAACATGGCAGGAGGCTGGATCCAGGCGGGACTGCTGGCGTCTCTTTCCAACGGCCCAATCGCCCCGTGGCGGCTCATTTTCGTGGTGGTCTCGTGTGTCACCATCCCCTTTGCCGTCTTTGGTAGGCGCCCGCGTCCGTGGAGCAACGGGACATGTAGACTGATCTCTTGAAGGATGGTTCGCCATTCCGGATCTTCCGGAGCACCGCACAGCCAGGTTTCTGACCCCTGAGGAGAGGGAACTCGCTGTCAGCCGCCTCGGCCGTGTGAAGGCGAAGGCGTGGGACCGGACCGTGTTCCGACGTGTTCTACTTAGCTGGCAGTTCTGGCTACTGCCGACCGTCTTCATGCGTAAGTCTTTTCCCTTGCAAGGTTTGGAAGGTCATGAAGCGCTACTGACCGATGTCGAGAACAGTCTACTCCCTCAGCGTCCAAGCCATAGGGAACAACGTCATACCTCTCTGGATGGCCTCCCGTGGCTACAGTGTCATCCAGCAGAACAACTACCCGACCGCGACCTACGCGACGGGCATCGTCGCCACTTTCATCTACTGCGCCGTGTCCGACAAGCTCCGCTCCCGCTGGCAGGCGTCCCTCTGCATCGGCCTCACCTTCGTCGTCAGCAGCGCCATCCTGATCTCGGACCCGCCCGACGCCGGCTACTTCTTCGCCTTCTACCTGATGGGGACGACCTACGCGCCGCAGGCGCTCTGGTACTCGTGGATGGCCGACCTGACGGCCCACGACGTGCAGCTCCGGGCCATCACGACGGGATTCATGAACTCGTTCGACTTCGCCTTCGTCGTGAGTGGGATCCTTGTCGGTGATGCTGGTTTCCTTCGCACACGCTGACGAACGCTAGACATGGTGGCCGCTGATCTTTTACCCCGTCACGGACGCGCCGAACTACCGGAAAGGCTACATCGCGAGCTTGGTGACCGGTGCTCTGACCGTGCCGGTCATCTTGTTGATTGCGTTCCTTGAGAGAAGGGGAAGGGGCAAGGGAACCATTGCCGATGTTAACGATGAGGATGAGTAGGTCGGCGAATGGGTTAGTCTCGGTCTGGCTGGGGGCAGGACCGTCGAGTTGATTCCCCGAACTCGGAGCCGGCTTGGGTCTAGTATACTTAGTTTCAGCCCACCGTCAGAAAACTGATCCGAGGATATAATAGTTAGTAGTCGATGTTGGTGTTTGTGTGATTTGTCCGTGGGACTCACTTTCGTACATCACACACTTCCTCGCGATGTCTTTGTGCTCGACCAGACAACCTCTATCATTATAGCCAAAAGTCAGGGGTATCAATGGGCCAACAAGCCCAACGTCGGTAGTTGCGGAAGATAAGTAGGCCTAACTAGAGTAATGCTGGAGGCCACGCCGCCCGCAGCGAACTAATCATGCATTGATATTAGCCCCTATCAAAGCCATCTATCTACTACCTCTTAGTGAACAACAGCCACCTAGCCGGCCAGCTTACGCCGAAGCTTCAGTACCTACGCCATTGGTTTATAGGGGTCGTGAATGATCTCAGGCCTAACAAATACTAGATCAACAGACTGTCCATATTTCCAGTCCATTTGGGGGGACTGCGAACTGTTGAATTAGAGGGTCCCACGGAGGGCACTTTAGGCGCGCCGAAAGGGTGCGCGGAGATAGGAGTTATCGGCCTGGTTCGGCCTGGTTGCTTGGCAATTATTAGAGGGACTGCTGCAGGCTTCGTCCTAGGTAGTGGGCTTTGTGGAGGCCTTAGGCACCTAGAAAAAGGGTTACTAAGGGCCTAGTTAGGTAGCAAGGCTAGGCGTAAAGGTAACGTAATAGTTATAGTTATATATATAGAGATACATATATAATATATAATATATATAATATTAACTTATTATTATTACCCCTATTAATTTAATAATTAAGAGTCTTATATACTTAGAAATTAATAGTAATAAGCTTAGTAATGTAATTCCTATAAGCTAAAAGTATATAATAATAACTAATAACATAAAGATTGCTATAAAATCCTCCTCTAACTAGACTATCTAGTTTAAGGAGCTCTAGGTAAAAGCTAAAGCCTATAACCTATAGGAAGTAATTAACCTATTAGTAAGTAATTCTTATAAGCCTAGTAAGACTATTATAGCACTTATAGAGCGCTTAATACGCCTTTAGTCTTATAACTATCTAAGATACTAAGCTCTACGCCTAGGATTAAACTCCCTAGGCGCTTAAGGGGCAGCAGTAACTATAATCCTAATAGCTAGTTAGGAATTACTCCTTAAGCCTATAGTAGTAACTAACTTATAGGCTAAAGGGGTCTATAAGCTCTTACTAAGTAACTTACTATTATATAAGGAGTAGTAAAGTAAATATACTAACACGTTAAAGAAGTATAAAATGTATATATAAAAATACACCCTACTGTAGGACTAGTTTAGAGATACTATAAGTATTAAGCTTTTAGAATACTATTATAAGCTAGATAAGCATCTTAACTAATAAGTAAAGAAGCTTAAGAATTATATTACTAAGCGCCTAAAGGAAAGGCTTAATAAGGTATAAATAAAATATAAAAGAATTCTCTATAAAGGCACCTAGAATTACTTTAATAACATAAAGGAGCTTAAGAAATAGCTTCTTATATAAGAAAGTGCTTTTTATAATATAAAGGCTAATAAAGTCCTTAATATATAGCACTTAAAGTATTAGTTTTAGGATGTTATAAAAGCCTTCTTAACTAGTTATCTTACCTAATAGGTATTTACCTACCTATAGTAAAGCAAGAAGGACGCTAAGGAAGAGAATCTTATAATCTCTATAATAATAAGTAATATATAAGAGGTAATAAAGCTCCTTAGTAACACACCTATTAGGTAAAAGGCTATATATAGCGCCTTTAGCCTAACTAATGTAAGTTATAAGAACCCTAAAGGTAACTATAGAAATTAAAATAATAGAAACTATAGTAGTAGGAATTATAGCTATAGAGGCTGCTAGTAGATATAATCTTATAAGCTAAGCGCACTTTATAAGTAATCTTTATTATTATTAGGGCCTTTAGCACCTTTATAAAAGTAAAGCGTACTACCTAAGTAAGAGAGGTTAAGTATAAACGTAGTAGAGATACTGCTTTTAAAATATATAAGCTGCTAGCTTTACCTTACCTTAGGGCACTATATTAACTACTGCTAGTACACCTTTCCTTATACACGCCCTAAAAGGTAGTAGTAGAGTAAAGCAGTTAAGGCTATAATTAAAGAGTATATATAATGTAACCTAAAGCTTACTAAACGCTTATAAGAGGTAAAGGTAGTAACTATTAAGAATAACTAACTATATAGTAGGTGTAAGGGAAAGATTATACTAGCCTCCTTTTACACTATAAAAAGCCTTTATTACCTAGCTTACTTAGTAATATTAGATTTAGGCTTAATAGTATATATTTTTAATAAGCCTTTATAGTTTAAGATTATAAAGGCTACGCTAATAGGTAGTTTCCTATAGGCTAGCTTATAGTAACTACCTATTAAAGCGTATAGCACTATATAAATTAGGCTTAGGGGGTATATAGGTACTATTATAAGGCTTACCCTATATAATGTTACCCTTTACTTAGGTCTTATAGCTAACTTAGTGTCCTTTAAGAAGCTAAAGTAATAAGGTATTTAGTAGGATATAAGCCCTAGAAATAACTACCTGCAAAAGGCAGATAGGTCTTTTATAGCCTACCTTAATAATATTTATAACTAATAGGTCCTTAACTATAGGCCCTTTAAGGTAGAGGCTGCTTTAGCTGCTACTATGCTCTTACCTCCTATAGACTTAGATAAAGCGCTCTAACTACACTAACAAAATAAATACACTATAAAGACATATAGGAAGCTAATTCTTAGCAGCCTATTTACTTAGCACTACAGGCTAGGTTACTTAGGCCTTAAAGTAATTAAGAGGATTATTAATATAGCTTATAGAGTGTATCTTAAAGGCTTTAATAATTATAAGATTTACACTATTAACTATAACGCCTATATAAAAGGTAAAGCCTACTGCTTAGCTAGGCGCAGCCTATATAAATCTATAATCTATATAGAGCTTAGTAACTACTTAGTAATTAACTTCTATAACTTAGAGGTTAGTTATATAGGGTATACGTCTTACATAATAATTTCTAACTGTAGTAGTAGTTATATATAGGATTTCTATCTACACTAAAGAACTACTAAGATACTACTTACTACGCTTATAGACTTTCTTACCCTATTAGAAGTATAATATAACTGTTAGATAAAGGTTATTAAGACAGATAATAAGCTCCTATGCTACTTAGATATTATAGATGTAATAGAGGTGTGTAATATACGCCTTAAGGTAAGCGCCCTAAATACCTAAGCGTAAAATAAAGCTATAAAGTATATTACTGTAGTTATTAAGCAAAAAGCATATAGTATAGTAATTAATATATACCTACTAAACGTCCTTTAGCTAGAGGTCTATATAGCTACTACCTACCTTTATAACTGTATACTATAAGCGTCTTACAGTTAGAAATCCCTATACTAACTATAGTATAAGCACTTCTAAAGTAAAGCTAATATAGTATATACTTAGCTAGACCTTTCTTACCTACGTGTATATAGTTATAAAGCATACATACTTACTGCTAACGCCTAACTTTACTCTCTTAAAGAATGAAACAGCTTCTTTACTGCCTATTTTGGCAGGTTCTGCCTCTATATTCAGCAGGATATCTGCTAAAAACCTAACGCCGCTTTTAGCCAGGAGGGCTAACCTACCCAGCAATCCAAGCCCAGTCCCAGGTGGGGCATATACCGCAGGGTATCATCCAAGGTACCGTTTAACTCTTCTATGCTAATGTTTCCCAAGGCTGCTATTTTCGTTTAGCTCTCATCACAGCTCCAAAAATAGCTTACGCACTAGGGGTACATAATCTACAACTGCTGCTTCCCAACAATGCATCTTGTTTGCATCCTTTATTATCCCTCCTTTCCTAACAAACGCTTACCGCAAAGCAGTCAGCTCTTTGTGTCTCCCCCTCCCTAACAAATCTTACACCTCTTCTATTACTATGCCACCCTGCTAGCGTTATTATGTTAACGCCTCTAACTTAGACAATTCCTTTTTGCCTAGCAATAACGACCTTAGTAATAACACCTCTAATACTAATAAGGACGTCTTTAATGTAAATAAAGATAAAGATAGCCTAAGCACTAACGTAACAGACATTAAAGACCTTAATAAGGAAGCTGAACTTGACGTTAAAGACTAGATTATGTTGTTTAGTAGGAATCTCTACCTACCTAACTACTAGCAGAGGGCAGTAGAGGAAATAAATAAAAGCGAATTTAAGGGTTAAGATTACAGTCCTTTAACAACAGCATTACTAGATAATATTAAGGAGCAGTAACGCTTATAAGGACGACGTAGGCTTACCTTTAACATTACTGTAGCTAACGCCCTAAACTATAGATATTATAAAGTCCTTAACTACAACCCTTAACATTACTATAAGACGCTCTTAATTAAACTCCTCTATAACTTCTTTAATTAGTACCTTAGCTAGAAAGTTAGTAAAGACAGGAGGAAGAGGAATAGTATTAAGAAAAAAAGCTTATTAGGGACATACTAGAAGATCTTTAGACTTATGTTTAAGAGGGCTATAGGTAAGAGAATAGCCTCTAAGCTAGGTTGCAGCATACATAAGGTATGTAGGCGCTTTAAGTTAATATAATTACTTATGCTAATAAGATTAGGTTATTAGAAGGCTAGTTAAGAAGTATAGCCTAAACAACTAGGCGTAAGCTAATTGTATTATAATAATTAACTAACTAAAGCAGTATATTAAAGAAACGCTAAGTATAATATAAAAGATGTTTAAGGTAGGAGAAGTGTGTATCCTTACTATACTTTTTGTCCTATTAGTTACTCCTACTAGCGCCTATTACAGAGCTATTATAAGGCTTTGTTTTAGGGATATACATGTTATTCTAGTAAGAGATCTAGAAGGCAGACTATATAAGCTTCTTATTTAGTTTACTCTAAAGTTTATAAAGGAATACCTAGGTGCTAAAGCTTAGTATAAAGCTAGTGCTAGTGTTCTGTAAGTATTAAGAGCTAATACGTCTCTAGGAATACCTATCTAATCCCTAAAACTATGTTTAATCCCTCCTTACTGCTTAGCTTACATATGTTTCTTCTAGGCATTCTATTTCGCTACTAGGCATTTTATGCAGGCAGCCTTACCTTACTAGATCAGCTAAAAAAGCTTAATATTTACCCTAGCAAGCTTAAGTTACCTTTACTGCTACAGGAGGACTTAAATAACACCTACATTTTCCATCACGCTATCTTAGGAACTAAAGGTTATATACTATCTACTAACAAACCTATTTCTAAGGCTATAATAGGGGCCTAGTTTAAGAGAATTAGTAAGCTTATAGGATTAGAATACTCTACTATACTTTACAGCTTACGCTATAATGCAGCAAATAGATTTAATTAAAGTAGTTTATATTCTATCCTTCCCCCTAGTGAATTATACTAACCCCTAGCTTTAGCTAATATCAGCAAGGCACTTTAAAACCTTATTATAGGTTACGCTAGCTCTAAACTGTTTTAACATCACTATCTTAGACGTAAAATTAGTGCTAACCTTTAGGGTATCCTCTGCAGCTAAAGGCTGTAATAGGCGCTAATTAAGCAGTCTAGCAGCATTAGCTACTCCATCAGCAAGCGTTAGCTAACTAACCTTACGTAGAAGCAGTCTACATCTATTACTACTTATCCTATAATCTAAAGATTAAAGACAGCCCTTTAACAACTACCTCCTTACTTTAAAGCGTATAGGGATGCTAAATAAGAGATAAATAACAAAAAGCAGAGACTTAAGAGAGAGCTTAAGCAGAGTATTATCTATAAATAGACTAATAATTAGGCTGTTAACAACATTAAGCAGTAACTATAAGGTAATAGCTTTACTAAGCCTCTAGTAGCAGACACCTACCGTCTATAGGGACTAGCATAAAAGCGCTTACTTACAGCACTTACTACTCTGCTTATTGCCACACTTAAAGACCAGTACAAACAGAGAGACAACGCTATTAATGCAGTATCTACGTACTGTCTTATCTAGGAAGGATGCACTACGCGCTAGCCTTAACCTTAGTTAAAGGATTTACTCCCTAAGACGCCTTCTAGTAGCTTAGAAGTTAGCCCCCTTTCTCTTACCACACTATCTGTTTATACTAGGAATAAGACTAAGAGGCTAAGAAGATGCTTTCTATATATTAGCTAGGCCTATTATCTCCTTCTAGATAATCCTTAGGTAGATAATCTTATCTAAGAGTACTACTCTTCTAACAGCCTAACTAGGCACTTTAAACGTAAGCACTTATCTAAGATGTAAGCTAATAATAAGATAGAGTGTATAGTTTGTAAGATACTACTTAACTACAGGATGCACCTTTAACGTTATACCTTTAAGATCTACAGCACTGTTTCCTAAGCGTTCCTATCTTATTACAAATATAGCAAGCTAGTTTTAGCAAGGAAAACCTAGGACGACTCTATAACCCATAACCACAAGCGTAAGCCAAGGTAGAATCCAGTACTACTGCCCTAAGGACAACTTATAGCTAAGCAAGAAGGCTATATTACATCCACTAGCAGTATGTACCTCACATTAGCTTATACTAAGATAATTAAAAAAGTAAAGCCTAGATAGACAGCTAGAGGGATATAGTTTTAACCTAAGAGCTAGGCCTAGAATATATACTGTAGATACTTAAATAGATATAACAGTTATTATCCTTAACACCTTAATCCTAAACCTTTTATATAAGATAATGCTAACTTATAATTACTAACAGTTTAAGTATTATAAAGACGTAGCTAATTACATATTAGCGTAAATCTTTTAGGCACTAAGATAAGGCACTAACCTTATTAATAACCTTCCTGCAGAGAAAGTAGAGGTTATTAGGACGAGGATTCTAGGACAGTAGTTATCCTAAGGCGTCCTAATGTTATCTAAGGATGTCCTTATGCTGTCCTAGGATGTCCTTACGTTATCTAATAATGTCCTACTGTTATCTAAGGTTACCCTTATGTTATCCTAGGATGTCCTTATGTTAATTAATTAATTAATATACCTATAGTCTGACATAGGCGCCCTAGTAGCAGCTATGTAGCATACAATTATATATATAGGTATTCCTACTTCTTACTTCTAAGGAGGCCTCTAGTTCTAAGAGTTACAACCTAGTAGTTTCCTAAGCCTGCCACCTATTTCAGCTTATAGTCTGTATGCGTAGAGTTCACTGTAATTAACTAGTTAAGCTCTTATGCTAGCTTAAGGCTAACTAACTGCCTCCTTCTTATAACCCTCATTCGCTTAGGGCTATCCTCTAAGAATGCGCTAATCTCCAAGGGTACATAGTATACGCGCATCAGTTCAGTCTTATCATATTATTATTAAGTAGCTGCTTAAGAAACCCTATATGTATTTAGGGGCGCCTGCTGTTTATCTCTACGTATGCCTCTCCGTCTAGTTTCACTGTTTCCACAGAGCCTAATTAACTGCCTTTACGTAAGGCAAAGACATCTAATTTATATCTAATTATATTAAGTAAAGCAGTCTAAGCTAAGGCGTTAGGTTTAGAAACAGCTAATTTTCTAGTATCTTACTGTTAGTTTTAAAGCCTAAAGAGAGTTTAGAGCTAAGCCATTTTATAAAAGCTTAAGGAGAGAGGATATATAGTCTAGGGGCATAGTTAGAAGGTGTGTATTAACACTTAGCTCTCCTAAGGCTAAAGGTATCTAGTCTAACTAGGTAGAGGCTATTTACACTAATAAGTTAGCGTTCTTAATAAACTTAATAAGGTCTTTAAGGTCTATTTTAATGTTAGCGTTACGTATGCAGCTAATAATCTTAATAGACTTAACCTTAGAGCGTATTAACAGCAGGCAGATAAATTCTTTAAAGAGGGTAATACAGCGCTACAGTTCCTTATGCTTAGTTTTAAGGGCAGTAAAGTAAGTAACATCTAGGCTAGTATTATACTTACATATTATATAGCCTATACTAGCGTATATAAAGCATATAGGATACTAGCTATTACACTTTAATTTCCTCTAACAACATAATATATAAGTAATCTTTATCTAGGGATAGCATCTAGACGCATTTAAGGCGGTTCTAATAACAGATTATAGGGTTAACCCCTATCCTAATAAGGTGCTGCTAGCTACTAATAGGCCTATAGGTAGAATCTCTTGCTAATATTTTATTATAACCTTAAGCGTAGGAAGAATACTTACAGGCCTAATAAGCAACTAGAATCGCTAAGGACTAACTAGTAATAAAAGGCGTAGGCGTATAGTACCTAGGATAGTGTGATTAGTATGCTTACTAATAGTAGTTATAATAAGCAAATTATTATAGGATTAGGCTAGAACTATAAGAGCAGCAGATCTATCTGCTTTGCTTAGATTATCTTAATATCTAGCTAAAGGGCTTAGATTATTCTAGCGCCGTTAGCATACTTACACAGCAGAGTAAGGCTTTTAATAAGTGTAAGAAATCTAGAACTAAGTAATAAAGCCTAAAAGAAAAGGGGGGAGAGGAGAAGAAAGATACCTATAACAATACAAAAACATAAATTCTAAAGAAGGGGGAGAAGGACTAATAATAATCATAATAATTTAGTAATAGTAATAACAACACATACTGTAGGTTAGCTGCTAAGTCACTAGAAATAAGATGTAAGCACTATATTCGTCTGTACCTATATACTGTAGCCTATAGTAATACCCTATTAAATCATAGTAGTAGTAGTAGTAGTGCGCTAGGTGCTAGGCTTAGTGCTCTAACCCTATAACTGTTAATTAGTTCACTAGAGACTCTACTAAGACATAACAGGCCTACTAAGGGTATTTTCCTAACGCCCTACTACAGCGTTCTACACACAGCTAATAGATACATCCTACTTCTAAGACAACAAACAGCCAAACTAAATTAACTAAAAGTCTATCTACTAATTAAAGTCTCTTAACAATATTTACAGCAGAGAAGCCGTTTGTTAAATACATAGAGATATTAGAAAACTAACGCTATAGGATAAAAAGAGAAGAGCAAAGCTTAATCAACTAAGCACATTAAGTCTAGACAAGGCAGTTTCTACACTAACAGACGTTTTAAAGCAGGCACTATCTACATCTAGAAACCTTTTAGTAAAGACATAATTCCCTTTAAACAGTCCGCTAGCCTTATTCTTAAGCGCTGTCACCTAAGCATCTAGGTATATACGTTTTTATGTAACCTACTTCTCCTTGTTAACTAGGTCTATCTTATTTTGCTTTATCTTCTTACGTTAGCGCTTAGCAGCTACTTAACTGCAATATATCTTCCTCCTTTCTAAGCCTCACAGCGCCTAAGATATATTGCTTTTTTCGCCCTTATTATCGTTATACAAAATCTATATAACAAGAGAGTATTTACTACTAGCTTCAATACATACCCTCTTAGTGTAGTATTAGGCTGTTAACAAACAATACAATTCTAATAGTTCTTATACTAATATTATTACTTTTTTCTTTATTTTAGTAGCCTTAGAGTCTAGCTCTAGTTAGTCTTAACTGCTAGTAGCAGTCTGCTAGGCTGCGTCTATAGCAAGGGGGGAGGTAGCTAGTATTAGATATTACTACAACTAGCTAAAGAAGGTTAGTTATAGTTACTAGACATTTTACTAAAGTTCTTAGCTTAAGGACTAGTCTTTAGATTATAACAGCTAGCTAACAGCTAAAAAACCTAACGTTATTATTATAGCTTCCTCTAACGTCTAATAGCTCCTTTATTCTGCCTCCTAATAAATTAAATTTATTAATACTATAGAGTTACTAGTAGAGAATACTAGCTTAAAATTATAGTAACCTAGCCTAATCTACTACTAACAGAGATAGTAGTTATAAGTAGGAGACAAGAAGGGCGCCTACTCTAGCAGTAGCATGTTATAAAGAGTTAGGAATATATATTATACATTAACTAGTAAGGCTAAGCTAGGATAGCCTAACTAAGCTATTTAATTTCTAACAGATAAATGTTAGCTAACTTACCTTCTTAGGCTAGACTACAGTTATAGGTAAGAGTTATACAGATATAAAATAGCAGACTTTAGGAGCAGGCTGCCTAGGAGGCAATCTTAAGTAGGTGCTACATAAATAAACTTAAATTAGAAGTAACCTAGTAGATAGGATAAGAACAGATTCAGTTAAAGGCTATTAATTTAGTCTAATTATTATAGTATAGATATAAGTCTAAAGTTAAATTATGTAGAAAGACAGACAGCAAACAAAAAAACTAAGGGTTAAGAGGTAATAATAAAGAACTAAGAGGGGGGAGATAAAGGCATATTTAACTAGACCCTAGTAGTTATAAGGAAAAGGTGTTAGCATATAAGATAGGCATAATAGGAAGTACTATCCACCTAGGGTTTACTAATAGCATACAGTACGACTTTAGTAGATGTTCTAGGCGCTAAATTTAAATCCAAACTTACTATGCTCTACACATATATAAAGCATACGCAGCCAGCCAGCATGTCGTTCAGCAGGGCAGGGTAAGGCTCTATAGTTATTATAACA
Organism: Colletotrichum lentis; assembly: GCA_003386485.1. Lineage (NCBI taxonomy): Eukaryota > Fungi > Ascomycota > Sordariomycetes > Glomerellales > Glomerellaceae > Colletotrichum > Colletotrichum lentis. The sequence goes on from NWBT01000050.1 coordinate 907,446, forward strand.
GGCTTACTATTATTTAGACTAAGACAAAGAGGGGAACAGTAAGTAAGCTAGAGCTAAGGAGGGGCAAATCCTATCCAGAGATACAGCTAGGTAACTCACTTTGCTTCTAAGGGGCAGGTAGATACCTAAGGAGAACAGATATAACAACAAGGCCGTAGGGCAACAGGAGACAGCAGGTTCAGAGAGCAGATAACTACAGAGCGAAAGAGCGTGGTTACAAGACATACAGGGCGTGATCGGAAACTTAGATAACTTTCAAATGTCAGTTAGATAACGCAACTTAGATAAGAAATAAACCCTAAAACTGAATAAATGCTGCGCTAGGCCTTTTTAAGGCCCATTTTCCATGTCCTAGGTTCGCCTCTGCATGAACTCAAAGTTATGCCACATTTGCCCCATACCTAGATAAGATTGACATTCTGCCGCCCTAAAAAGGCTTGTAACCCCTCTTTGCCCATACAAATCCCTAATAGTACTCCGGACCACCATTAGCACTTAGATAACGTTATCTAACTGCTAATAACTTACAATTGTCATGAAAAATACGCAACTATTTGCAATAGTCGCGGTATCTAGCGCTGTTGTAGTCGGCCGCTGCCCATATAACTATAGGCAACTTGCAGCAGAAAAGGAGGCTATTAATAAGGGTGGAAAAAAGGCAGCCCAGCGGTTCTGTCAGCAGCTCCTTTGCGGCTCAAATCGTCGCTTCTTCAGCCTCTTTCGTATAGGTCAACGGCAATTTCAAGTACTTATAAGGTGGCTTCGAAATAACACGCCTCTACAGTCGTCAAAGAACCTTCTAATCGAGCAGAAAGTGCTTATTAGTCTGTTTATATTAGCAACTAGCAATGCACAACGAAATGTCGGTCATTTCTTCCGGATCAGTCAGTCAACATACATCGTGGTAAGCCGGCATCAATAGTCTAAAGCAAATTCTTAGAGCACAAGGCAGCAAGTAGTAGGTAAAAAGCCTAAGAAGGAGCTACAGTTAATTTAAATGCTTGCACCTATCCGTGCAAGACCCATATTTTGCAGTATAATGTCACCGCAAGGAGATGTCGAAAGGGGACAGCTTCCAGAATGCCAATAATTGTTTAATTGTTTGTCACCTAAAGGCTCACTTACGCTTCCAACCTAGCTATAACTCACACTGAATTCTAGGGATATTCCTAGTAGAGGAAGAACAATAAGGGATGTCTAAAGCAGATAAATCTATATAGGTTTATAATTATAAAGCTATAAATACATATAGCTGTTTATAGCATATTCTCTACACTTTATTTTAGATTTCTTATTACTAATAGAATCTATTATACCTATGGATTGCCTTTTAGAGAGCTAATAGATTCCCTATGCTAATGCTAGCAGTTTCTAAGGATTTTAAGAAAACAAGCTAATTGCTGCTATAACATCCTATGTAAATAAGGACTTAGTTAGCTGTTTTATTAAGACATCCTTAGGTGTGTATTAAATAGAACTAGAAGCTAGCTGTTAAGTTCTCTAGAACAGTTATCTAGCTAGAATAGCTAGCTAGAGTATGTAGCTAGGACTGCTGTCTAGGCTAGATATCTAAAACACCTAGCTTTAATCCTACTTAGAAGCCTTTACGTTTAAGGGTAGCACCTTAGTAAAGAAAACATAGTAGCCTAAGAAAATAGATATAACCTAGGTAAATAAGTTCTAGAGTAACTTCTATTACTAACTAGACCTCTACTTCTAGTTATATGTTTATTAGGGATATCTACCTAAGTTCTTACTACTAAGTCTAATGCTTAGAGTTACTTATATTATCTAAATACGCAGCGTAGTGTATAACTACATACTATATAGGTAACAGGAGGCTATATAGCGTGTAGCATACTATAGGCTTCTATTAATACGCGTTAGAGACACTATGTAGCACCTAGGAAACTAAAATAATAATAGTGCTTTATTACATAAACTATCTAATTAAGGGGCAGACTGTTTAGGCTATCTAGACCTATTATAGAAATAGAGTTACTTACCTGCTGTAAACAGGTAGAGTTATTAATGCCTAGACTATATAAGGTAATTTATATATAGTAAGCTATCTTAGTAAATACTAAATACAAGCGTGTATAATATATATTAATATCTTACACCTATATATACCTTAGACTATTAGTAGGTAATTTAGTAGTAGCTTTTCTTATTAGGAAGCTGCTAGTATAATAGCTAATTCTAACTTTAAAAAGCCTATATATACCTCTAAGCTAGATGCTTTCTATACAGCTATGTAAATTAACACTGTATTAGTGCTAAGAGGCTTCTTATCTTTATAGAAAGACCTAAGACAGTTTTACTAGTTATAGTGCTGCACTGTATATCTATTTAAGAAGCATTAGTGTAGGGGGGTAGGTTTACTTTAAATATAATTAACGTTTAGGATTAACTTTAACAGAAGGGTAATACAGTAGGGCGCTAGGTATAGAATACTACCCTTATAGTGTAAATAGCATAAATAAGGCACTATATGTCCTAAAGAAGTTAGGTTAAGTAGCTTACTTAGCTAGGTAAGCTAGGTACTGCATCTTGTGGTTTACACTGTTACTAAGGGGCACTAGATGTTAAACGTAGAGCCTATGCTAATTATGCCTAGAGGTAGAGGACGTAGTAACTACTTTTTTCTAACTATTAATAATCTATAAAGTATACTAAAGTAAAGTACCTAGCTGTTATCCTTACAGTAAGTAAAGCCTTTAAGTAGAACTGCTGCTAAATTATTTACAGACGAATGGGTAGGTTTAGGTTTATACTAGCTTCTATAATGTGCTTACTTATGCTTGTTTTCTAGCTTTCCTCTCCTGTAATGCTAGCCCTTAGCACTAATAACTACAGTAAATACCTAAATAGCATCCCCCTTATTTAGGGAACTTATTATAAGCCTTAGTACTATGCTTTTAAGCCTATATTGCTTCCTCTTCTGTATATACGCTTAATGTTTTAAAAGCTAAGAACAGCTGCAATGTGCTCCCCTAATCTCTAGAACTAGACTAGTAATAGCTGCTAAATCTAGACGGAATGTAGAGCTAACTTGCTGGGTGATAGTGTAAGTAAGCAGAGAAGGCATGCAGCTAGACTTACTAATATCTATTTTTAGCTTTAGCAACCAGCTTAAACCTATTAAATTTAACAAATAGATGTATACAGTCTTTATATGTTAGTAATAAGACTGTGTAGAGCATCTTAAAAGATCCATTATGTTTTTCTAAAGAGGAAGCAGCTTATGCTGTTCTAGCACAGATTTGCTGACCTACAGCTCTACAGCAAGAAGTGGCGCCCAGCTATCTTAGACACTTATTCTGGTCCCCTGCTTTAGACGTCAGCTTAGGGCACCCCACTGAGGACGTTTTTAGCTACAGGTTTGGTGCCGTTCTGATTAAGCTTAACAAGAGGAGCCCCTTTGTGCAGAAAATATGGATCACCTATTCTAGCACCTAAGGTCTACAGAAGCTTCTAGAACAAGCCTGTAGAGCTAAAACGTAAGTAGGAGACAGGCTAAAGAAGTTTACCTAACCTAATAGAGTGCTGCTAAATCTGCTTACTTTAAAGCTAACAACAGGCAACAAGACAGGCTCCTTAGAGTCCTAAGGACGTAACGGTACAGCAGCACCTAGCCTTATAGTAAGGAGCGCAGACTTTAAAACGGATTAAGGCTGTTTTTAGCTCTCTCTCTTTAGTTTCTAGCTTTAAATATAGAGTCCACAGAGTAGTAAAAAATGATAACGACTACAGCGTAATCTAGCAAAAAACTTAGGCAGGCTATATAATAGCTATTTTTAGGCCTAGCATAACTATAACGCTAGAATCATTTTACTATTCTTTATTTTAGGGCCTAAGTTAGACTATTAGATAATATAGTGCCTATCCTAATAATTATGTTGTAGCGTAGGCTTTAACAGTTATAGGATAGCATCTCTAAATTAGTGCCTACTTAAGAAGTAAGATAGGACTAATAAAAATTTTAATAAGGTAATAAAGAACTTATTATTATAATATAGCTATATTAGGTAGTAATAAGGTATAGATATATATATTTAAGTCTATTAGATATATAAACACTATAAGTATACTTCCTTAAATAAGCTATTATAGCCTAAGACTAAGGTAGAGATAGTAAGTGTAATTATAAAGTAACTACTTTAGGCTAATAATAGTGCCTTAAAGGAAAGAATATACCTTATTTCTATACTAAGAACGCCCCTAGACTTTATTAGTTAGTAAAGCTATACCCTAACTAGCTACCCCTCTTCTCTAACTTATAGACTAAGGGGGGCTATTAAGGAAAATAACGCCTAGTATTATAGTAATAATAGATACTTAAAAGCAGACAGCTATAAGGTCTTAGTCTATTATGTTAATAGATACTATTCTAGCAACCTAATAGAGCTAGAGGAGAGATTAGAGGATGCAGCACGCTGCAGGGAACTAGTTAAGAGTAGTAGTTTACAAAGGGTATGTAAAAGCTGCCTCCAAACCTTTTAGTTTATCTCCTATTACATAGATCCTTATCCTACAAACTTCTTAAAGCCTCTATGCATGTTTAGTGCTAAGGAAGACCTAATAATATATACGAAAGTAGCTAAGTAGTGTCCTGCTTTTATTAGGCTTAATAAGAAGGTGCATTAAATCTGCTGTAAAGACTCCTATACTAGTTAAGATAAGCAGCCTAATTTAAGGTAGCTTAAAGGTCAATAGAGAAGACCTTTAGCTAGCAGCAAGCACTACGCTGCGATGCTATTATTTCTTTATGTAAGTCTATTATGTACTGTATTGCATAGATTTACAGCCTTCTAGTGCTATTAAAGTTAATTTCCTCAAGCTTAGCCATATTCTCAGCGCCATCCGCAGGGAAAGCTATAATCAGTAGAAGGCAAGCACTAAAGAGCACTGACGGGGCTACACGCCTGCTCCAGGTACCCATATCAATTGCGGTACATGATGATGAGCTAATCGCCCCACTCCATTTCAGGCTGCTAATCCAGTCCGTCGCGCTAGCATCCGTGGGCCAGCACTAATGTGTGCCAGCATCTATGTATGCTAGCACCTATGTATGCTAGCACCTGTGTATGCTAGCACCTGTGTATGCTAGCACCTGTGTATGCTAGCACCTGTGTATGCTAGCACCTGTGTATGCTAGCACCTATGTATGCTAGCATCTGTGTATGCTAGCATCTGTATATACTAGCATCTATGTGCCAGCTCGTGATGGCCTCATTGATTTGTTTTGCCTACACTAATAGCGTTTCAGGCCAACATTACTATAGGCATTTAAATAGATGCAGCTCAGAAAGATGTTAGGCTTGCGGCGTTCAGTAGAGACATCCTCAAGAACAAGATCAGCAGACCTGACGTTAGTTCTTCTCAGCTTCCTAGTTCCTTTTTCTTTAACTCACCTTTAAATAGCAAGAGCATCTAACGGTTATTGATGTCCCAGGAATTTTCCCTGTACTCACGCCAGGTAAGCTGCATCTAGTCCATTGGTTTTAGGCACCCGCCGGTTGACAGGCGTGTAGGACTCACCACGGAAAGCAATATCGTTCTTGTCGAGAACATGGTGAAGTCGTACATGGCCAACCGCCGCCGCAGGAGGTCGTGAGTTCGATTCCAACAGATGCTAACGTTTTTAGGCACCGAAATTCATTAATTACTTAGGTTCTAGTTTATTGTTCCTACAAGATCTCCTCGCCATCATTCGTACTCACTTGAGAAGTACGAACGACCAGAATTGTATTTGTTCCGTTCGCCGTTACCTTCTCAAAGCATGTTTTGGGAATTAGGTTGTTGTAACTAGTATCAAACAGACAGAATTGTTTCCGCATGTACTTTGCCGCTGTTCGTTGGACTGGCAATGAGTCTGATGCGTCAACATGAATCTCATCACAAATAACCCACCCGCCAGAGTCCTCTCGCAAAAAAAACTTTATGATGATTGGCTACCTGCTCAATGACGCGCCTCCACTATTGTTATCGTTATCTGGGGGAATCCCTCCTTGGACTCTATCGAAATCGAATCAAGTGACTCTTTGGTGTCGTTTTGCAGGCCTGGGGTTGTTTTCTTCAGAAGAAGGGCCTTCAAAGTCTCCAACCAATGAAGCTTCTCATGTCCCGTTCATGGTGTTGGTTGGTACGATTTCCATGCCACTTGAATGCTGAAATTGGTTCTGCCCAAAGTCTAATTCATTGGTAGTGTTGTCAACACTCTTGGTAAGCTGATTTAAGCGGTCCTGTTGCTCTTGAACCAGCTGCCGCAGATGGTCAAGTTTGGCTTGCTCAAGTTGGGAAAGTTCCTTAAGCTGATCTAGTTTCGACTGTTCTCCCGGCTGCGCCGCTGTGTTTGTATGTGCTTCAGAACCAAGACCTGTTCTGTCTGCAGGATTAGTTCCATTAACCCCCAGATCGAAATGATGTGTTAGTTATTAGTCGATAACAAAATCTGCTAGAGATAGAGGGAGACCAAAATAAGATAAGTAAACCGATCTTCGTATAAAGAATGAGGTGACTCGCGTTTGCCCAGTCTCATACTCTAACAGTATACTGGGAAGGAATAACTTTGTTTAATCACAGTTATGATCGTTGTCGCGAGGGATTCCACATCGAATCGGTAGCTCCAAGTGACGTTCGTTCATTTCAGAACTATACAGCATCTCCAGAGCAGATACTGGCTTAGCTGTTGCAAATATCTCCGTTACTTATTGTATGCATTTTTCGAAATTAGGATATCAGTACTACCCTGGCTTTCTCGCAGACAGGAGGAGGCGTTTGGCAACTTCAAAGTATAGGGACGATCTCATTATGTTGCTCAGTTCGTCAGATTCAAAGCCCAGTCTGTCCGCAAGAGAAGCGAACTCAAAGAGTGTAATCTCATCTGCTTTCCTACAAGCCTTTGCAAGTATGTCTTTCTTCTTCACATCCGCTGGAAGCTCCCAGAACTCTCAAAAGGCAGTAAGCCACAACTGCCAGCATCCAAGGTCAAAACGAGTTACTGCATCTCCTAGAACAGTTACATATGCCGTTTACAACACCTGCACTATACACTGATCAGTCCGCTGATTTATGTCTTAGAACATCTCACCCAGGCGCCTCAGAATCATGACTTTGGAGCCGACACCTGTCAGCCGTCTCATGCAATCCGCAGCAGTGCTGAGGAACTTTCAGTCCTCAAAGAAAGTGAAGAGTGACAGTATCAAACGTTAGTTAGAGGCATTGCAAATTCGAATCCATAGTTCGTTTCGTTGTTGCTCAGAAAAGTTTCCAAGGATACAACCACTTCTAAGGTCACCAAGAAGTTCGTCGTGGTCTGTACTGAATGCCCCTGGCGCTGTTCCCTGTAGACGTTCTATAGTTGGCCGATCAATAAGCCGCATAGTTTTGTAGTCGCCACCACATATGTCACTCCAGACCTGGAGTATGTGTTTTAAGTAGTGTAGATTGGGCTGCCTCAAGTCAGCCTGCGTTTCCATCGTTGTGGGTCATTGCTGTACCTCTTCACATCTCATAGAGATCACCTGGTGAACTACGGTGAGTCGAAAGCCACAAAAGAGGGCAGGAACAGCCAGAAGTGCATCGAAGGCATCCAAGTATTTCTTATGGCGAAACAGCTGATCCAGGAGATCTCAACGATTCTTTGAAAGAGCAGAAAGTCGCCCCAGCCACATTCGTTCAAAAAAGGGATTTTCGTCGCCATGATGTCCCTAGTATCCTCGAATCTTGCAGTAGAACTCCCCATCATCAGGTTCCATCTGATACTCATATTCTTCGACGAAAAGCGTTTTCAGATCATCGCTCAGATCTAAGTATCGTCAGCTAATTCACTTTAATAATTCACCTGTGGGCGCACCATCTAGATAAAGATCAACTATCCAATGCTTGTTCGTGTCATCAAACACTTCATCGGCTGCCATAATACGATCCGATCCCTGAAGGCATTCTAGCTGTACTCCGGGTGGGAGTTCAAGAGCTGGGTAGGGCAAAGCATCGCCTTGGAGCCTCGAGGCGGAGATTCCTGCGTTCAGTAGGGCGGCTTCGAAATCATGTTGACTGATTGTAGCTTTAGCATGATGCCGATTATCTTCTTTTCGGCAGCCATGTTCTTCCCGGTATAACCTCTTGAGTGGTTCAGGAACGGGAGGACAAACGCGGTTTGTTGCCCTCAACGTTAGTTTCAATGACGATATACTGATACTGGCGGTACCGCAGAACTTAGCCCGACGCTCTTCTTCAAGTCGCCGATTGACTTGGGTGAAACTGCTGTCTACCATTGCGGAGGAGTTCGTCTATGGGTTGACTGTGCGAAAAAAACCGAACACAGCCATGGGTAATCCAACGAATAAATAGAGGCGTTTTAAGGTTGCTAATCGATTTCCATTCCAGGCTCCAGTCATGAAACCCCCGTCAAGAAATTCTTGCAGGAGCCGGAAACGACGCTCCTCAACCACGTTCTTTTTCTATCCCCGTCAAGACATTCTTGCAGGAGCTGGAAACGACGCTCCTCAACCACATTCTTTTTCTTTAGTTTTTCTCTCATTTCTTCTTGCTTTCCTCCTTTCTCTCCGTCTTTCCTCCTTTCTCTGTCTTTCTCCTCACCATTTTGGTTTTTTTTACTCGCGCAGCAATGTCCGATAAAGCAAGCAATTACAAACAGACCAATCTTGTTCATAAGAAGCGCCCTCGGCATCATTTTGAGAACCAAATTCATCAAATTGAACCTTTAAGGCTTGTCAAAGCTAAACAAGAGGGGAACTCTGCATTGGCCACTACGTTGATCAAGACGGCGTCACCATGGGCCACCTACAAGAAAATCTACAAGCAAATTCTGGGAGACGGTGACCTTGTCCTAGTTGCCGAAAAAAGAGGAATATCTGGCGACGTTATTGACATTCGCCGCTTTTTGGAGTTGTCTACGGAACAAATCAAGATGCTACAGTCAATTCAACACCCAAACATCGTCACAGTGCATGAAATCTATAGCAACAAGACGAACCACCACATTGTCTACAAGCATATGCCACAATCGCTTCAAGAAGCTGTTGGGAATCCTTATCTCAATCGTCAGCGCCTGGCAGCAATTGTAGGGCAGGTCTGTTTAGTCCTCCCACTGGCAGTGAATTTGTCTCATAGGTTGGTAGGTGGTTGAGGCGCTGGTTTATCTTGAGAAAATGGGACTGCAGCACGGCCATCTTAGCTGCTCCTGTATTCTGCTCCACCCCAGTGGTAGGATCAAGCTGAGTAATACAGGGTCCCTCACTTACTAGCAAACCTAGCGCTGATCAAGATGTACAGATGGCCAGGAAAATTGTCGCCTGCTGAGCTCCAAAAAAGATGTAGTCGATCTAGGCTATATGATGGTGGAACTAATGCAAGGATATGCGAAGGAGGGTGTCAACCTAGGGCTTGACGATCCAGAGCACTGGGACTCGGATGTCGTAGGCTTTCTTTCAGCGACAACATCTGCATCGTCTGCGAACGAGTTGAGCCAGGTCGTTCTCACTCCATTATGTTTCGAAGCAGCTGCTAATATGCACACAGCATTCGTTCTTACGTTCTTGGCATAAAGAAAAACTGAAGGGGCTGATCTCTCTGGTTATGACTTGGACTAGGCAGGATTACGAATATCTCAGGTGGCAGGAAAGGAAGTAGTTGTTTTGAAGCCTAGGGCAATAGTTTTGCCTCTTGGCTTCGCTGTGTCTCCATTCTGAACCAAACCCAAAACCCACTTCCTCATAGTCCCATTGATAGGGGGAAAGCAGTGAACGGCACAGGCAGGTTGTTATATATACGTCATCTACATGGAGCTATTGAGGTTGGCTGACGCATGACTTGGCCGTTAAGGAAAAGAGTTGTTGCAATAATACTCCTAGTGATTACTCGTCAGTATTCAGAGCGCAAGCAATAACAACCCCCTGGCAAGGAACCAGGATCGATGTGAGTCACAGCTGGGTTGGAAGTGTGAGTGGGCCTGTGGGTGACAACCAATCGATAATTAATCCAAAATGACTCAGGATAGGCCACAACTGGCTGTGGTCATGGAGCACCAAAGTGCTGCAAAGTATATTCAATGTTCTGAAGAAGCAAGGCTTGATGAACTATGCCAGGAACAGTCGGGAAATGGCTCCTTCTACACAGGACACGGTGTTTTCCTGGGCATTTTCGTATCCACTTTCTGATAAGGTACAGAACGACCTATGCTGTGAGGGTCACGGCTCTAGAGAACAGGTTCAAAACAATAGATGGGTTCTGATGACCCGTAGGGTCAGGTCTAGATACAAGACGTAACGCGAAGAAGAGGAAAGGGAGATCGCGCTGTGCGAGCGGCGCGTCGCCGCAATAAAAAGGGGTCATGGCTTCGCCATGACTCGCGATACCCTTGACACCACCCTGGCACGCGATCCCGTGACAGAATGCGTTTCAAAGGAAGGATAGCCCTTATCTACAGCCAAAAATAAATACAATTAAGTACACTCTAGGGGAAAGATGCTCAGTACTTGCACTGTCGTAAGCCACTTTAACTCTACATTCTGTCTGCAAACAGGCAACTACAGCTAATAACAGACGTTTAAAATAGGAGTAACAGTAGGTTCTAGCTCTCCCAAACATTAGAAGCTTATGCAAAAGAGGAAGAGATTTATGCTCTACACTGTACTTCTTGCGCATATCTGCTTTAGACTTAAGGCGCCTTAGAAAAGCTGCTCACGCAGATTTCAGCGTACGTAGCTGCTCTTACGCAGATTTCTGCGCACGCTGCTGCTCTCACGCACCCTTCAGCGTACGCTGCTGCTCTTACGCAGATTTCTGCGCACGCAGCTACTCTCACGCACCCTTCAGCGTACGCTGCTGCTCTCACGCACCCTTCAGCGTACGCAGCTAGTCACACGCACCCTTCAGCGTACGCTGCTGCTCTTACGCAGATTTCTGCGCACGCAGCTACTCTCACGCACCCTTCAGCGTACGCTGCTGCTCTCACGCACCCTTCAGCGTACGCTGCTGCTCTCACGCACCCTTCAGCGCACACTGCTAGTCTCATGACGAACAATGCTTACGAAAGTCTGCTGACGCACCCTTCTGCGTACGCAGCCCTTTGTGTCGCAGCTGTCCTAACAGTTCATCACCCCTAGCTAAACCATAGGACCTCTTGTGTCAAGCTTACTCTTCGTCCAGTTTTACCCTAACCCTAGGTAATCCATACATTGGATTCACTTTCATCTCTCACTCTTGAAAACATTGTTCCTTTTCGACCCATGAGTCCGTTCTCGTACATCCCTACGTGCGAAATTCATCCGCTTAATATAGGGGTCCGCAAAAATGGCTTCATCCCATTTGCAACTTTCTGATGTCTTTCAGCACGGACGTGTGAGCTCAAGCATCGGCATTTTAAAAAGTTCGGATAGGCCTAGACAGCGAAGATGACGCATCGTCCGCTAAGCGCGGAACCTAAACTCTGCTCTATTCTAACGCAACGGGCAGTACTTTGTTTGCGTGTGTGTATGCTTTTACATCTCTGGCTGGTAATCTAATTCCGTCATGTCGACTTTGCTTCCCAAATAGCCCTGAACAAGCTTTCGTAAAGCATGCCTCACCTCAATCGATGCCAACACTATGCGAATTAGAACTAGCATAAGTAAGTTAGAGGGCTGACTTGCCCAAGACTAGCATGTCCTCCCTCCTCTTCTCTTTTTCCTGGACTCTCCGGATGTACTTACCTTCAACTTCCGTGCGAAGGATAGCATCGAAATCTGGAGTGCCCTTCACAATCGTAGCCCAAGGACTTATATCATGACTTTAAGATATGTGCTCGATATATATAGATATTTTCAAGATCTGACCTAAGTAAGCCGCCGAATAATGATTTCTGCCACACAACTTACGTATCCGTCATCCAAAGTGTCTTCCATGAGGGCACCATCCAGCAAGTCCTTAACAGCAACCGCCAGTTCTCAATATGTTAGTCAAGCAAATAATCCGAGCCACTAGCATCTTACCAATAGTGCCCAGTTTCCACACCAGGTGAATGCAGCGAGTACAAGCTTTGCGGCTGTTGAATTCGTAAATAAGCTTATTCAAGTACGGTAGCTGCGCTGCGATCCCGTAGCCACTAGCAACCATGAGGACAACATCATAGTCGGTGACTGGAATACTTGTGCCATGTGGACCACTAAAGAGGGCAAGGCAAGTCTTCTGAGCCTTCTGCGATTTACTAAACTGAAGAAATTTTTGAGTTAGCCCCAAGCGAGGCTCGACCAACAAATCAAGTGTGTCGAGAGGCGAGTCAGACCACGATACGACTACAAAAGGGTGGGTTTGCCAGAGGGATCGAAGTCTCGCCGATGGAGTAAGTACCCAAAGACTTATTGACTGTCCAGCCTCAATGAGTACTGGACGTGACAGCGACAGTGTAAGGATAATGACGTCGCCAGAGTTGTTGATTGATGTCCGAGGGAAGCCATAACCTAAAAGTCCGTTGCGATGAACGACTAGACATGATAGGAATAGCAGGGATAGAGCGGATGCGCCAATCAATACGTAGAGACACAGGCGCGCCAACGGCGGTTGCAAAGCCAGGTGCTCCCATATCCCGTAGATAGATAATATTGCCAGGCCTTGATGGAGACGCATGAAAACTTCATAGAAGTTATCTTTGAAGGCTGGGATAGAAAGAAGGACAAGAACTCCGATAGCTGACGCCGCCTGCCATTTCTGATTAATCGATCACTCAGGGCTTAGGCTTTAGACTTTGCACAACTTACCAGAACCGCCCCTCTGTTATCCGGTACGTCTAATAGGAACGGCTTGGAAGACATCTGAGCAACTATCGAATGGAATATAAGTAGCAACAAAGTCATGATGCCCACCAAGCCGTGCAAACGACAAATCAAACGCCATCCAAGACCAAGCAAATTAGTCAGTAAGTCAAGGTGCCATGCTACATATTGAAAAACCATGTTGATGAGAGCCAAATCAGCCGCACGTCGTCCAGCGTCGGAGAGTGAAGGACACTGAAACCAGAGACAGAGGATGTTCAACGCCAGGTAAGCTATTGAAGCCAAGACATCCGCCAAACTCCATTGGGCACATAAAGTCGGATAAACGAGATATCTGAGGATAGGAATTCGCACAATGGATCCCAATCGTGACAGCCATGAGCGAAAACGAAGACAGATGAAGAACACAGGTAGGCTGAGAGCAGAAACAGCATAAACAATAACGAGACGATGTTCTGAGTTTTGCATGTTTAGCAGGCAAGTACTACTCAAGGTAAGTTGCAGCAAAGGGCTCAGATTTAAATATGTCGCTAGTGTAAGCCAATACTGTACTACGTCTTAAAGGTTGGCTGTACTGTAGTACAGTATGATAGTTGTTTCTAGCTCTGGTTATTTCTGGCTCTGGTGTTAAGGGTTGGTCATGTAGTAGCCTGGGGTTCGGTCTTCTGACCGAATATTGTCTTTTGGCCTGCTGGCTCAACGGTGGTAAACCCAATTTTTGCCGTTCCGTCACATCTAGTCATTTCTGGCTTTAGTCATTTCTGGCTGTGGTCATTTCTTGCTCTGTTAGTGACTGCTCCCTGATTGCCTGGTCACTTAGCGAAGCCTATTACAGCTTTTGCTGTAGCTACCGCATTAAACAAAAGAAATTCCTGAAGTAGGTACTGTAAAATTGGGTTCCCAAAAGATATTTAAAGCCGTGGAGGCCCCATCGCTTAAACTTCTTTCTTACACTCAAATCGTAGCATTTTCATCAATCATGTCTGCAAAGAATCAAGTTACCCTAAAGAACCCCCTTACTCCTTCTGATGCTAAAGGCTCCCTAAAATCTTTTGGTCTGGCGTCACCAGAACCGACCCCAGCGGTCGAAGATGGTAGGATCGAAGCTGATCGGCAGAGGATTGCTGCTGCTGTGCACCAGCTCCTTAAAGCTCCCTCAGCCAGCCTAGGGGAGACGAAGGACAACAAAGTTGGTGGAGCTCTAAGCGACGCTAATGCACACCTCGGAGAAGTAGCCTTGGAGATTGAGCGTATCCTTAGCTGCTCTGATACTTCATATGCTGAAATCTTGGGAGTCAAACCAGACTCCACCAAGAATGAAAAGATAGCCGCCTAGAGACACCTAGGATGCTTGTTGCACGCAAAGTCCACTAACCACAAGGATGCTGCGGTGGCTTTTAAAAGTAAATTAACTTATCTTACACTACTGATCTTGTGCTAACACAACTCCGTAAGAACTCTGAATTGCGGCAGAAAACTAGAGTGTAAGCCATCTCGATATAGACGAGGTGGTCAGCTGGAACGGCGAGGAGAAGCTCCCGGATCTTAATGAAGACACCCCAATGGCTGAAGATGCCATCCCCGTCCCGCCGGCCTATGTGACAGATATTTACGACAAGGCGACCCCTACACTTTATCAACTGGGGCAAGACCCTACCGATCCGATCGCGCTGAAACTGTTGCAAGAACTGAACGCAAAGATATTGAAGTCAAACGCAGCAGAAAAGGAATCTTTGGGCACTAACGGTGCTAAGGTTTCCCTAGACCGGTGGTGTATTCCTCTGTCGTTTTTCGGCCCTCATTACAACCAGGTCCTGGAAAATTACAACGTCCTTGCAAAGGATAGAACGAACCAACCAGCAAGAAATGCCATTGCCAAGGAAAAGAAACTGATTGACAGCTTGATCGAAAGAAACCACTTTCCGCAAGCATGGACTGTTGAGACGGCAGATGAGTATTTGCAAAACACAGACAAAGCAACTGCAACTGCCAAAGACATAAAACCCGCTGCAGATGAGGCAACCATAACGTATCCGTGGACCACAGCCAAGGCGGCTGATGGCTCCCTCATTATAGGCGTGCGAAAATGGGGTGGATTTGGGACCCAGGTGTGCATTGAGATGCAGGAAAAAGACAGACGGATTATTCGCCGTCTCAAGTCGGCGTCTAAAGTTGGGCTCCAAAAGGTGCAAAAGTACTGGGAGACAGATGGCTTTAAGAACCTCGCAGAAGGCTAATCTTAGTGGTCCTACAGAGATTGCAACGACTTTGAAGAGCTGCTTTGGGTCACTAAATCCCAGACGAAGCGTAAGAATATTGCAGCCAATAACAAAGACCCAAACGCAGATTGCTGCGTTAAGTTCCACAACAAGGGTATTCAGATCCTTACCGTCACAAGCTTTAACAAGGTTCTCAGTCCTTCAAGTGCAAGAGCTGAGATCAAGAAGGTCTGTGGGAGAGATAATATCTCCCCACCCTAGAAAGCTGGAAATGTCAGCTAGTACTATGATCGATTAAAGGTTG
This sequence comes from Colletotrichum lentis, assembly GCA_003386485.1. Taxonomy (NCBI): domain Eukaryota; kingdom Fungi; phylum Ascomycota; class Sordariomycetes; order Glomerellales; family Glomerellaceae; genus Colletotrichum; species Colletotrichum lentis. Next base: position 922,748 of record NWBT01000050.1, read on the forward strand.
AAAAAGACCCCGTTTGTCGTAGGGCCCTGGAGGACGCTCAGGCAACTTCGTCCATCGACGATTGCTTGGCCCAGCGAAAACTGAACCTGGATGAAGCTGCAGGGCAGGAGAGCTGAGTGGCTGAGCAGCTGGAGGATAGAGTCAAAAGTCTTAAAAAGGAAATAAAGGATATAAGAAACATGGCAACAACGTTGAATCGCAACATGGAGATGCTGATGGGAATGTTCAAGGAGTTCATAGGGTTAAAGAAGGACTGATTACTGTTTTCTGAGGTCGCGGCTGGTACCGCTCCGTCTTCTTTTGCCATGTTTTCTCTAGGCGCACGCGTGGCTTTTGCTTCTTCTTCTCCTTCTTCCTTTTTTTCTTGTTTCAGCATGTTGTGAGTTAGTTATTACTAGATAGAGTGCAATTCACTTAGTTGTTCGTCTTAGTGTACATCTTTCCCTACCTCAAAGGTGTTTCTAGATAACTGCCAAAGTCGAACACCTTCAAACACTCATAGCGACCACCCAAATCACCCCCTGACTGAGGGATGGATAAGAGACAGACTGGGACAGCCAAGGTCTCTACAGGCTCAGGACGCGACTAGGAAAGTCAACACTACACACATCAGGACGCAAAAAAGCGCACTGGCAAGGTCGGCCTCAAGGGATGCATCATCAACAAACCCAACACCGACAAATGCGAATGTATCCGCGACGGGACACGTGTCCAAGGACGTCCATGGACAGCATTGGAACGTCATTGGAACCGGCAATCGCTGGGCGAGGTGAGTCGGCTACACATGTCCGAAGTGCAGCCTTTCAAAAGGCCACTGGAGCCTTCTCAGATACACCCTCTCACTGGAAAGAAGCTGCGAGGAATCTTCGCGTTAACCTCTTTTGCTTACAGCTAGCGACCTGGCTGTCAGGTCCTGCAGAGCCTGCAAAGGATCAATCTCAACAGAGCGCAATTTCGCCGTTGTCATCCTCTGTGGATGGCGAAGCAGATGGTAAAGCGGACGATGCCGCACTAGGGGTGAATAGGAAATCAATTGTATGCCTAGCAATTTTGGTTGTGACATGAATGCGAACTCAAGGGTCATGATAGAGGACGGAATGAAACAAGTCAAAGCTGCGCTGTAGATAGACACTTGTCTTGCAGCTTTATGTCTGTCAGTTGTTGGTTTGGCAGCTGCTGTGGGATAGGCAGGCCTCTCTCTGTCTGCCGCAGTGCGTCATAAGCAGTGTGCATCTTGGTTAGCTGACATCAATGGTCTGAAGCAAGTTCTTGGAGGATAATGAAGAAACTGACGAGATTTTGCGAGAAGGGGCCATAGTTTGATTTAATACTTACACCTTTCCACGCAAGATTTATAGGTGTAACAGTATAATATCATCGCAAGGAGTGTTGAAAAGGGGCAGGCAGCTTCTAGAATGCCAATGCTTGATTGCTTGTTTGTTTGTCACCCAAAGGCCCACTCACACTTCTAACCCTGCTATAACTTACAGCGAATACTAGGGGTATTCTTAAAAGAGAAGAATAATAAGGAATAACTAAGGCAGATAATCCTATACTAGTTTATAATTGTAAAGCTGTAAATGTATATGTTTATAGCATATTCCCTATACCCTTATCTTAGATTTCTTATAACTAATAAAATCTACTGTACTAATAAATTACCTTTTAGTAAGCTAATAGATCCCTCCCCTATGCTAATACTAGCTGTTTTTAAGGGTTTAAGGAAATAAGTTAATTACTGCTATAACTTCCTATGTTTATATAGACTTAGTTAGCTGTTTTATTAAGATATCCTTAGGTGTGTATTAAATAGAACTAGAAGCTAGCTGTTAAGTTCTCTAGTATAGTTATCTAGCCTAAAGAGGCAGCTAGAATAGGTTTCTAGGGTAGCTAGCTAGAGTATATAGCTAGAACTAGTGTCTATAACCTACTTAGAAGCCTTTACGTTTAAGAGTAGCGCCTTAGTAGAGAAAACATAGTAGTTAAAACAAATACAGCCTAGGTATATAGGCTCTAGAGCAATTTCTATTACTAACTAGACCTCTATTTCTAGTTATATGTTTATTAGAGACATCTACTTTAGTTCTTACTGCTAAGTCTAATACTTAGAGTTACTTATTATTTTATCTAAACACATAGTGTAGTATATAACTAGTGTAGTATATAGGTAATAAGTAACTATATAGCATAGTATAGGCTTTAGTTAATACGTATTAGAGACACTATATAGCGCCTAGGAAACTAAGATAATAATAATACTATACTAACTTAAAATATCTAATTAAGGGGTAGACTGTTTAGGCTATATAGACCTATTATAGAAATAGTATTACCTACCTGCTGTAAATAAGTAGACTAATTATTACTAGGACTATATAAGAAAATTTACCTATAGTAAGCTATTTTAGTAAATACTAAGTGTAGATATATATAGTGTATATATTTATCTTAGATTTAGAGATACTTAAGACTGTTAGTAGGTAATCTAATAGTAGCTTTTCTTATTAGGATACTACTAACATAATAGCTAATTCTAGCTCTAAAAGCCTATATATACTGTTAAGCTAAGCGCTTCTAGTACAGCTATGTAAGATAGTGCTGTATTAGTGCTAATAGGAAACTTATCTTTATAGAGAGACCCTAGACCTGCGTGACGCAGTGGCATGCGTCTGGCAGCGTCTATGCGCTCTGCGCGCAGACAGTCGGTTCGATTCCAACTGCAGGAAGCTACTTTTGCAGAAGTCTAATTAGCCACCAGAGCCCTACAAAAGTGGAGCCCTAGGCCCCACATGCACAATAGGGCTCTAACAACAGTGCACTACACCTACGTATTATGTTTTCCCTTTATAATAATCCTATATTATGTTAGGTAAAAACAAGCTAACCTTCTAATGTTTAATAAGATAGAGTAGTTTTCCTCCTACATAAATTACAGGAGGTTTTTCTCTCTACCTATATAGATTAATAAGTACTATATATATAGAATAGTGTAAGGGAATACCTTACTAGTTCCTACCTAGATAGTGAATAATATAAGACTCCTATTGCTGTATAGAGAGACCCTAGACAGTTTTTAAGTAATAATTCTACACTATATATCTATATCTAAAGCATTAGTGTAGGTCTAAATAGGTCTGTTTTTAGATATAATTAACGTTTAGAATTAACTTTAATAGAAGGGTAACATAGTAGGCTAATAATATAGAATATTACCCTTATAGTGTGTATACTTTTAGAGAAGCACTATGTATTTCTTAAAGTTAGGTCTAACAGCTACCTAGCTACATAAGCTAGACACTGCATCTTATAGTCTACACTAGTACTATAAGGCACTAGATATTATGCATACAGCTTATGCTTAGTATACCTAGAGGTACTTACGCTATATATAATTGCAGTATCTATTAGATTTTAAGAGTATATAGTAGCTACTTTTTTCTAACTATTATTAATCTATTAAGTATACTAAAGTACCTAGCTGTTATTCTTACTGTAAGTAAAGCCTTTAAGTAGAAGTAGCTGCTAAATTAGCTACAGACGAACAGTAGGTTTAGGTTTGCTTCTATAATATGCTTACTTATGCTTGTTTCCTAGCTATCCTCTCCTGCAATGCTAGCCCTTAGTACTAATAACTATAGTGAATACCTAAGTAGTATCTACCCTTATTTAGGGAACTTATTATAAGCCTTAGCACTTAATTATATTCTAGTAAAGGTTGGCTGGCCTCTAGCTCTACAGTAAGAAGTGGCGCCTAATCACTCTGTATATACCTAGCTATCTTTAAACACCTATTATTAGCATCCGCTTTAGGCGTTAGCTTTAAGCACCTGCCTTAAGGACGCTTTAGCTATAGGTTTAGTGCACGTTCTTTTTAAGCTTAACGAATGCAGCTCCTTCATGCAGAATATATAGATCACCTATTCCTTAGCACTAAAAGTCCACAGAAGCTTTAAGAAAAAGTGTATAGGGCTAAAAAGCTACTAACGCAGTGTGCTAAATCTACTTACCTTAAAGCTAATAACAGGCGAAAGTACTAGCTCCTTAGAATCCTAGGGACGCTGTAGTACAGTAGCACTGTAGACATTAAAATAGATTAAAGCCGTTTTTATTTCTGTCTTTAGTTTCTAGCTTTAACTATAGAGTAGTTAAGAATGATAATTACTATAGCGTCCTCTAGCGCAACAGCCATTCTAAGGCCTAGCATAATTATAATACTAAGATTATTATACTATTTTCCAGTTTAATGTATCTAAGATGTATAAGTAATAACTATTAGATAATCCTAATAATTATAGTGTAGTATAGGCTTTAATAGTTATAGAATAGTATCTCTAAATTAGCGCCTACTTAAGAAGTAAGATAGGACTAATAAAATTTTTAATAAGGTAATAAAGAACTTATTATTATAATATAACTATATTAGGTAGTAATATAGTATAGACGTATATATTTAAGTCTATTAGATATATAAACACTATAAGTATACTTCCTTAAATAAGCTATTATAGCTAAAGACTAAAATAGAAATAGTAAGTGTAATTATAAAGTAACTACTTAAGGCTAATATTAGTACCTTAAAGGAAAGAATATACCTTATTCCTATAATAAGAACGCCTCTAGACTTTATTAGTTAGTAAAGCTATATACTAACTAGCTACCTTTCTTCTCTAACTTATAGACTAAGGGCTGCTGCTAAGAAAAATAACGCCTAGTATTGCAGTAATAATAGATCCTTAAAAGTAGACAGCTATAAGGTTCTAGCCTATTATGTTAATACATACTATTCTAGCAACCTAATAGAGCTAAAGAAGAGATTAGAGATTATAGCACGTTATAGGGAGCTAGTTAAGAGTAACAGCTTATAAAGGGTATCTATAGTAAATTATAGATTTAATTTGCCAGCTAGGATTTACTGTAGGGCAACCTAGGTTAGAAGTGTAAGTAGGCCTTTAGGTAGTAAGCAAGCAAGCAAACAAGCAAACAAGCAAATAAGCATTAGCATTCTAGACGCTGCCTGCCCCCTTTCAACATTTCCTTACAATAACATCATACTGCAACACCTATATAAATCTTACGCAGGCAGATGTAAGTATCTAAATTAACCTATTACCCCTCTACGCTTCCTCTCTTATCCTCAGCAATTTACTTAAGACTATTAATAGCAGCTAACTAAGACGCACACTACTTAGGGCGCATTACAGCAGGCAGAGAGAGGCCTACTACACAGCAACTACTTAACTAACTAACCTACATAAAGCTGCAGGATATATACATCTATTTAGAGTGCAATTCACATCACTATTATTAAAGACTCTTTGTTTTGCATTTAATTTATATCTATAATTACTAGGTATACAATTTCAAAGTCACCCTAGCGCAGCATTATCACCCTCACTATCTGCAGATAATAGCAGCAGCAACGCTACACTCTACATTAGGATTAATCTCTTGTAGGTATTATAGGACCTAACAGCTAGGCTACTTACTGCAGGCTAGAGAGGTCAGAGAGAAGATTATAGTAACTTTATAGTAAAAGAGGGTTTACATATAAATAGTCTAGTAGCCTTTTAACAAACTATACTTTAGACATCCTATTGCCTAACTTACCTTATAAGAAAAACAAAGTTACTATCTCTATACATTAAGATTACAGAGGCCTAAAGAGTAATTTCTACTATTAATATACCTAATAATTAAGTAGGAATATAGCAGTCTATATCTTAACCTAAGCATTCTCCTTCTTGTCTTCAATCTTAGGGCTTTATTTCTAAGTTAGCATCTAGATCTCTAAGTGCTTAAATCCTTCCATAGCCGCATTAGGTTAAGTTTTTAAGAGAGTTAATATAATTATTATAAGATTATATAAATCTAAATTATCTAGATAATCTATATAGTAGGACTCTCTGCAGTGATTCTAATAAGGGCAGTAGAAACTATTTACTATCTTCTTAGTGTTAAGAATAAAGTACCCTATATATAGCTCCTTTAGAACTAAATTTAACAACTTATACCTATCTATTTCTTTAGTTAAGGCCCTAAGAAGCATACTAGAACATTTAAAGCTACATCTAGACAACCCCTTACAGAAAGCCTCTAAGAGAGTCTAAAGAGTCTTAAATATAAAATTAACTACATCTTATCTCTACTAGTTAATTAGGTCTGTTTACAGTCAGTTTGTTTCTATTAAGAGTGTACTAAACAAAATAACACACTAGTTATAATTAACAGAATTAGAAGCTCTAAGGTAGGCACTAGCTCTATACTTTAGATAACTGCTATCTTAGTTATTAGGGAGAAGACGTTATCTTATTAAAAAACATGTAAAATAAGGAGCTATAGGACTATATCTTAGCTGTATTAGGTAGGAAGCTTATTCTTAAGCGCACTAATCTAGATGTTTATAAAAACTTTAATAACCTTAGGAGAGTTGTAATAGTTAATAAGAATAGTAATCTTTACTAGCATCTTAAGACTAATATAATGTAGAACACTTCTTATTTACCTATAGAAGACGTATATTAATATTAGAAGTGCATTAGGGTCCTAGTCTAACACATTAATAGGGTAATAGCCGTTAATGTTTTTCACAGAGCCTTCTATCTAAAGACCTTTAAACTTAGCTTTAAATTTAGTTAATACTAGCATAAGATGCTATAATAAGATAAGATATTTAATCTTAGTCTCTTTTCCTAACTCTACAGGCCCTTCCTCTAGGTCTGCAGGTAGGTCTGCAGGCAGCAGGCTAGGTAGTTTAGCTTCTAATAGCTGCTGCAACTTATTCTAGGACTAGGATAGGGTATCTATTAAGGTTAAGCCTAATGCTATAGTAATGCAGAGCAACAAATCACAGCCCCCTAGTTTCTTCTTTATCTTCTTCCCCTTCTTTATTTTCTTTGTTAAGATGCTATAGGTTGCAAAATCTAATCTATCTAGATTATCTATTAGCAGTAGAGGGTTAAAGGACTCTAAGACAGCCTGTTCCTAGCCTCTATAGGAAGTTAGATTAACTTTACCTAAGGTATCTTAATAGCGTTATAGGAGAAGAAGAATATTCTTATATCTACTTTAACGTAAGAGATTTAGTTCCCTTATCTACATTCTAAACTGCAAACAGCATGTTTAGGCTGCAGAGGATAAGCAACACGTCTCTATTAAGGTTAATTATATAGAAGACCTTATTAGCTATAGCTGTAGTAACTTATAAGCTAGACAAAATATAAAACAGGCTAGCTTACTACAAAAGACTCTATTAAATTTACAGAAGGACGTAAGGGTTTTATCCTACTCCCTTTTCACTCTTATCTGCTGCGTTACTACATCCTATCTGCTTCTACTAATATATCTACTGTAGGTATATAAAAGTAAGCTTATAAGTAGGTGTAAAGCTGTTAGCCTCCTGTAGGAAGAGTAGCTAATCACTTATAATTATCATACTAGGCACCTCTAACCCTAACAGTATAAACTAATCCTAGATGCAGTTTGTTTTAACAGTTCTAACGTATTACATTTACTAGCTAACAGAACATTAGTTACCGCTAGGTTAGTTTAAAGAGCAGCAATTCGCTATTAGTAATTTATATCTTTTCTTTTTGCTTAGGTTAGATATACACTATATATAGAAACACTAGCTTTAATATTTTTATACATAATTAAGCGCAGCTTAGTTAAAATGCAAAGTCACTATTATTACGTAAAGGAGACAGCGCATATTAGCCTCCTTAGGTAAAGTTAAAGGCAGAAATGCAAGCTTACTAGGCTTAACATTATAATTATAAATATACCTTAGGCATTTCACTATAAGCTTCTCTACTTACTAATAATTAGTATCTCTACTAAGTTTTCCCCTACTGTATTCTATACCTTATTCTTATGCGTCTTACGCAAAGTTTTATCAGCACTAAACAAGATATCAATCTATCACATAGGACTTCTCTAAGCTTGCAGTCTACTATACCCCTACTACGTTTATAAAGAGTCTTAATAGTCTTATCCCTACTGTAGTAACAGCCTACAGAGTAGATCTAGCGCTAACAAACTAAGGGTAGGCCTGAAATCCGCTTAGGTCCGCTCTAGTTCGCGTGGTGTAATCTGTAGAGATGCTAGATCTTTTACTAATCTGCGTAGGGCTACAACGTAATTAGCTAATAAAAAATAGAAAAAAAGACCTACCTTATTAAGTTATATTTTAACCTAACATTATAGGTCTTTTATTCTCACCTAAGGCAGAAAGATAATAAAGAAACTTCTATCTTTTACCCTATTACTACAAACAGCTATTAAAGCATCTTACAGTAGTAGCGTTAGTGTAGTTTACCTACTCTATCTACTAAGCATCTATAATAGCTATTACTACTAAAGACAATTCTTTTATAAGTAAATAACATAGCTTACCTAAACTACATTAATAACTAATAAGCGCTAAGTAACTGCTTAAAACCCTTTTAGACTTAACTGCTGTTAGTAATAATACCCTACTGCTTAACGCCTACTAGGCTAAGCAAATAGATAGGTTTTATAATAAGATTCACCTCTACTAGGATAAAGCAACAAGATATAAGCTATACCTATAGACATAAAATAATCTACTTAGCTAACACTTAAGCCTGCAGTTCCTAATTACTACATTTAACTAGGTTATACTTACTAAGTGCGCTAAGTATTATACTTAGAAAAAGAACAGAAAGAAGCTATTAAGCTAACAAATAAATTCCTAAGAGAATAATATCTTAGTATAGAAGCGCTTTATAGGTGTAGTAAACAAAGGAATAGAGATTAAATATAAGTGTCTATTAGCCCTAATAGAGGTAAGCTGTTACTAGGGACTTAATAAGGTCTAGCACTACTACTAGGCTTCTAAAGGAGAGAAGTACTATGAGGTTCTACACACAGCAGCCTAAGCTATTCCTAAATAGGCTAAGGCTGTAATAAAATTAAACTAGGTAATACTTAGATAACACTAATATATTAGAGCTTGTCTTGTTAAGTTAGCAGCTAATCTAATTAAGCAGAGGGATCTAAACACTCTTAAAGCATAGTTATACAAACAGGCCTATATAAAACAGCATAGCTGTAGCTAGCATTCCCTTCTATTTAAAAAGCTTATAGATACAGACCTACCCTAGGGGTTTAGCTTTAACAGGTTTAGACTTATAGTTAGGAAGAAGTTTGCTATTGCATCAGCTAAAAATAATACTTACTTATTAGTTATACTAGAGGCTGCCTTAGAAGACAATATTATAAGTAAGTTTATTAGTAAATTCCTTACTAAACAACTAGCTAACGCTAAAGTAGATATCTATAATTCGCTAGAGGCAGCAGCTCCACAGGAAAAGCTAACCTAAGCAGAGAGAACTCTCCAGCCACAGACACAGTCATCCTATTAAAAACTATCTAGTAGAAATCTAATCTTAAATAAGCATGCTACTACTATATTAGTTACTACCCTAAAGGTACCTAAACGTTACTATCTGCCTAAAGTGCTATTAACGTTACTTACAGCTCTTAATAACCTATTAGCCTTCTCTGCAGACTTAGTAAAGGTACACTTATCTAACCTTAATTAACTTTGTTACTAACATCTTTAGCTCTTTGCTAAATCTATAATAGCTTCTAATTATTAGGTAGGCAAATCTATAGGATATTAATTAAACGTAACGCTACTAGCAAATCCCTCTAATTCCCTAAAGACCTTACCCCCTTAACAGCATATAGCCTCTCTCCCTAATATTAACTAGCCTACCCCTTTCTTTAAGAAACTACAACTTAGTAGCTTATATACACACTAGACTAGGTTAAGAGATATAAGGCGCTAGCTACTGCATAATTAGATAGCTAATAAGGCTTACTACAAATAAGTGCTTATAGGGTTATAAGAGAGATTAGCGTAAAATAAGTTATTCCTTAACACCTACAGTAAAGAAGCTAACAAACTAATCTATAACATCCTCTAAAAAGCCTAGTAACCTTAAACAGATAAGAGTTATAGTAAGGTTAACGCCCTTTTCTGTACTGCATACAAAGCAATAAGTTAAGTTAAGTTAGGATCTTTAGATATTCTAATTTTTACAGAGAGCTAGCAGTAATTTTAATAGAATAGTAGAGACTATCTAATTAAGGAGCTCTTCTGCTATATAGAAGATTTTAACTAATCTGTCTTAGTGTAGGTCCCCTCTTACAGCTCCTTACTTAGTTTATTTAAAAGCTAGAAACTTAGTTAGGTTAGAAACTAGTTTCTAAATAAGCTAGAAACTAATAACCCTTAGAACGTTCTAGACCTATACAGTCTGCTCCCTCCCTCTATTTTGCCTAGCTTCTTAACTAAGGAAAACTGCTAACTGCTCTCTTACGTCTAAGACATAGTGCTTACTAGGAGTTATACAGGGAGGGCAGTTACATTAGGGGAACAATAGAATAAGTAGTAAGACGTTCTTAAATAGGCGCTTTTATTAGAAGGGGGCTATAACATAGCACTACATATTAACAGCTATAGTCTTATAACGTAGATTACCTCCTAAAAAGGACGCTTTAGCTTTAGTTAGATATTACGCCTAACCGTTTAAGAACAGACTAAATAGATAGTTAACCCTTAAGGTTATACTAGTAGCTAGTAGCAATATATCATTCTTAGGCCTAGCTAGACAGTCTTCTTTAATTTAGGTATAATCTACTTTATCTTCTAGGTACGTAGTAAGCAAACCTTATCCCTTAGAGGTTACATCCTCTAATAGTTAGCTATTAAACGGTAGCTATAAGTTGTTATCGCCTAGGTGCAAAATCCAAAGATCACTAACAAAGATATAACCTGTAGCGTACCTACATACGTTTAGGTAGTAGTAAGACTGGTTACAGCCTAGGTGAAGAGTAGTAGAGTAGATAAGCTTAGAGGCGACAAAGCAGTTATAAGATTCTTTGCTTCTGTTAAGGTAAGAGCATCCTAATATTTATAGTCTAAGATGTTAATAAGACTAGGAGTTTAAAACAATATACTAGCAGAAGTTGCGGGTGCCTAGCTGATTCGCTAGGATAATGTTTATATATAGCATTCTACCTAAACACAGCGCAACAACCCAATTAATTAATTAATTAGACTCCCTTATATCTAATTAACTAGCTGCCTTAAGGTCTAATATTTAATTAATTAGCAGATATCTAAGATATCTTAATGCGTTACCTATTTAGGAAGTTAGTAAAGTTATTACAAAGTGTAAAAATACAGTAGAGTAAGCTATATCTATAGTGTTAACATACTTATCCCTCTTCTATTTAAAGTAATACCCTCCTACTATAATCCTACTGCTATAGAGCTAGTTCTATAGATATTACGTCTCCTCTAGCGTAGAGAGCATTATTAAGAGCCTCTATAACGTTAAAGTTAACTTTATAAGGCTAAATACCCTCTTACAGTCTGTTACTATTATAGGTATAGTAAAGATATCTAAGGTAAGTTTGCTAAGGGTAGGAAAGGTCTAGTAATATAAAATCTACTACTAAATTAGATTATTAACAGGTTATAGAACAGATTAGCAGAGGTACTAGTCTAGCTTAGATACCTTATTTATAACAGCTTTAGTAGTGTAGCTATTTAGCTATTACTAATACTTAGAGTCCTCTGCAGGTAGCGTAGATAAAATTAAGGTAAATACTACCCTTAAAGACTGCTAGGGTAATCCTAGCTAGTGTAAAGTAAGGTTATTACTAGCGTACTATTACTACTAATAATTATAAAGTCCCTCCTTAGCGTTATAAAGCTATACTTATTACGCTAGGTTAGTCTATTACTTCTTAAGCTATCTTAGGCCCTAGCTAGGATAGAGAATAATTAAGGCTGCATAAAGTACTAAATCCCCTAGCTGTATATAGTACTTATTTAGAACCTTCTATCTATTAAGTACAGATAAGCAGAAATATCCACAGGAGTTAAAGGTGCCTCTATATAGTTATTAAAGTTAGTTATAATGTTACTATAAGGTATACTTATTAAGTAAGTGTAGAGGAATACTATTAAGTAAGGGGGCTAGTATTACAGTTAGTTATAATAATATAGCAGCCTGTAAAGATACAGCGCCTTATAACAATATAGCAGCTTATAATAGCCTTACTCTTTAATTTATAGACTAGTAGGTAGAAGAGAGTTATAAGGCTATAAGATTAATTTCCTCTACTGTTAGCTTATTAAAAAGACTCTTCTATTCCTCTAGGCAGTCCTTCTCATCGCATTAGCAGTATATCTAGTATACCTTACCCTTAATCCTACCTAGTAGGATATAGCAGATAAAGAGACTATAATCCTTAATCTAAGCAGTCTAACCCTTTAAGTCCTTTATTAAGAGTAGTAGGTTATTAACATACTTACACCCTTTAAATACTACATACAGTAGGGTATTAATTATATCTTAAGTATTTAAATTGCAGCTAGACGTATTACTAGCATTAGATTAAGGCTAGTTAAGTTAGGGAATAAGCTAGCGCAGCAGCAGCGCGCCTAGGAGTCAGAAAGCTATTATAAAAGGTTAGATAGGAGTAAAGAAGTTAAATAATTATAAAAGGGTTAGATTTTGTTATTATTAGTTAATTAGATACTGCTAGTAAAGTTAGTAAAGTTAGTAAAGTTAGTAAAGTTAGTATAGTTAGTAGAGTTAGCGTAGTTAGTAGAGTTAGCGTAGTAAAAATAGTATTAATACTTACTATAGTGTAATACGCGCTACGCCGTAAGGCTAAGGCTAGGCTAGCCTATATCTACTTTTAGGCCCTACCTAGGCCTAGAAGATCCTCTAGAGCTAGAAAAAACACCTAGAGTATACTTTATACCCCTTTTTTTTTTAGAAGAGAGTAACTACAGTAGTGTAATTAGTAATAAGGCTAAGACTAGTACTCTAGGGCGAGGTGCTTTAGGTTTAAATCCTAGCTGTAGTAGTTACCTTTAGGGGTCTTAGCTATAAGGGTTATAACCTTAGCTGCTAGCTACCCTAAAGAAACCTTCCTTTTTGCTCTATATTTATAGAAATCCTATAATCCTATTAGTCTAGCTGTAAAGTAATATTTTTCTAAAAACCTCTAAATATCTAAGATATATTAATTAATTAACCCTCTAGATATCTAATTAACTAAAAAAACAGCTAAGGCATATCTAACTGTTTAATTAAGATAAGTAGGGCGATATCTAATTAGGTTGTTACGCTACCTAAACATTTAAGGACATTTATATTATATAAGATATAACAGACAACTTAATAATTACTACCTTAAACGTTTTATTAACTAACAGCTCTCCCTATAGATGCTATTTTCCAGCCATAAATCCCTATTTATTTGCTTACAGCAGAAGTTTAATAACAATACATCTATTATTAACTGCATCCTGTTAAGTTCTAACCTTATTTATAGTAGCAAACTATGCACTAAGTCAATTATCTAAGCGTATGTTAAGTGTTAATTCTAAAGCTAAACTAGATTTATCTGTAAATAGTGATTAGTATTAACGTAAAACGTAACTTTGCTAGTCAGCTTGTAGTTAAACAAGGGAGACGTCATTACTCCAAACTAAGAAGCAAAGGTCTATATAACTATCTGCTTTAGTTATATTAACTGTGTGGATTTAGTCTAGCATGCTAAAAGTGTAGTTAATATAATTAGGAGTTAGCTAAACAGCCTCTGCATTCTATTCAGTAGGTGTTCTTACACATACCTAAGAAAGCATAGGAGCTAAAGTTAGGTTATCTAGCTAAAAAATAACAATTAAGTCGCCTTCTGTAATGTAATTAATATAGATTAAACAGGTAGTAAGTAAACTGTAGCTAGCAACAAGAGTTTAAGTAGCTTTACTAACTATCCAGCCTAACAGACCTATCTACATAACCACCTCACCAGGAAAACAAGAAAAGCAGGCTGTTACTATACACTAATATCCTTCTAGAGACAGGAACTAAGCCAGCTAAGCAAAGGGCTGCCACAGGGACGTGAATTTCACTTATCTGCTTCTTATTAGGTCAATACTTAAAATCAAGAGGGCGCTCTTATAATCTCTACTAATCAGTTTTAACCTTCTAGACGTAGTTACATATAGGATAAGCAGAAACCTAAATAATTTCTACTTAAATGTTTATTATTTCATATTACATTAAATACATCGCAACTTAGCCTATTCCACCTATTATGCCATCCTAGTTAACATACAAAACTTATAGTGCTTCACCTTCCGTCATTACAAGAGTTCCGTTAGGTCGTCATACTGCTACTTAGGCAGTCCTATAGAGCAGAATAGAAGGTAGATCCATATTATAAAATTATAAAGACAGAGATAGTATTCAGAGTAGTGTCTAGTAGACTAAATTTCAACATATTCTAATCTAAATGTCCTTTTAGAGCAAAGAGAGACACAGAATCTTCTAAGCTTATATATACTTATATAGGAGAGTCCATTTAATAACAGTATAGCTAAATCAATTCCGCTTCCTACATTAAGTTTAGTTATTCCCTCGTTAGACAGTTAATAGACAGGGGTTTAGCATAGCAGTCTGTAGTCTGTAAAGCTAGCTAGGATAGGGGCCCATTATCAGAAGCCTAAGACTATTAGCTGCATAGTTACAAAAACCCAACGCTAGATCTATACAACTAGAGAAGTGACAAATACGCATCAAAGACCGCGCAGTTCCTACGCTAACAGATAGTCTTTGCTCTGGATCAAAGTTTGTCCAATACCAGTAACATCCATGTTTGCTCTGTTAGCAGAACTTTACCTAGTTGTTTATCGCCTTACCTTTAAAGTAGATTTTTCATCATCAACTAAAAATGTCATGCAAGCCTTTAAAGCCACCCAAGCCCTACAGAATGTCTTAAATTTAATGCCAGCCATTTATACACAATATCGCTTCTATCGCCACTAACGCCACGCCAAGCCTTACACTCAAAGACAAACAACAAGCTTACCCCTCTCTGCCCCACCAGCCTACAACATAGGACCACAACCTCTGCAGTTCAAAATCCCTCCTAACGATAGTGCGTAAGCAGGCAGCATTAATAAGGACGTCTATTATACAGCTTCCTATATGCCATAACAACTACTCTATTATTGTTTCTGCAAAAGATCCTAGTTAGGGAAGATGTAATAGAACAGGTAGCAGCTAGGGAAAGAATGCAGATTTTACAGAGCGCTGCTAGTTTAGTACAAACTACGCTATTATTATAGTAATTAGGCTGACTTAAGTGCTAAGTTAACAATAGAGTAGATATTAGCAATCTTAAGTTCTATAATATATCTAATAATACTGTTGCTATGCTTATATACGTAACAACTAATACGAAGGGTAAAAGAATATAGAACGAGGGTATTATACTGTTTGCAGATAAGGATTTAGATGCAGTCATCACAGGAGAGCATACAGAAGTAACTAGTATCTAGCTCTATCTAGTTCTAAAAGGCAGTCTCTATATAGATAATGCTTATATAGAGTACATTAGGAAAAAGAAGCTACAGGAGGAGCAGTATATCTAACGCCTAATTATCCCTCACTTGCTAGATATAATAAGAGCATTACCTGTAAGGAACATAGTTTAGGTATATACAACTGTTTAGTCTATAGGTAATTTAAAAAAGGTACCTAATCTAAAACTAATTCCTATAAAACATTACACCCCTTCCTAATATAAGTAACGCTTCCTCTAGTAGGCTAAAATATAGATGTAGTAAGATAGCAGTCTCTAGCTATAAACAGAGCTGCTGCTAGCAATAAGGGAACTATAATATCATCCTAGTCTATAGTGTCGTCAGCATAATTAACAAGCAGGATGCAATAAGCACCTTACTATCACAATGTTATCCTAGCTTATC
This sequence comes from Colletotrichum lentis, assembly GCA_003386485.1. Classification (NCBI taxonomy): domain Eukaryota; kingdom Fungi; phylum Ascomycota; class Sordariomycetes; order Glomerellales; family Glomerellaceae; genus Colletotrichum; species Colletotrichum lentis. Next base: position 938,574 of record NWBT01000050.1, read on the forward strand.
TAGAATTTCTTAGGAAACTAAGATATAGAACTAGCCTACGCTACTTCTAACAAGATCTAAGCGAAAATTTAACCCTCTAGGTTCTTAGCGTTAAAACTGTATATCTTATCTTATCTGTTGAATTAGGTTATGAAACACTTAAACTAGGTAGACAGCTACATAACATTATAATAAAGTTATAGCTATTATTTTCTTATAAGTTTCTAGGATCTAAGTTAGATGTTTGCTAAGGTCCCTAAGGTCGCTAGTGTTAGTTAGCTAGGGACGATTTAAATCCTCTAGGGCAGTGTTGTCCACTAGCTAAGTGTCTAGTGTCTATTACATTCCTAGCTTAGATATACGTAGTGGCGTCGTAGTGTTTATTAAGATAGTTCTAGTAACATTTAGCATGTATTTATTTATAACTAATAGTTCCTTAGTACAGTTAGTTATAACAGACAGTAGATAATCCTAAGGAGCATTATAGGTCTCTAGTAGGATAACATATTACCTCTTAGTTTTAGAGGCTAGAGTGTTAGTTCCTTACTTTTAAGGATTTACCTATAAGCCTTATATCTCTAGGAGGTTCTATTAGTAACATAATACCTTATAGATTTATTTAAACATACTACAGTAGAACTGCAACCCTAGTTTTAAACTTATCTTACTTTATTCTCTAAGACAATCTAACTATAACAATAGAAGCTCCTTATCCTTAAATAACTCCTTAGCTTTTTTAAAGAGAGAAGTGTCCTAGGTAAGAGCTAATACATTATACTTAGATAGATAATAGGTAAGATTAATAAACACTAAAACTAAGATAACCTTAGCCCCTAAGTCTACTTCTTAGTATGTTATGTAATAATATAGAAGGAGGTCTCTACAGACTTAACTTAGTTATCTCTTCTCTCTACAGCGCCTCTTATTTAGGAGAGCTATAACGTCTTCTCCTCTGTTCTTAGGAGGCAGCTCTCTTAATTAAGTAAGGAGCGCTTTACGTTTCGCCTTATTGTTTAGTGCTATTAGGATATATTAATTAGTAATATAGGCAGTAACTAATAATTTAGAGGGACTAATATAAGAATATTAGGAAGATGTAAGGAAGGGAATAATAGGGTGAAAATAGAAGTAAAAACACACTATAAGCAGGGTAATTACTACGTAAAGAAAGGTATATAACAATACTGCAAGAGAAGGGTTAAAGTTGCTCTATATAGTGTAGAAATAGCACTTAGAAATACATAACATTACTGCCTAAGACTAAGAGCAGATCTATATACAATACGTTAGGCCTACCTTAGCTAGGAGAATTACTACCTAGCTTAGCACTAACCGCATTGTTACCCTCTGCTGTATGTTAGTTAGGTTGTATCTAGCCCTTCGTTAGACCTGCAAAATGAACTAGGGGGTGCAAGGGGACCAACTCACTAATTAATCAAGGTGCCCCATGCCGCAACAGACTCTAGGTTACGCCATATATGCATAAACCTAGGGATGTGTTGCCGGTCCAACCAGCTAAGAATGTTGGCGTGTTTGGATTCCCTCTGCATTACATCCTAGGTATTGTGGCTAGCAGTCTGATAGGACTCCTAGCTATTGGCTGTATGAAGGATAGCAGCTGTATACAAGGTAGGTAGCTAGGCTTAAGCCCTGTTAGCACTAGCAAGCCGACTTCAGCTTAGTGGCTGCCAGGAACCAGCACATACAATAAGGCTAGAGTCTCTACAGCATTTGCTATTAAGGCAAGCGTAGATATCTTTTGCTAGTGGAGGTGCTACTAGCTAAGCTAAGCCCTATCTGCTTTGTTTAGTCTGATTAAAGAGGGAATTAACTAGGGATGTGAGTAATAGTTTATATTTGGATGACGAAGGGAATGTGTGTAAAAGAGTAGTGACGGCTTAGCAGTTTTAAGCAGGGAGAGAACAAAACAACAGATTTAATTGTTTTGAAATTTCTGCGGCTTTAATACAGAGAACATAGGCGTAAGTTGCACTCTATGGAATGTGATTGTGACACATAAGGCTATACAGCACAGCTCCCTAGGTGTTAATCTAATACATGACGCGTTAAACTCAGCTTAGCAAGGGCTATATCCGCCTTACCTTCAAGGCGAATCAATACCTAGACATGACTATGCATGCACGCCTGTATAATGACTTTGCGGTAGAGGGCAGGCGTGGTAAGACTTACTGACTAAGGGTCAACATAAGCAGCTAAATAAGAGTGTGAGCCAGGAAGGTGCGTAGCATAGGTTGGTTCCTAATGTTGTCTATTTTGGGGTGTCTCCGTCTTGTTCTCCCTTATCCTTAGTTAGCTAGCATTCTGACTTGATCCCTAAAGCATGTAAATAAGCAGCTGCGTTGAACAACTTAGCATTATTAAGTTTTGCCTGTCTACTCTAAGATAAGGTCTTTATAATACTCCTTAATTAGCAATAAGGAACCTATAGTTAGGCTATAGCTGCTATTTGCATAATCACCTCTAGACTAGATAGTCTATAATAGGATAGTAATTAAACTGTCTTAGTTTTAAATATATGCTACCCTACCTACTGTAACTACGCGTATTTACCTCACACCTGTAGGTAAGTATATCTTGCAGTTAGCTATCCTCTAGCTGGAGCTGTGCTATTAGCTAGACATAGTAGGGTCTAGTACATACTATACAGCTTACTTACATACAGGATGTAAGTGCCCTATAGTCGTTAGAGTTAGAATCCATTTAGATTACTGTTTATCTACTTAAGCGACTTATTAACACAAACAGTACTGTATAAGGTAATAAAAGCAGTCTAACTTAGTTTCCCTACGCCTATATGTAAGTATAATCCTAACTATTAACTAAAACAACTCTAACATTATGTAATTCCTCTAGTTATATCTAATTCTTTAACTTTATATATATTAACGTTAACTATTCTAACTATAGCCTCTTACTAACGTATTTTATTGTCTGCTAGGGTGGCGTAGGCTAAGTTTATAAAGTAGGTACTATAGCAGTCTTTAGTTTTGTTAGTAAATATATACCTAGTAGGTGTACTTACAGTAAGCTCTTACCTAGTAATTACTTCCCCTTACTGCTGTATCTACTACAGATAAAGCTGTCCTTTAGGCTAGAGCTGTTGTATTATAAATAGTTAGGTAAGTTAGATATTAATAGTTTCTTTAGTGTAGGAAAATTAGGTAGATATAACTGTTAGGATATTGCTGCAGATAAGGAAGTGCTAAATGTACTACCTACACTTTTCTTAGCTAGCTAGGGTAAGGTATTTATAATTTTGTTAGATAACTTAATGCGATTTGTCGCGCTTAACTAACAGGAACTAGTCACGTGATTCCCTAAAACGCACTAATTAGATAGTTGCAAGCTATTGAACACTACTTAAACCTATCTGTTTAAAGCTCTCCTTTTTAATCTGTGACAATATTAGGCGACTTAAAAGTGTAGCGATAATGCTAGACATGCTTAGCTAAATTCTTAAGACCTAATAAGCTCTAAGCTTATCTTAAGGCTTATAGGGTTAGTCTATCTTCCTGTTTAACTACATTTCCTCTAACATTCCTTTAGTCTAAAGAACAGACCTTATCTGCGCAGATTAAGCAGTGTTGCATGCATGCGACTTCAGGCACAGACTTAAACGAGTTTCACAATCTTAATAATAGGAATTTGTTAACTAACACACAGTCTAATAACTATAGAACCTACAGCAGTTGTCTTTATCCTTATAAAGGCTGTAATTAACCACTGTTTAAGACGTAGCAAACCCTTATAAGACACTTTAAAACGCATACTGTCTGTCGCTCTTTAGATACATAAATTACTAACTTCAAATTTAAATCTAGATACGCCATATTTAGAAGTATACGTCTACTGCTTCGCTTATTTCATAACTGTAAGCAAATTTAGAAAACACGCTTAGTCACATAAGGGGTCTAGTAACAGAAAAAACACTTTTATAGTAGGCATGTTAGACGACCTACACGCCTAAGCTACTCTAGAATTAGATTAATTACTTAATACTTAGCTCCTAACACGTTGTCTCTAGATAATACCTACAAAAAGAGAGCTTAACACAGCTGATTTAGCTACTAAGATAAGCTAGACTTTTAAGAAAGTTAAATCTATTAAAAGCACAGCTATAACTCCTATTATAACTGCTAGGTAAGTTAGTTTAGGTATAATTAGCCCTTACCCCTAGCTGTGTCTTATTTCTAACATATAGAAGATATACTAATCTATACTAAGCCTATATTATTAGAGTAATCTGTAGTGCTGTCCTTTTATAATGCAGTAGATTAGTTTACCCCTCTGCTGTTTAATAATAACACTTAAGTATCTACAGACCACTATAATACACTACTCTTTAAAGCTCCCCCGCTAATATTAAGTCACGCAAACTAGTTTAAGATTAGGAACAGTAGGTATCTACCAGCCAGCACTATAGCTGCATTATTAGGTAATGCTAGCTAGGCCCCTAAGTGCTCCCTCTAGACGTAGCATTAAGAGATTTAACATCTAATTTTATAACTAAAGAAGACTAATTAAATGTACCTATTGTATTAAACTGCATATATAGAACGACTCTTAGGTTTCCTCTTAACAGCTTAGCGACTTTATTAACTATCTCTAACGTGTTAGGTAGGACTATCTTAGACCACTTTACAAGTACCTCTAGTGTTACAAATATTGCAGCAATTAGGGCTCCCTCCTTTATTTTAAATGTAAGTCAGCTGTTGTGAATAGATCTGTGGGAAACAGTTAGCAGACGCTAATAAAACTAAACACGTTCACATACAAACCACTATGTTTAAAGGTAAGCTTAGAACCCTTACTGCAACCTGTATGTATAAGGGCAGCAAATAGAACTTCCTATAACCTATTAGAGGCAGTCACACTAGGTAGCGCCTTTTAGTGTAAACCATTATAGTAAACGTATCTTAACCTAGGTTCCTATAGCATAACAGCTAGAACATATAGACCTAACTCCTTACCCCCTCGCCTAAATTAAAAAATATATCTAGGGTTGCTATAGAATCTTTAAAATCGTCTAAGGCTGCATTAGGGGAAGAAGGACAGGAGAACAGATTGTATGCGCTAAGGAATATTAGAAAGGACGTAAAAGAAGGACCTACTGTACACAAACCTCATTATTTAGAATATTAACATTTAAAAACTCTAGGCCGTCTTCTAACAACAGTAGGAGGCTTTTCCCTGTCACCAACACAACAGTTCCCAGCCTCACGTCTTCCTCACATAGAAAGCCAGAGGATTAGAGAGCAGATCCCTCATTATCATCCGTCATAAATGCAACTAAAGCCATAGAAAAATAGCTATAAAGATTAACATAGGAACAAAATTTTGTTCAGAACCGCAACTTGTTTGCTTCACCCACTAGAAACCCCTCAGTGCCCTCAATAATGTATTAGCGCTTGAAATCAGATAAAGGTTTATCTAATTGCAGCTAACCTTCAGGTGCACCACTTCGTTATCCAGTTCCCTGTTTTGCCCTCGTTAAAATTAAACCGTTATCATCCTAGACACGTGGAGTACTGTGACCTAGAGACCTTTACAAGGATCCTTGATTGTGATCCTAGTACGTACAATCGCCTCGCTTATAATCCCAGCAGCTCTTACTAGGATCTCTAGCTGTAATCCTAGCTAAACAACACAACCTACCACAATATGCATAGATCCAATACCTACCAGGATCACAGCTAGTGATCCTAGTCTTATAGTCGTTATTAGCAAATTGAAATCTTCTTATATGTACAATAGACCTACATTATGTGTTCTATATTGCCAGCAATACAGCTAATAGTGGCTTAGGTTAGGTTCCTAGCTTATAGGACATATCAGATTCTTAAGTTAATAACATTAAGAGCAAATTCGTCTCACTCACCAGAATCTAATAAACAACGTTACATCTAGTTAAATTGAGAGCACTAGAGACTAATAAAGCTTGCAGATACCTAGTCATGCTCCTGCAGCCAGTAGGATAGGGAGAAGCTAGGTGTAGGGGTTACTAGTCTATCAAAAAGTTCTCCTGTCTCAATTGCCAGCTAAGTAGCAATGATAACCAGCTATCATAGTTACTCTAGGACGCCCCTATAAGTCTAGAAACCTCTTATATGTCCTCTTTCCTATATAGGCTCTATCGTTCCTATCATGCCTAGCCTATATCTCTGCTAGTGTGAATATCAGAAATCTATTAACATCCTAAACTTAAACTTCTACAGGCAGTATTATTAATATTGTCAGACATATTCTAAAGAGCACTCTTTTTATATTATAGATTATTTAAGTCCTCTAACTTTTCCCTATGTTTCCATTATAGATATCTTCTTTCCTAGCTTCACTAGCGTCACCACAGCGCTTTATCAGCTTCTTAACAGAAATCTAGATAGCTACGCTAGTTTTTTATACGTCTGCAGGATATTATTAATCTGCAGTAAGTTCTTATGTAGAACTATAGGAGTATTTGTAGATAACTACTTTAGTAAGAGCCCCTTTCTAATTCTATAACACATACTTAACATTCTTTAGCCTTAACGACTAGTATCTACAATCCTAATAAGGCTTACAACATGCTAGAAACGTAGGTGTCTGTCTAAGACTTCTCTAAAGATGCTAACTCCTTACTTATTAGTGTTAAAAGCAGACAAAGAAAACCCCTATCCTAGCTAAACCCTAATACTGCTGCTAAGAAACATCTTTAGTTTACACCTTAGGGACAGCTACTATCTTTCTAGTATTAGGGGCGCTATCTTACTTTATAATGCACATAAGATAAATTATTATTATTTCCACGCAATATAATATTAATCTTATACGTTAGGCTTTCTTTACAGGTTTTATAGGACCTTATAGAAGAATGTTACGTTAAATATCTAAGGCATTCTAAGAATAAAACCTTAATCTTTAAGCACTATAATAACAGCTAGAAACAAACTCCCACCTAGGACCTTAGACCTATTAATACTATTATTATAAATAAACAGCTTAAGGAGACGCTCCTTAAGGATATCTAAACATTTCTTAATCCTAAAGCTTAGTCCTAGTATGCAAGCTGCAGGCTGCTATACTAAAGGGGCTACTTACTGTTTAGCCGTCCTAGAACTAGAAAATCCAGTCTTAGTATGTCTGTTGCTAGCTGTTTTAGATTAGATATCTACGTTCTTAGCCTTACTGCTTTAAATAATAGTTAACTTAGTGCCTTATTTAGGGAGCTTCCTTAACGCTATGTTATCCTACTTAAGGATGTTAATGCAGTTAGCATAACTTAGTCCTATATATCTAATGCTAATGATTTTAAAACTAGATTAGAAGATTCACAGAGGTTACTAAAGCTAAAAGGGACTGTTTTGCTATCTAGACTCCTTAATGTCCTTAATGGCGTAGCGTCACAAGAGGGGCGTGTACTTATTATAACAACAAACTATATAGAACATCTTAATAAGGCTTTAATTTAATCTAGCTATGTTAACAAAAAGATTAAGTTCTAGCTTACAGATTCTAATATTATTAAGAAAATTTTTAACACTATATACTAGTAATCAGAAGAGAAGCTACCTAACTTACAGAAGCAAACAGACAGCAATAAGAAAGCCTAACAACTAGCAGATTAGTTTGCAGCCTAAGTACTAAAGCTAGAGTTTAGTCCTACAGATATATTTTCCCTCCTCCTAGTAAATAGGGACTTACTATTAGGCGCTTTAGCTAAGGTAAAGGCCTAGGTGTCCTATACTTAGGAGGGCAGAGCGCTAAGAAGGGGAGATTTATAGATTTAAAGTAATTAGTTTAGAGGGATCTATATAATACACCTTTATCCTTAGTTTTACCTTCTTTAAAATTAGTCTAACTATTTACTATTCCTTATTAACTATACAGACAGCAGCTATCTTACCTTAGTTTAATACATAACTTAAGCATACTTTATCCTTTACTAGCTAGTTATTAAATATAATAAACGCCTCTTATACTACAACCTAGCTTAGAGGAAAGCGTTATCTAGGGTTGTTAGCAAGGACGTGCAACAAAAACTAACAGACAGCTTAACCTTAATATAGCGTTTAAAGGTAGGGAATAGGTTAGCAGGGGGGTTTTCTGCGTCACAATACTTCTTAGAGCAGTATTTAAGTGCAGGTAAAGGTAGGCAAACGTCACAACCAGGACTTATAAGAAGAATGTCAGATTCATAGACCTAGAAATAGATAGAGTACAGGTTCTATTGCCAGCGTATATGCTATGAATTGTCTACTTAATATTGACCTGTTAAGCGCTTAGTAACTTTTACGTCGATGTGCATCCCCATACTTGCAGGCGCCCGGTGATAGTAGATTTTTGCGCCTCTGGAGAGCAATTTATCCGGTTGATGACTGACGGTTTGTCAGGGTGGCCAGCAGAATATGCATATATAAATAAGCAGAAAAGAGTGTCTATTCGCACTAAAGAATAGATAGAATCACCACAGGCTTGTAGGCCTAATGCTATCCTAATAACTGTTACAGAGCTAGGGCCAGGTGGAAATGACAGGCTGGCCTGTTTAAGTACAGTCAGACCATTCTGGATGGGTTATGTCCATGACTCGCATAGAAGCATGCAAGGATTCTGTCAATGACCGAATCACGCGCATCAAGGCACACTAGATGTTTCCAAGACCGTTCGCGGCGTTTTCCAACCCAAAGGCCCTGATCCACCCCGATTGGCTGACAGCACTGTTCGAGTGGAGCGGATTGCGAAGCACACCAGCCAATCAATATAGTCTGCTGCCTTAGAAACGACTGGTCCTCACAGCTTCCAATTAAAGTGTCACCTGTACTCATCGTTATCCCAGGCGTTCCATCCAAATTCGGACTAGCTGATGGAGTCAGTGCAAAGCAGGTGCCTACATAATTGAGCCTTCCCCCCAACTGTTCCATAAGTCGAACAACCCACCGTCACGCACCCTCGCAACAGTGCTTCTCTCTCGCTGCTAAATGACTTACGTTATTACGACTTCTATATTTGCGATGGCATCATCACGTTCCTGCTCTTTTCCAGATGCCAGAGGTCTGCCTCAGTGTCTCTCGCGCGATGGTTACATTGATTTGCGAAATACCCAGGACAACCTGCTGAACGCCGAGTTCACGTCTATTCACCAATCCATACGTCGCCTTGAAGCGAAGAGCGACCGCCTTGAAGCAAAGACCGATCGCCTTGAAGCAAAGACCGACCGCCTTGAAGCAAAGACTGACCGCCTCGAAGCAGAGATGCGCCAGCTACATGCTCACAGCCGAAACAACGCGTTAAGGAACCCCACCTTGCCAATCCGCCCTGTCGTTATGTATCACCCTAAACGAGGCATCCTCAAACCAGAACCCTCGCATTTCCCTCAGAATGCGAACGAATTTTACTGTTTAAGAGACCCCCCATCAGACCAGCATCAGTCTATGCTAGCTTATCTCGCAGTCTTCTACAATATTCAATTAAGGACTGCCAAGTATTCTTCAGACAACAGAACCAGCAACAACAAAGTCTTCCTTGACCAGCCTAATCTAATAGTAGAAAAGTTAGAAGGTATACTTAGACTACATAAACACAAATTTGTAAAATTCAGAGAAAGAGCCCGCCAACTAGCATCCCAGATCAAACCAAAACCTATCAAACGCTCTCAGATTATGTTACCCGACGCAACATCTTTGTCTGATTCGCGCCGACCAAGACTTGAGCTGCGCCCAATTGGCGCTGGAGATAAGCCACGGTATAATGGCGCCCCCGACAGTACCTCCTCTGAAAATTTGACAAACGCTCGACTCGAATGGGGAACTCGCTCAACACCATCCACCCAACGACTTCGGATACGATGTTCCTCCGATGAACGTGGGGACATACCCCGACCACGCAAGCCCGAATCCAAGCGACCGAAGCCTTTTTCTGAAAAGTCCGAGTCCGAGACAACAGACAGCGACAGCCAGACACGAGCATTCACAAGCCCGCGGGAGCCCTAGTTTTGGACGAGTGAGAACGAGGCCAGCAGGCCCACCAGCCAGGCGGTACAACAACCATCTCGTCAAACCGGGTTAAATATCTTGCAACAGCGATGACGCAGCACTCCTGAGACATAGCCAGGAACAAACCCAGCAGACTCGTGTTGACCAATAAAGCGATTCTACAGTTAGCGATAGCTAGACACATACTTCCACAAGTCCGCAGGAACCATCGGCTTTTTCCACCGAAGCATGTCGATAGAACTATGTCATAACACTCGATCCGAATCCGGTCGCAGGAAACCCCCTGCCATAGTTCAACTACCCACTCCACAGGGTTAAGACCAGAGACGTCAGACAACAAGCTCAAAGACCTGTCCCCATCGCAACATCTTTATGACGACAATGCCAGCATGATTAAAGAGAACTAGCTCGACCAATGAACATTCCCGCCTAGGCTTCAAGATCGCACTGGTTTCTAGTATACCGGTTCTATCTCCGTACAAGGGCCTAGGTACGACCTGGGAACGCAGCTCCCCCGCTGCCTTCTAGTCACAACCACAGGGCTACAGCACACTAGAATCCCCATGCGCAAACCCAGGTTCAGCTTCCTGTTACCGCAGCTCGTCTGTTTTCTGCTTCGTTTTAGAGTAGTTAGTTTCAAGTAAGCCTAAGAATAACCCTTTTCAAAATGTTCTAAAGAACTTCCTTACTTACCTTTATCCTCTGTCAGACCTTACGTGACAGACACAGGAGTTCACAGGACTGCAGGGCCATCTTTTCCAAGTCCAGTATCTAAGACGGTTTGTATATCTGCCTTAGACACTTGTGGTGGGCACCCTCTTTAAACAGCCGTTATAGACACTTCAAAGTCGTCCTCTTATAGAAGAATATCAGATTTAGAGACCTAGGAGTAGAGAAAGTACAGATAGTGTTGCCAGCAGATACTATGGAGTGTCTACCTAACACTAAACTATTAAGCGCTTAGTTACTTTTACGTCAATATACATCCCTATACATGCTTGCAGGCGCCTAGTGATAGTAGACTATTATTACGCCTCTAGAGAGCAATTTGTTTAGGTCCAGACAGACAGGTAAATAAGGATTTCTAAGCTAGAAATCTCCCTAGATGCAAGGGTGTGTAGGGTCTCCTAGCAGAGGAGCAGGTAAGGTAGGAGCCCCTGTTCGTTCAGGTTTAAGGCTAGTTTGCAGCCAAAGCCAGGAATAAATTAGTGCTAGAGGAACCATTTAACTACAAGATACGCTTACATACATTACCTAGACTCTACTACAAAAATAGGTTTTAGTTCCATCCTGTTAATTATATAACTAGTTTATTAGTGCTGTGAAGTTTTAATTAACTGTTACTCTAACTTAGATGTCAACATTATGACGACTAGAGACAACTATATTGTTGCTTGCCAAAATGGAAGGTAGACTTAGCAAAGAGGCCATTACATTTCACGTCTATGCACAGACCTCCCGTCACAATGCTAGCCACATCGCCTAAAGTGTGACAAACCGTTGACGCAGACGACCAGAAACCAGTAAAATCCATGAGTGCCTATCTTCCCCTGGTTCATGCACGTATGACACAACCAAGGGTGTGGCTAGACCCTTTAGCCAGTGATTATGTCAAAGGGCCAAATGCAATATGATTAACATACAGGAGTGGGTGCGACCCGCCTCAGCCATCAGTATCCAATCGGATGATCCGCAAGGCTGCACAAGCGCTCTCCTTGTGATGAAGATACAGAGTGGCCTTGCTTATGTGGATACGCCAAACCATGAACGGCCTTGCACTGTCCCGTTGGAAAATACGCGACACTGAGTAGCTAGGTGGTGTGGGCTGCCAGCGTTTCTTTCCACGTCCAATGAGGCAGACCTGGCTCCTGCCGAGAAACTCGAGTGTCTCCTACTTCGTTTATCGTGTCATCTCATTCGTCGCGAAACTTTGAAAGCGCCCGTGGCCTGCTTCTCACAACGCTAGGCCGAAGATTGGGCCCTAAGTCATGGCACAATGCCGCTCATAGTAGTCGCTGAACTGCTCGTCATATGGCGCTCTTGGCCTCGCGCTCCTTGGCTCAACCATGGCTATCGGAATGGCCCCATTCAACGCCGACACTCTGGTTGGTCAACGTACGGCAAGGCGCCTTTTCTGACAAGGTGCCTCTCAAGGTGAAGCAAGGCCCACTTTCTATCTCTCATCACACGTAGAGCGCTTGTGCAGCCTTGCGGGTCATCCGATTGGATACCGAGGTATCCTCGCTTTGCGGATGACGCAAAGCTTCATGGAGGGCCTGGTGACCATGTCCTTGTCATGTGCGAGATATCCGTTCTGTCGTGTCTCGTACCGGCCGACGAATAACCAAGAGTCTCTCGAGCATTTTATGACAGTTGAGCACCGTGATTGCAAGCCTAAACTCGTGGTCGCGCCGTGACGATCACAATGAGATGAACAGATTTTCATGCAAAACCCAGTCGCCGCACAGCACTATGAGCGTGCATGGTTGGCACATAACGCGTGCCAACCTTCCGCAGGCAATAGATTATTTCTCTGCATTGCGACCTTCTGTTTCGGTAACATCTACGCGCCCCAACCTTACGCGAGAGGGGCAGCCCTTGAAACCTACAATTTTGAGGCCTTGCACTTGTCAAAACGTTACGAAATGTAGACAAAAACGGCCGCATGCAGGAGGTTGGCGTGATCGATCATACGCCCAATACCAGATCTGGAGCGGCGTCCATGGCCACTCCGCCAACCTCAATCCCTGTTTAAGGTCATTGGCACCACCTCCCCTGAGCCCCGATGGGATACATCGTGAACGGCAAGTAATGTCCACGCCTGTGGGCTGCCCACTTACGCTCGACGCAAATGAGTGTGACGAAAATAACAAGGGGTCATAAGGCTAGATAGACCAATGGTGGGAGGAACTCATACAAACCAGGCATTTGTGGTTCGACTTATTGGCGGTTATACATTATCAGACGGAACAAGTTTTAGTATTTGAAAGCCTGCAATCCCCGGTTTACTTCCCAGTCCTCCATGTCCTTTATCTCAACCTCTGCGCACTATAGACGCTGACTTGTGTATCTGATCTCAACACCTACGCCTACGCTTGTGAGTAGATCGTTGATGGCTTCAAGCACTGTGGGTCCTAATGAAATGTTAGCAATTCTTACTTGCCCACCACTATCAATCTTAGCTCGTACGACACTTGACGGTAAGCATCAGTGGTCAAGCAGGCCCACCAATACTAAAGTGGTTGCAGATGTGTCGCTACCAGACTCTCGATTACATGGGTTGCGGTTGCAGTAAAATGACGAATGTGATGCTATATTTTGTCAAGGTCAATGGGGAATGTACCGGAGAATATGGCACCCAAGGGGATATTTCGGTTGGTGGCAACTGTTCGGCTCATCAGAAGTAGGAGTGAGAACAGGAATATTGTTCACGCTCCAAGGCAATTTGCGGAAGCAGGCTCTTGAGCCACGGGCAGGCAACAAGGATCGGGAAGAGGAGTCAAATAAAGCTTCGCATTGCTAGCTAGTACTTCAATATCAAAGCAGATGTGCAGCCGAACTTTCAACTGATGCATTTCACCACGACCTCCACGACCATGCATCTTTCCAAACGAGTTGAATATTAGTTGTTGTCCATGAATCTGGCGGATTGTCAGTTGATGCGCTCTTCGATCTCTTGTCTCCACAGACTTACTTGTGATTGCATTTCGGGCAGGAATAGAAGATTGTCGTGCCTTCGTCAGCGCTGCGGAGCTGGATCTCAGAATAATGCATTTCAGTAGATCCGCATTTGGGGCATTCTTCGCTAATTTTCTGCTTGGAGGCGGCGCTTTTCTCTGCTTCCGTGAGGTTCTGAACATGGGTTTTGCGAAGTTTGGAATCGAATTGATGTGTTGTGGTAGTGCCTTTGTCCGACGTTGTGCCTGGGATGAAGTCAGAGCAGATAAGAGTGATACTAAGTTTGGAAGACACGCACTGTTATTTAGCTTCCCGCAACAGTCACATTTAACTGTTTGGTCCGTAGTCTCGTTGAGAATGTTGCCACAATCGTCGCAGAATTGGGGCGCCATGGCGAGAAGCTTGCAAAACGATGTGGAAGGGGGAACAAAGCAATCCTCCTGTGAAGAAAAAAGGGCGAAAGTGGAGGTTTGTTTGGTTGGTCGTTTTCTTTCTCGGTTTCAGTCGCTGTTTTCAAGTCCAGCTGACCCATTCTTTACATAAGCTAGCACGGGCCACTTTCGCGCAACCAGGCATCTGTTGTAACAGCGCAACCTGCTACTCCTCGATTATTTGGAAGGCTGGTCTCTGCGTGCTCCGGCTTGTACTATGAGTAGATCAAAAAGCCAAAGGAAACATAAGCAGATGGCAGATGCGATGTGTGGAAGTCTCTCCGTGTTTTGGGTGTTGTTACAAGGGTCCAAGAATTGTTGTACAAATGCACGATCAGTAGTAGGTGGATGGATGGATAATGGATAGATAACTTGGTGGAGTCCAACTAGTCGAGGGTGGTCAGAGAAAAACTCAAATAACAGGGTGCAGCATGACTGAATTGATGAATAATTGAATGAATAGATAATGGATGCAGGAATGAGTATGCCAGTGGACGGGTGGATGTGTGGACCGATGGAGAAGGCCTGCAGGTGGAAAGAAACGGTCCAACATGGGTGCAGCACTCGGGCCGATATATCTCCGTAAAGACGCTTTAGGCTCAAAAGGATCATCAGGCGCGAGCTGCGGGGTGACCTACTTTGTCCAAATCACCTGCTACCCGAGGAAATTTTGGTTGCTCACTGTCTCGGTAAGCCTTGTCGAATACTTTTATAGCTTATCTAACCACTTGAATTGGTATATGCTATTCTAATTCCCCTCTCTAACCACTACCGCAACCCAACGCAAGACCCGACACATGACCCGACGCTAGACCCGGCGCGAGACCCGACACGAGAACAAACCCGAAAGCAGCAACAGGCCTACCCTACACCTCATCGGTCGATGGAATGAAAAAGATTCGGACGAAGACTTCGTCAGACCAGAAGCTCGTCAAGAGGTGCGAGAAGGAAGTAGGAGCACCCTAGAGTATACCGTGACAAACGCTTATTCGCGTGTAGACCGGACAGCGATGTTCAGATCCTGAGTGGCAGGACTTCAACGACCTGGCTCAATATGTGCCAGGTCCGGATACGGCTGTTCTGCTTGTAGATATGCATCTCGAACCAGGGGAACGTAAAGCTGTGTACATCCACGACTCTAACGACGAGCAAGTGGATATGGTTGGCATGGAGTACATGGGGTTTACAGTCATAATACCTTGGGAGGCTGGACTCAAATTTGTTTGTTATGGACCATGTAGGGTCGCTGAAATTGTGGCTACCAGAGACAGTTCTTCTACATGAGCCGTTTCTTAGTCTGTGTTAAATACATTGCGGCCTTTCCCGAAATCGGGAACATGATAAAGGGAGAGACTCCGTTGATAACCGGAACCGTCAGTGTACCTTCACTTTCCATGTTAAACTTAGGGTGCGAAAGGGCATGGATGACATCTTTCGCTGTCACGCTGTACACTCTTTGAAGCTCATCTAGATAAGAAGCGTGAACAGTTGCTAATGAACAGGAAGGGTGTAAATACCATACCATGCGTATGAACTGGATGAAATGGATAACCCACCCACCCCACTTGCGCAAAACCCCCACTTCCGCAAATGCCGAAAATGCTGCATCTATCCCCTTCTATTAACATCACTACCTTTTTCAAACTATTACAACATTATCTATTTGCATCTAAACAACGCTATTTTTTTAGAATATCTTTATTATCTTACTATAAAGTAATATACTAAATTTAAGCTCTAATAGGCGCTTTATAATGTAGGAGATAGGCGCCCTATTAGTAAGGCTGCCTATTAATAAGGTATCCTATACTATACCCTATACTATTAGCTAAAAATAGGTAGGTAAAGCAGAAATGCTGCCTTTACTAATATACAGCGTTTAACCTAGTCCTAGGAGGATAATCTAGTTACCTATATATTAACCTAAGAAGCTCTAGGCTACCCCTTTTCTTATAGGTAAGTAAAGGGACTAGTAGAGTGTATAATAGGTAATAGGTAGTAACCTCTAGGGAGGAAGTAGATAGGGTAATTCCTATAGTAAAACCTATCTATCTAAACTAAGCAATCTAGGGTAATAGATACTAGGTAATAGAGATCCTATTTGCTAGAGGTTATCTAGGGATTTTTCTATTATCTAGATAATATTCCTAAGATTAAGAGTATTTATCTATCTAACTAATAGAATATAGATAAGACTAGCATTATAGAGGGGAAGGGCACTAATAGGCTAGTGCTAGGCTCTACTGCATTATAATATATCTAGAAAAAACAGCCTAGATCTAGGGTATAGATCTTACTGCTAGAATATATATCTACTAATAGGTAATCCCTACCCCTATTAGTAATATATAAGGGTAAGTTAGTCTAGACCTAGTAGTTCCTATCTAACCTATCTAGATATAATAGATAGCACTTTATAGCATCTAATAATAGCTAGATAACTAACTAGACTGCCCTTAAATAGCTAGAGAAGGTCTTTATCTTATATACCTAACCTATCTAGCTAGAGGAGGCTAGACTGTTAGTTCTAAATAGCTATTACAGCTATATAACTACTAACTTTATATAGAAATGCTAGCAGCATTATATATAGCTATTATATCTACTGCTGCACTCCTCTGCAGTCCTCTAGCCTCTAGATATAGCTGTCTTTAGCCTATTAAAGCAGGCCTATAGGAAGGGAGTTAGATTAATAGATAATATAGTTATAGATTTAATAGTAGCTAGCAAAAGGGTATTTCTAGCCTATTATTTAGACGCCTAAGATGCTATAATAACTAGCTAGAATATAAAAGCTAGCTAGAAATAGGCTAGGTTATAGCCTATCTCTAGATATTACCCTCTATCTAACCCCTTAGTATCTAGGGTATTATCTAGCTAGCCTAGCCAGCCTAGCTAGCAGATTAGTAGCAGCTAGCAGTAGGATAAAGCTGTATCTGTTATCCTATAGGTAACCCCTTACTAGTCTGCTAATATACAGTATTAATTATATTAACTTTAACAGCTAGGTAAGAATAGGTTAGATACCTATACTCTTTATTACCTATCTAGAAAGGTGTAAAAGGGCTAGAATAACTAGGAATCTAGACTAGTAATTCTAAAGCAGTAGAACTATTATCTCTAGGCCTATATAGATAACTAGCAGCAGCGTAAGAGAAAAAAGGTCCCTTTATTACCTAACAGTTAATTTGCTACTATATAGTAGATCTAGTAAGCGTAAAATACAGATATCAGCAGAATAGATAGTCTAGATAAATCCAGCGCATCTAAATTATCTAGTAAGGCTGAAAGTTACATATAGGTAGGAGGTAAACCTAAGGAATAAGTGGTGATAGTAGTGGTGATAGTAGTAGTGATAGTTTGCAGAAGTAGGGGTTTTGCGCAAGTGGGGTGGGTGGGTTAGACTGGACGGGCCGGACCCACTGGATTGGGTGAATGGATTGGAAGGACTGGTGCTGATATGGTGGAGCCCTCTTCGTCGTCGTCGCTGTCGTCACTGTCGTCACTTTCTGCCAAAGCGTCACCACTAGCTTGATGGCCTAGATCAACTTCGCGCCCAGCAGCTACCGCTGCTTCGTTTCCAGCGGCCGGTTGAGAGGCCACACTGTCCCGACGATTGGTGAAAAGGCCCTGAGAGCTCATGCCGCACTCATTCCGTACATCTAACTGATGCTGGTAGCTGACGTTGAACTCATTGTCGGGACGTTCCTTGCGACTAAGAGTATTGTTTTCGCCTTCACTCTGTCGAGACTGCACAAGAACCATGCCAGCCGACATAAAGTCTCTGGAACCTTCATGTAGCTTGGCTCGCTTGTGTGTGTTCCCAGAGTCGTTAGCTGAGCTTGGTTTGGTTGTATTGGGTGTTGACTGATGACGTTTTCGAGGGGACGTGTGAGAGGGCCCTTCTTCTCCTTCTTCTTCTCGCTTTTCTGCGCGATATTTTTCAACTATCGCTTGGGCTTTTTTTGTGAAGGCAGAGGAAATTCCGTCTTTGCCGGGCCATTTTGCTAAAGCATCACCCAACTGCTTTCGCTCTGTAGAAAGTGTTGTTATAGTGGATGCAAACAAACAGAGATAGTAAACTGAGTCCCCGAAATCCCGTCGTATGGTGAGCAGGCATTTTTGGGCCAGATTATGCCGACTTTGCGTAGGCTGAGCAGCTGTTTCCTGGTATGGTGGGTTACGAAGTAGGATGGCCGTCCGTCTCAATCTGTTGTCCAAAACGATATCGGATAATCCAATGTGGAACTCGTCCAGGAAGGTCGTAAACTTTTCGATGTGTCTGGCCATTACGGACCTTAAGAAACAGCTGCGAGAGAGTGAGATTGAAAAGAGCCGGGCTGTGATGTGTAGAAGGATGGATGGATGAATACATGAATGAAATAAGAGCAGATAGATGGATGAATGAATGAATAATGGATAACGGCGGATAGATGAAGGCAGGAAGAGTCAGTCTTGGCTTGTGGCCGTTGAATCCCTCTTCGTTGGAGATAAACGAGACAAACTGAACCCCAACGAATCAAAATGGGTATCTCGATCCATGAAGACAGAATCCCTGTTTCGCTAATCAGCTCCCTGCAGAGGTGCGTAGCCCGCCAGCTCACCTCACTTACCCCGGTCGTACGCCTTCAGGGTGATCCGGCTGCACCCAAGCTCACCAGGCGCGAGTGTGGTCACGCTCTTTGGTTGTCGTTAGCTGGCGGCCCATAATCTTCCAACGGATAACTAGACCCTAGTCTCCGTACCCGCTGATCCATCATAGCTTGGATATCTTACCACCTTCCCATGGCCATCTCAACAGCCTCATGAGAGACGAGCACCAGGGCCAAGTGACATAGATCCAGAGCTGGATTGTGATGCTGCCGAAATGAAGCCTAGACTGACGCGGGCGCCCATTTGCGGTGACCTCCTCAGAGAAAGGCATCGCCACCGTACACTTCTCCGTTTCAGCCAAACAGAGTAACAGTTTAATTACTAGAAACAACAGTCGCAACAGAACCAAGTTCCGGCCGAGAAGTCGCGCAATAACTTCAAAGCAATGTACATTTATGTTAATCTCAACGTCCTCGGAGATGCCATTCTCCACACACCGGCCCTATCCATGGACTGACCTCAGAGTCACCAGGCCCCTTCCTCCTCTCCTTCGCTATACCCACTCCGCTACTGATACGTCGCATCGGTCATCCAACGCGCCATTGTCATTACTACGTGTCCATTGCCCGGCCGCTCGCTCATTTCTGCGTACTCGCTCGTGTCATCCCCACGTTATATTCTGCTAGTGGAGTTAACATCACTTCACCATCCTTGGGTCCTTCTTTGTCTCTGTTGCCTTTTTACCCCTCACGCGACTAATACCAGTATCTTGTTCGTCCTGCCTGCTTCTATTCTCTCCCATGACCCCGACGGCATGCCGTCGGGCAAATCGACCGCTAGTTGTGACGTGCCCATAAGCTTCAGACATTCTGCTGCCACCTAATTCCCATTGATTCTCTGTTATACGTGGTTCTGTATGTTGCTGACTTGCCAAACGTTGCGATCGTCTTGGTGCTTTTGGTAAATGGACGTTTTCCTGCTGCTTATATTTAAGCAGACTACAATGCCTTTGAGACTCTGCACAGGCAAGACAGCTTTGATGTGGGGTTCTCGAGATTTTGCACGCAAGGTCTAGGAGTCGGCAGCGAAGACAACCATCTGATGCATCTGAGCCTACTTGTTCAGACCGCTCGCTAGGCTCAAAAGGCGAAACTGTGCCATTGTTGCATGAATCAATCTGTGAATTGATGCTGTATACTGAGTCACATGGCAGCCTTGGCGGTTCGACAACAATCGAGGAGGGCTCGGCTCTGGGCGACGAATGAACGTCGAAAATCGACTCTTCTTGAGCATCTGGCAACCAATCGCGAATTTGAGAGTAAGAATTGAAGCCTGTACTTGGTGACTCAATATCCTGGTCCAACCCGCTTTGGTCGTCCTCCGATGGTGCCAGCACATGAGGTGCAGACGGGTCTGCTTCGAATGACGCCGTGTCAGGTATACTCTCTTCGATTTTGTTCTCCAGTTGCTGCCAGTCATCTTCTGGTAGGTCTAATACAGTGTTCCCATCCAAAACAGACTCGGGAGGTAGCGAAAAGTATGGCAAGCAGTTGAGGCTGAAGATTGCAGGACAACGGGTCCTCGGCTGTGGTGCGAGCCAGTTCTGGATGACATCAACAAGATAGGTAGTCCGACAGTCTGAGAGACAGCACTGAAGAGTGAACCACCAAAAAGGATCTGTTTTTTGCTGGACACAAGCTGGGATCCCATGGGAGAACTGTAAAGCCACAATGCCAAGCGACCAGATATCGATTCGGTCGGTAATATCGACTGCGTCTTCGTCGAACATCTCTGGTGCGGCATAGAGCGCAGTGAACTTCCTGTCTTCCGGTGATTTTGGCGTTCTCTCAGTGTTGAAACCGCTAAGCTTGACATAAATGGGATCCCGCGACCGGACCAATATGCTGGCAGGCTTGATATCTTGATGGATGATGCCACGCTGGTGAATATAGTCGAGGGCATGGAGAAGCTGCTTCAGAACCTCTCTCAATTCAAGAGGTGAGAGCTGGCGTACCACATTCTCTTCTTCGAGGGTAATACCGACGTATTCCATAACAAGTGCGCGTGGTTCAGCAAAGAACCCAATAAACTGGACAATGTGTTCCTGTTTCGTTAGCTTGGTTTACCATATCATTTGGTTTGGCTTACATGTGAGATCTCCTCCAACAGCTCCGCTTCTTAGTTTGCCTCTTCGTTAGGCCAGCCATAGTGGTAGTACTTCACGGCGTAGACCTGACCGGTTTTTCGATGCACTTCACAGTACACAGCCCCACTCTCTCCATACCCGATTTTTGGTCCGCGGTGGTATAAACCCGTCTTTGATGGCGCTCGGCTCGTTCTCAACATTAAGCCGAGCTCGAGATGCTGAAGGTCTGGGGGCAGGCTAGCATTTTTTGTCGTAAACTCAGCCCACTTCTCCAGGAACGCAGGCCAGTGCGTCCTATGGCTCGGGAATCGTATTTAGAGATCGAAATGTCCAAAGAGGACGTGTACTTACGTGTCGCCTGATATACGTCTGGTTGACTTGACCACCTGGCCCGTGTCTCCCACCAGGATCTTAGTGGCATGTTGACTGTGATTCTAGAAATGAAAAGTTCCTGGCGTAGACAGGTTGGGAATGATGGAGAATTGTTGGTTGCTAATGCCTCTCCGGTGGTCATTGTCAAGTAGAATGTCACACTAGTCAGCATTGCTTCCGAACGTGAAGCCCATGTGAGTATCTCTTGGTAATCGATCTGTGGTGACTCGCAGGAAGGACACTGGCGGGAAGATGGGAGCCGGCGTACCATCTCTGGCAAGGTCTTCGTGGGAGTAGGGGCAAGGATCGGGAGCATAGGTCTGTTCCTCTTTGTGGACTAAGTAGATAGAGTGATGTGGGTCGAACACAAAGATGCTCTGGGAATGTATGGTGAAGAGAGTCTTTTCCTCAATTGAAGTAACCATGATGTTTGGAATCCCAGATTCGAGATGTGAACTGTAAGTGCCGTGGATTTTATAGCGTCTGGAAGGGACGAGGCACTCTTTTAATATGGTCACCTGTATTGGAAGCCTTGGTATCCTCTCATGATTGTACGCTTGCACTAATAGACCATGTTTTCTCATTGGTCGAATCATACTAGGCTACTATGGAGTACAATGTAGCCGGCCACTCAACCAGCCAGGGCTAGGGCGTTGAGTGGGGTAGTAATGGATGAATAGATCATGAATGAATGGTGAATGATGAGATCGGTGTCAAAGTGTGTGTGGGGTTAACAACAATTGTAGCTTACATAAGGACAGCTGGACCTTGACCCAAGTGCGGAGACGGCTGTGCCGGTTCTGCTCACATCTCCCAAACGCAACTTGCCATCCTAATCAAACATGCCTCCGACTACTTTCCAACGTTTGTCGAAAGCCAGCCTTGATAAATTACAAGCTACTGCTGAGACGATATCGCCGCCCTATCCCAAGAACCGAATTGCTTACAAAGTCGAGCAGGTTAAGAAAGAGATATACGCTCTTGCATAGAGCCTGGACAGGATCGGAGAGGCAGGCCGGCGAATCTTACGCGACAAGAAACTCACTGTCACCAGACCCAACGATGTCCAATCCCTTTCCAATCGAATTTCAGATTCCAAACTGGATGATCTGACGTTCTGGGAGGATACGCTCAAGAGTTTAGGGAACCACAAGGGGACAATCCAACTTGAAAGGGTGAAGGGATGGGTCTACAAGACAATGGTTGGCCTCTGGCGACAGGGGAAAGATAGGCGCAGTGCGCTAAGAAGAGCAGGACTTTCATTTAGAGGTTGCAAGGTGCGTTGCCAACCGCAACCCATCCAACATAAGCCCAGCGAACAGTTGATGTTCTGGGAGGGCAAGCTCCAGTATCTCAAGGACGAATACGCGTCTTTGAACCGGCCGATCCCAACGTCAGCTCCAATGTTCGAGTTCTTATCCTCTGATTCCGAAGTAGAAGAGGATAACGCTGAGCAAGCTCTGGCAGACGAATACATACGCGGCTGGCATGACCAGAGGAAGGACATCAAGGTGTGGGCTGAAGCTACACCGACCGGAACAGAAGCGCTCCAATCGCCCTGTGTCGACTCCAAACTGGATAACACGCAAGCGGGGCCCAGAGAATCCAGTGTCGCAAGTGAGTTTTTCCAGCCTCTCTCTCGCTAGACCATTTCTGACAAGTCAAAGGAAACTCCTTGCTGCGACCGCCGAGATGCACAAAAAGGAAACGTTCTGCAGGTACCAAGGATGAAGTCCGGGGCGTAGTTCTCAGTGGGAACAGAATCAAACGACATATGTTAGGCGAACCGCGTGCCGACTGGATATCGGTGCTCTCAGACGTCTGCAAAACGCAACCAGCAGCACAGCGTGTCGAATCACCGAGCTCACGCGAGCCCAGCCATTCGCATGCCCTGGTGCAGGAGGAGAAGAAGCTGCGACGGTGCGCGCCGTCAGCAGATGTTACGACCGAGCCTGGTCCACACAGCGTGAAGCGCAGACGGAGGACCAGGCATAATAGCTCTATGCAAGCCACGCCTGAACCCACGCTGAGGAGGAGTTCGCGTCTAGCAGCTTTGAGGATTAGAAACATGAGATGATTATACGATTATGTATTCGGTAGCATGATGAAACTGGAACAAGGGCAGACTGGGGAAGAATAGGTGCCAATAAAATGGCCACAAGGGTGGACATCAGCACAATGTGACGCGATGAGACGTAGACAATACAAAACCTTGACGTTGACAAGTCCTTTTCCAAACCCTTGACCATGAGCAAACCGTGCGGGCGTACCTCCTACGCAGGACTTTCCTTACCAGTAAATGTGCGTAATTAGCCAGATGATATTTGAAACGACCAATCACAGGCAAGTAAGTTTGGCTAATCAGAAGCGAGAATATTGACCAATCTGCAGCCAATAGAGTCTTGCCGGTAGAGAACTCAGTCGACGTCCTGTGTGACTCCGCCTCTGCGCGGCTTTACCGCATGTGATGGATGGCTGGCACTCACGATAAACACAACGCAGAGGGGAAATGCCAAGTCACGTTTATTGTTAGCAGCTGCAATACAACCTACCCGCCAAATAGCACTCCAATATTGTCCCCAAGACACCTAGTGTAGTAATGCAGGTAGTGATATGTCTGAAACGTAGGCCAACAGATAGCCATTGATCAGACTGAGGCGAACGAAGCACAGTGAGAGCCTTCACCAGCTGCAAGCCTGCAGCACGCCAACTACAAAAAACAACTAGTAAGGACGCACAGCTGAAGTTAGGGTCGTCATTAGCTGCAGGAGAGCACATATTACTCATGCAGGCAGCTCCCTATATGCAGCAAGCTCATTTTCAATTCACTTAGCGCTATGTATTTACAAATGCAACCAGTAGCAAGGGTATGTAATCTAGTAGTGCGTATTAGATACAAAAGAAGACCTTATAAACCTAACAGAAGGCATTTAATACCTAAAGCAGGCTAGCCCTAATAATAATAGCTAAAAAGAAGCAACAAAAGGCAGCAGAGTGCTAAACGCCTCCTAACAATAGTGTTACGCTAGATATTAACCTTAAGGCATTATAAGTCTTATCCTCTCTACTATTACTAAACGTAAGGCTAATATTTACCTAAAGCCCTTACATAAGCTTAAGCTGCAGAATTTATTTTAAAAACTAACAGCTGTTTATAATATATTATAACCTTATCTATGTAAGTCCTAAGCTTAAAAAGATTTATAGTAACTTTAATAAGATCTATATTAAGGATGTACCAGACAAAGCAGGCTATATTCTTATCTACTACCTTTATACTAGCACTTAGCAAACCCTCTATAAGAACTATTTATAACATAACTCTAAGATGTTAGCCTACTTTAAAACTAGTGTATATATCTACGCTGCTGCCTAAGCCTACAGTCTACTAGATTTAGCTAAGCTAGCTAAAGAAAACATCTATTAGTCTGCAGATATATTACCTACACTAGATGTTATTATCTTAGCTGCTAGTGTATACAAACTTCTCCTAGATAATAATTTATAGTTCTTAGCCTTTATTAAGTTACATATTAAGCACCTATTTAAGGAGCTAGCCTCCTTAAATTAGTTAGTCTTTCTAGGATGCTTTTGCATTAACACCCTATACTTAAAGATTCTAGCTAAGACCTTAGTTCTAATCTGCTGTAAGAACTTACTTTCTCTACAGTCTGCTAAGTCTTATAACCTATCTTAGCTAGAACTATTAACTGTTTTAGAAACTAATATAACACCCTTAACTAATGCTTTACATATAACACAGTATTCAGCTTTAGAGCCTAGCCTAGAGCTTACACTAGAGTTTAAAACAGAGCTATTAGTAGAGGTTATAGCTAAGCCTAAGCTATTATTAGAGGTTACAGCTAAGCCTAAGCTAGTAGCCTAGGCGGACGTTATAGCAGAGCCTAAGCTAATAGCAGAGGTTACAGCTAAGCCTAAGCTAGAAGCTTATATAGAATCTATAGCAGGGCTTAAGCCTAAACCTAAACTAGCAGCAGAGATATAAGACAATATGTAGTTATAGCCTTTAAAGGTTAAGAAGAAGGGAAAGAAAGGGAAGAAGGTTAAAAGCTAGGAGATTTTTTACTTCTAAAAGGAAACACATCTTATAGATAGCAGATAGGAGGATTATTCTAGCTGTCAGCAGTACGTTAGCAAATTCGTATTATCCTATTATTAGTTAAAAGCAAATAGTTAATTAGGGATATAGGGCAGCAGTTTTTATAGAACATAGACTAAAGAACTAGCTTCTTAACACTTAAACCTTTTCTAAGACAGTAATTAGTATATATAATATTGCTATCTAACATATTTATTTAACATACTATCTAAATCCTCTCCTTACATATCTAAGTCTATTACTATTCTCTTAATCTATCTAACTATTTATATATCTATATTACACCTTACTAAGCTCTTTTATCTTATTATCTTTTAGCTTAGTAGAGAAGTAGACTTATAGTATCTAGAGAGACTAGCCTAGAAAGGAACTTAAGAAACAGCTGTAGGTCTCTCTCTATAAAAGGTTCTATCCTTTTAGTTAAAGTAAGAGTCTATTCTTATGCTCTAGAAAGGGGCCCTAGACTTAGCAGACCGCCTTATAGACTTTTATCTCTCTAATAAAGAACCTAAGGTCTAACTTATTAAGGGATAGTAATATAGTTATTATTCTATAGACAGCTGCTCCTATTGTAGTTAAAACGTTATTAAAAATCTATCTGTAATACACACTTTAGGATTACATTCTTAAGAGGCTAGTTATTATATCACGCTAAGAAAGATTTAGGGTCTATTTCGTTATTAATAAAAGCAAGAGAGACTAGTAAGGTTATAGTTCTACTTATCCTTAGTTAATTTATAACCCACTCTAACCTTTATCTTAGTTCTAATAATAATTATAATAACATATATTATAGTCTCTAAGCCCTACTAGTGCTAACAGTCTCCTATAGAATTTTTCTTACAGCCCTAAGGCCCTAGCTGAATTTTACTAGCATTAGCTTACTCTCTAACGCAATCGTTATTAGATCTATAAGCGCTATCCTTATTGCTAGTTTCTAGGTCTAAACTAACTTTAGCATAAGCACCTAGGAGCTCTTAGTCTGTTAATAAGTAGTAGACCTAGAGGTCTAAAAGTAGCAAACGCACGCAAAGTTTTACTTACATTAGCCTAGACTTAACTTACTAGAGGACTTTAGATGTTACTAACTTCTTAGGAGGTATCTACTTTAATCTTTATTAGAGGCTAAATCAGCCTTTTCCTAGTAAATAACATAATAGCTTATTAGTCTTATTAGAGTTTATATAAGTTAACTTAGTGCTAGTAATACATACAATTTAGATAATATCTATAACCTCTTATTAAATACATTTAATGTTAGTCTTATAAGACATTAAATAACAGTCCTCTAAAGTCGTTAGCAACTTAGTAGTAAATATACCTAAATCACTTTACTGCCTCCTTATCTTACCTCTCTATTATTACCTAATGCTAAGTTACAGCTAGCTTGCTTTAATACAGCCTTTTTGCAATCTATAACTACTCCTTCCCCTCTTTAATATACACATATAGACGCTCCTCTTCCTAATCCGTCTAACAGCAGCGCTTAGACCTTTTAACGTTTTCTTTAAGACTATCTAGGCTAGGGTAATAATTAGAACAATTATTACCACTTTAGTTATTACTTTAGCTGTTATTATCATTAGTGTTATTATCTAAGCTATTATCCTATTTAAATATATTACTGTATAACAGTCTAACAGCAACCTCTGCTAAATAATCTTAATGTGTTATATTATATAGTTTGTCTTCCCCTATGATTAGTTTGTTATGTAGAAGTCTCTCTATAGTATAGTTTTTAATAAACCTAAGGAACAGCTTAAGTATATCTATTTAATTTTCACTATTAGGTAACCTAGCGATACCCCTATTAAGAGCCTTAAAAGTGTTAATTATACGTAATAAGTGTTTTGCAGAAAAGCTGCAAGCATAGTATGTAGCTACTAGTAGGTTTGCTATAGTGTTAATAGGCAGAGGGGGAACTAATCCACACCTTTCAGTCTAATTATAATTCCTAGAAATATAGTTTAGGTAAAGTAAGGGAACAAGTAATATTTTTTGTAAGCAACCCTACCTTACTTCCTTACACCTACTTCTTTTAGAGTTATTATCTAAGTTATATATAAGTAATATATTAGGGCGCAGCTTATTGTTACTATAAGGTATTAAACTAATAGGGTCCTCTACTTTAGAACGTTCTAGTGTTTTAGCTAAGCAATAAGGCTGTATTTTAATTTTATTTAACAGCCTCTTACTTAAATTTTCTGCTAGGACTTAAGATAGTAATACGTATAAAGTCCTAGGTGGCAGAGCCAGTAATTTTATCCTATTATTAACTTTATAAGGCCTTATTTGTTTAGCCAGGCGTAGTTTATAACTCTTACTGCTACCTTTAGTTAGCTTACCTCCCTATTTCTTCTAACAGGTAACAATATAGCTAACTTACCCTAAATTAGAGGCGTAATTAGACGCTAAGGTAGGGAGTAAAAAATCACCTATTTAAGGCTCTTTTAACCTACCTAAGAAACTAACTAGTGCCTTTACTAAGTTGCTAAGAAATAGGTTTCTAGTAACAAACAGGCACTCTAGGCAGTTAGGCACTATAGGTTTACTTTATAACAGGACGTGTAGTATAGAACTACTAGATAGATCTTTTCCTATAAGTTTACATCTTAGGACTACTATCTCTTAATAGTAGCTCTTAACATTAGTCTCTTTATTGTTAGAACCCCTGCTATTATTAATCTTATTAGCATTACAACTCCTACTACTCTTACTACTATCTTTAACTTTAACTACAGCTATACAATAATTATATTAGTCTAATATTTCTTCCTAGATTAAATCTTAGCTACTTATATACGTTTATAGCGCTAATAACAGAATTTACTAGGCAAAGTTACCTAGTTACCTATCTAGCTAGGTTAAGAGCTAATAGCAGTTCCTTAGCTAAAGATAGATTTACCTTATTATAAGAGGCTTATTCTATAGAAGGCTAAGCAGGTATAGGTGCGTAAGACAACCAAAATAGTAAATATAAATTAATATTATCTACAAAGGTAGGCTTTAGCATTATTAATAGAATACCACTAATCTCATAAGATAGTTCTATAGACTCAAAGGACGCAAAGTCGCATTATAAGTACGCTTTGCTAATTCTAAGATTCTTACTAGAATTAAAGTTAAGGTTACTAATACTAGCAAAAGGGTTAGCGCTTATCCCTATTAGTTATAAGTTAACGTCAGTAGAATGTAGTTAGAATGTAGTTAACATACAGCTTATAGTCTAAGCCTCTATCACACCTATAACTCCAACAGTCTGTCTAAGTAGTGTCGCAAGGGCTGTTAATAGGAGTTACGCTTATTTCTGCTGCTGTTACTACTACTACTGCTCTTTACGCTTATGTCAACGTTTTTACTCTACATATTACCTCTTTTTACGCTCTTTTTTTTTATACAACTGTTCTATAGACTTAACGTCTAATTTTCTAAACTATAAGAGGACTATTATAAGCAAAAGGAAGAAAGGTAAGTTTAACTAGTCTAGTATAAGCTAGCTAGCATAGTAATAGCAAAAGAGGGGCTTTATATATTTATCTTATCTATCTTAAAATAAGCCCCTCCTCTCCTAGACATAACTATTTATCTAAAACATCTACATATTAACCTATAGAAGACCCTACTGCTTCCACACCTACAGGGGAATACAAAGCTAGTATTACTTAGCCTACTAGCTAAATGCAACTTATTCATTATACAGTACTTAGGATAATATAATATTCTCTTTTAAGCATTAGTAATACCCCTAACGCGCTAATAGGCGCCTTCTCATTTATAATTGCTAATCTACGTTACTTATTAACAGCTGTAATAGCAGACTTACTAGTTAAATAGTTAGCTATATCTGCAGTATTGCAAAGCCCTAAGCCCCTATCTAAACCTAGCAAGCCACATCACTAGCTTTAAACTTAGCCTAGACAGTCTTAGCTCCTAGGCTGTCCCTAAAGAATAAACTATAGTCGTTAGACTGCAATAGGCACCTATCTACTTACTATATAACTTCAGCGTTCTTATAACACCTAGTAGGGTATATCTAGTTAAGCCTAACGCTCTATTAAGCCTAGTTAACCTTTTAGCTAGTATAACTAAGCTGCCCCCTAAGCATAGGTAAGCATAAGGCTATTAGCAATGCAACCTTACAAGCCATACCACATAAGGCAAGATTTTAGCAGAACTTTTAATTATCTTAGGAATAGAGCGCTAGTACCTCAAGCTAAGTTCAAGCTATCCTATGTTCCCTATCTTATATAAGCAAGGTAATTAATGTCAGCATTACCTAGTCAAAAAGTCACATTAGGGGGGCTAAATATCTAGGAAGGCTAGGATATAAATTACCTAAATAGGTAATTTTGTTACTTAGGAAGTTAGCTTAGCTAATATCCTATACACCCTAGATTCCTTTTATCCTTAGTCTACACTAAGTCTATACAGACCTACATACTGTTATTAAGGTCTAAGAGCTAATAGCCCCTCCTATAGTGTAAGTTATCCTAAAAAGGGAATTTAGTTAGTAAGAGGGGAAGTTACTAGCTTTATATTTCTAGCTGCTTAGTGTTATAGCATCCTACATATTTAGTTACAGCGTTTTACATAAGCTGCCTATTAACTAATAGTTTAGGGATGCTAACATAAGCTAGTTCTTAGGTAGAGGGTTTCTTTATAAGCCTTATAAGAGCTATCCCTCCTAGAGGAACTTACTATCTTAAGGATAATAAGCCCTAAAACGTCGTTTAAGACTGTAATATACATACAGCCTAGCTATACGCTACATCTTATATATATAAGGCTAGCTTTATTAATATTACCTTAGTCTAGGCTAGAAACAGGCAGAGCCTATATCTAGGGTTTAGATAAGATGTAAATTACCTATTAAGGTAATTCACTAGCATGTAATTATAGCCCCTAACTGTAACGCTAAAGTAAAAGAGACTAGCGCAGCAGACCTTACTCTATGTTATGTAACGTATTATTAATCCTTATAGATTGCTAACCTAAGGTTAAGGGCTTAGAAATTACTAAATATAGTAATTTTGTAGGTAAGGTTTTACCTCTTCTAGTAGTATAAGTAAAACCCTAGACTATAATCTTTATTCCTAGGCGCCTATATTAAGATAATTAACACTATATATAGGACTATTACTAACTTACTATATAATCCTATAACCTATTCTACTATCTCTTTTAAGCTATTAAATTACTAGAATAGGTAATTTTCTGCTGTAACAGTAAGCTAAAGTTAATATAACTAGGTAGGAAAGGGGACTATTAAGAATAGAGCTATAGCGCGTTTTACCTAGACATTTATAAAGTCTTAACATTAATAAGTAATAGAATTAGTAAGGCGTAGGGAGGCAGGCAGAGAGGAGATAGAATTACTATATCTAGTAATACATATAAAGTTAGCTAACACTGTTACTGCAGCAGGAAAACATTAAAGCCTTACCTAGCAGGGGGGTATATTAGTCTAAGGTTTAGTACAGCAGATACAGGCCACTATAAGGACGTATACATATTATTTTATTATTAGTTTAAGTTAGCGTTAGCAGAGGCTCTACTTCATTCTTATTATAATAAAACAAAGGTAGGCTAAGGTAGGGAAAACATTATAGCAGAAGCAGGTATTAAGGACGTTACTAACAGCAGAAAAGAATAACACAGCGCAGCAGGCAGGACAAAGATAAGGTGCTAAAGGAACTTTAAGGTACATCTAAGTCTAGGGCAGGGCAGACGCTATTTTATAGGCAGGTAAAAACAGCAAGGGGTAGCATAGCTAAGAATTACCTAATGTAGTAAGTACTGCAAAAGGCAATACTAGGACTGCTATTTCTAAAGGCAGGCAAGCTATTATAAACTTTACTATAATTAACGCTAATAACTAGCTCTAAAGGCCTAGATTAGCTATCTTATAGGCTACAGCTTAAGTAACTTATATCAGATATAGAGCCCTACTTATAGTAAAGTTTTTACTATTTAAGAACGCTAATTAAACTAGCGTAGAACTAATTAGATCCTGCAGTTAAGATTAGTCACATAATGCAAAAAAAAAAAACAGCAGTTAGCCTAATACAAGCACTATGCCCTATTCTTATGCTGTTAACTTAGTAAGGTAGCTTATTTAAGAACATATAGTACTATAGGGGTTAGTATAGTCTACTAGAGATAGCTTTGCTCTTAAGGTCTATACTACTAAGGTCTGCAGTAAGAACTCTTAACTATAGAGGTATTTAACCTTAAGAGGCAGGCTTATTAGGTATATATAGTCAGCTAGGATAGAATCTAGGATTCTCCTATTAACTATACCTGCAACCTGCTAAACCTACAGTTTAGATAAATTATCTTAGAACCTACTAAAGTAACTAAATTAAATCCTCCTTTCTAATCTTATTAAGTCTAATCTTATTAACTCCTTATCCTTAGTTATGCCTACGCTTAACCTAGATAACCCCTTTAAACTAGGCACCCCTCTTAATTATAACCCCTTAGAGGTTATAAAATAGTTTATAATAGCTTAGATAAGCTCTATTATTAAGTAGTATAGAGGGAACTCTCTATATAATATTATTGCTATTAATAGCAGAATAGACGACTATATAGTAATTAATATTGTTAGCGTTAGATTAGTAATCTTGCTTCTTAACAGCCTAGCAGCTAATACAGGCCTAATTATTAGGGTAAGGTAGGCCCTATAGCAGCAGCTCTGCTCTTTTGTTAGCAGGATAGCCTAAAAGCAGGATAATGTATCTAAAATTATAATAATAAAGGAGCACTTAGGCTAGCTGTAGGCAGTGATCTACGCTATCTAGTAGGTGTAGTATAATTAAGGCTAGATAGAAGTCTAAAGGTTAGAGAAAAGAGATTTTGCTGGAAGCTCTAAGGATACTGTTAGTTAGAAACTTAATGCAATAGTTATACTTAATATATGTCACTAGACCCCTAGAAAATAAAACACGTTTACATAATGCATAGCCTAGAAGGGCAAAGTTTTTACTATATAGGATATTATTTTTAATAAGAAGGTTACCTTTAATAGTAATATTATAAAACTTATTAATAATATACATAAGAGTAATCTATAAGAAATAGCTGCTATAATTAAGCGTCTTATATACTAAGAGGTATAAAGAAGAAGCTTTATATATACAGCAGATAAAGAAGCTAATAAGATCTAAGAATATACTAACTACGCTAAGGGGGTAGAAGGCCCTAACAGCCTAACCTTTTACAGCTATAAAACTAAAGACTCTTGAAATTATAACTATAAAGGGCTAGCCCCTCTATTACCTTATACTAAAGTAAGGTTTATATTAATAATGCTACTAATAATACTACCCTTAAGGGCCTTATTTATAACTACCCTTAGAGATATACTTAACGTAAGGGGGTAAGAAGAAAGATCTTAAGAATAATAATTATAAGCGCTTAAAGAAGCTGCTAATAATATAACTCTTAAGTGTAAGCTGCTAAGATAATCTTTTAAGGCTGTGTTTCTAGTAGGTTGCTCCTACTAGAAGTAACGCTTATATATTAAAGCTAAGTAGAAATAACTAGATAGCACTTATATGCTGCAGGAGAGGGCTAATTACCCTATTTTGCTAGTAAATGTAGGTCTACTAGGTGTGCCTATAGTAAAGCTAAAAGTGTAACTAGGTACGCCTTTAAGTACGCCTAACGTATAGCCTAATATAGGCTAGAAGCAGGAGGTAGCTAATAGGCTTACTATAAGAAGCAGTAAAGCAGCCTTTTTAATAGGTATCTACTAGAAACACCTACCTCCCTTTCTTATATTATATAGTTAGCTAGTAAACTACCCTTTTAAAGACGCCTTTAAGGAGGCTAAAAGGAGCTATCTTTATAGCTATAAGACGTTAAGGTTATAGAGGGAAGTTCCTAAAGGCTCTACTTATAGTAATTAGATTCTTAACTATATCTAGGTCTATATATATAAGCTTAATAAGTATAGCTGCCTTATAAAGGTAAAAGTAAGGCTTATTATATATAGTAACTAATAGGTAAAAGACTTATATAATATATATGCAGCTATATTAGTAGGTATATCTTTCTAAATATTAATAGCCTTAGCTGCCTGCTTTAACTTAAAGCTACTTTAATATAACGCTATTAATATGTTTATTTATATAGATATTAATAAGGAGGTGTATATAGAGTTACTACTAAGTTACTATAAGAAAGGTGTAGTTATACGCCTTTAGAAAGCCCTCTACAGCTTACGCTAATTACCCCTCCTTTAGTAATAGCACTTTAAAATAGGACTTATTATATAAGGCTTTTAATACATTATAGGTAAAGATTACTACTAGCAGAAAGGCTAGATTACATTTTTCTTTTATATTAATAACTATATATTAGCGTTTCTAAAGGCCTATAAGCGTATAGTAATTAAGGAGCTAAGCGCCCTCTAAGTAAAGTATTACCTTAAAGGAGGCTAGAAGCTCTAGTAGTTCCTAAGCCTTAAAGTCCTTATATAACTACGTAAGTAGGAGACTCTAGCTCTTATAAGCAGTATATACAGAGAAGGCTATAAAACTGCTCCCTATATATACTAACGTTATAAATAATATATATAAATTTACCCCTATAATAAAGGAAGAGCTTCTGCTGTATACTAATAACATAGTGTATTATAAAATAAATAGATACTAGCAGAAGGTTAGTATAATCCTTTATGCTGCTGTTACAATACGCCCTAATATTACTTTTACAGTAAGTAGGCTTATAAGGTTTAATTAGAACCTAAGTAAAGCCTACTAGAAGGCTGCTAACTACATATTATTATACCTTTATTATATATATTACCTCTACCTTTAATTTAGCGTTAAGCTTAGTAGTAATAAAGACGCCTTAGAGGTTACCTCTAATATAAGCTTTATAGATAACTTACTTAACTGTAAGAGCTTCTAGGCCTTTATAATAAAGCTTTTTAGAGGCCTTATTACCTAGCAGGCTAATAAGTAAGATACTATTACTATATTAACTACTAAGGTAGAGCTTCTAACGCTTTTATAAGTAGCTAAAGAAGCCCTTTTTACTAGCTAATTAATATTATACTTATAAGTACAGCTCCCTATAGAGCGTAGCTAGCACTTAATATATATATTAAAAGCGCTTTAGCCTATAAGAATATAGATATAATATAATAATTAACAGACTGTTAATCTTATAACTAAGGAGCTCTTAAAGCTTTATATAAAGTTATATTATGTAGATATTTATAACTACTAGTTATAATAAGAGGTTACTTAGCAGTATATTAATATTATATATACGCTATCTATAGAGCTTATAGCAGATAGACTTACTAAGGCTCTTAACCTATTAAAGTATAAAGCCTTCTTATAATAGATAAATATAACTAATAAGAAGGTGTTTCTTAAGCGTAACTAAGTGTAAGAGCTTACTAAAGATAAGGCTTACTTAGAAGTATAGATAATAAAGAAAGATATATAGGCTATTAAGGAGACTTATAATCTCCTATATATTAGTACCTTATAAGCACTAGAGATTATAGGAAAGCCCTTTCTAAGCGCCTTTTATATAGGGTATTATAAAGTAAAGGCTCTACCCTTTATAGCTATAAGCTATAAAGGCCTATAAGAAGGCCTTCCCTAAGGGGGTATATTAAATTAGAAGGTCCTATAGAGGGCACTTTAGGCGTGCTAAAAGGGTGTATAGAGATAGGAGTTATTAGCCTAGTTTAGCCTAGTTACTTAGTAATTATTAGAGAGACTGCTGTAGGCTTTATCCTAAGCAGTAGGCTTTATAGAGGCCTTAGGCACCTAGAAAAGGGGTTGCTAAGGGCCTAGTTAGGTGGCAAGGCTGGGCGCAAGGGCAACGCATTAGTCACAGTTACATATATAGAGATACACACATAACGCACAATATACGCAATATTAACCTATCACTATTACCCCCGTCAATTCGACACAAACACCTCGTCACATTAATCATGTATCACAGTGGTCAAAATTCAGCACAAGTAGGTTCAGACCTGAACCTACAATGTCAAGGTGAGAGTTTTCACATAATACCAGTAAATCGGTAAAAGCCTGAGCTGAGTGTAAAGCTTCCCGTTGCCTACGTCGGTAATAGTTCCTCGCACCGGCAACTCTCTGCCTGTCTCCCACCTCTGACTCGGTGTCTCTGGGAATCCCATGTCCATGTTCTCCAATCTCCTCGGCCCGGAACCTTGACGGGGGGCCCTATTCTGGATCTCCACGGTCCACTCAACTGTTTGACACATTCCCGCGAAACGTCTCGCACATACAGCGTAGAACAGATCCGGGCGACAACGTCGTCCCCCTTCCCTTGCAGGATGTTGGAACTGTGTGGCCCGCCCGCTGCGACGCAGACAAGGTTGCCAACGCGGGTAAACGTTTCAGCCCGGCGTCTCACGGGTTCAACTTCAACTCGCCGGAGGTTGCGTCGATCGATCGTTCCCGATCAACCGCCCAACTTAGCGGGCCATCGAACCGTCAACCGTCTACACCGAACCAGCTGGCGGGTGCTAAGCGGGGGGCAACCGTTCCAACGATGGTACATTGCCGCCGCTCCAATGTGCCGAAGAGCAAACTATGCGGCAGACCGGCTTCATCCCCTCTTCGCCGTGGAAACTCTGAAGCGGCATCCGATCTCCACGTCCACTCGTTCATCGACTCCTAAAAGCGACGAGTCTCCCGGGACTGAGTCGCGGAATCTCCCTTCCACCCAGCCTGTTGACGTCTGCATGACTCTTCGCTCATGCGATTCCCGAGTCTGACCCAGCCCATGTAAAACTCAAGGTTTCACCAACTGAGTTGCAAGTTTGCGCGAACAAATGGGCTCTATCGGC
Source organism: Colletotrichum lentis (assembly GCA_003386485.1). Classification (NCBI taxonomy): domain Eukaryota; kingdom Fungi; phylum Ascomycota; class Sordariomycetes; order Glomerellales; family Glomerellaceae; genus Colletotrichum; species Colletotrichum lentis. The sequence goes on from NWBT01000050.1 coordinate 974,728, forward strand.
CACCGCAACAACGGCCGCCTCGACGGCAGAGGAGGTCTCCACAACGACACCTCGGGCGCGACCATGGACCACGGAGTGCTCATCGTCGGCGGCGGCTTCGGCGGGTGCTACGCCCTCCACAAGCTGCGCAAGCAGGGATTTGCGGCGCACATCGTCGAGGCACGGATCCGCGCTCGGGGGCGTGTGGCACTGGAACAGCTACCCCGGCGCGCGCGTCGACTCGGAGACGCCCTACTACCAACTCTCCGCCAGGGAGGTCTGGAAGGACTGGACGTGGACGGAGCGGTTCCCCGGGTCACGAGGAGCTCAAGAGGTACTTTTGGCACATTGACAACGTTGTCGACATTTCCAAGGACGTGAGCTACAACACCGTCGTTGTCGGCGCCGACTTCGACACCAAGACGGCGAGGTGGGTCGGTCGAGACGGATAGCGACCGGCGCATCACATCGCGGTTCCTCCTCACGGCAACGGGCAGCTCGATCAAGCGGCACGAGCCCGAGTTCCTCGGCAAGGCGCTGTTTAAGGGTACTGTAGTACACTCGGCGTCCTGGCCTGAGTCCGGCCTCGACGTGCGGAGCAAGCGGGTCGCCATCATCGAGGCCGAGGCGACGGGCGTCCAGTGCGTGCAAGAGATCTCGAAGCAGCCCGGCGTCGAGCTGACGGTGTACGTCCGCAACATCAACATCGCGCTTCCGATGCGTCAGCGCGCGTTGTCGAAGCTCGAGCAACGCAGCCTCAAGGCCATCTACGGACAGTCTCTGCGGGGCGGCGAAAGACAGCCGCTTTGGGGGGGATTCCGTCTGACCTCAACCCCAGGTCGATGGCGGAGACGACGGCCGAGGAGAGAGAAGCATGGTGGGGGGAAATATGGCAGCGGGGCGCGTTCAAACGTCCAGTTGGGCCAGTACGCGGACTTCTTGGTGGACGCGAAGGCGAACCGCCTGGCCTAATGGTGACGAGTTTAGTAAGGCTGCAGAGTTTATAGCCTGGCTAAGGGCTACGTATGATAAGCCTTTCATGTAAATAAAATGCTGTCACCAACAACCATTGATTTCGCAGATTCTGGTGTCCTCTGTTTAGGTGTGTTTTTCTCTGTTTTAAGGTTCGAAGGCCTCGGAGCTGGTTAGAATCGTGGCATGGATGTAGACAAGCCGTCTTCGACAGCTGCCGTGCCTCTCGGAAAGAGCCTCAATTCAAACTTCCCTTGCACCGAGATCTCCAAAAAGAATTAATCACCAATACGTTTCGCCCGCTGGGAAATCACCATTAGTAGATCACATACCTACACTGACAACCGATAAGCCTCAATCGTCCTTTCATCAAACATGCCAGCCTTCCACAAATACAAAAGACGATTCCCGCACAGAAAAGCGTTACCCTCTACCTCCTTGTTACAGCAGCGTCCTATGCGCGGTCTGGAACCCCAATAAGCTCATCGTCAGTCGATATGCAGTCCAGACCTCCAGAGAACCGGCCGCCCGAGCACCAGTCTGCATCGGTGGCGAGTGAGGTAGGGGGGACAGAAGCCAGCGGCATGACGCTCTTACCAACTCATCTGGAGGTCAGAAGTCTAATCTACTCGCAACACCGGTGTTAAAAAACTCTCGAGCCGAGGGACGTGAGGGAGGGCGCTTTACGTTTATGTACACGTGTTAAGGCACAGACCGCACACGGCGGCGCTGGGTGTGCTCTACATGCAGCCCACAAGGAAGGGCCATCTCTCGCCAGTCGGTAAACTCTCACAGGTCGCTATCTCACGTAAAGGATGCGGAGCGGATGTGGGGTTCGGATGACGGAGGAGCATTGTCCGTCACGGCGCGGCTGTGACCGGCTACATCGGAGGGCCGCTTGGAGCACACTATGCGCTACAATGAGGGGCTGTGGCTGTGGCTGTGTAGGTCATCATCTCGTCACAATGACCTGTGGCTTGCGCCTGTCTCGCTAAGGACTTGATGATCTTTACAGCGGAGATTGCATAACCTGCAACTATTAAAAAAAACTTGATTTTCAATCAGTTAGGTGCAACTCATGTTTAGGGGATCTAATAGGTGGATTTAGTTATCAATGTTTTTCGCCAGTTTTGCTAACCAAGATTTGGATTGTGGCGACAGTTGCACCGCCACATCATGTGCTCTTCTTTTGGCGCTTGTGGCTCAATACCCTGGGTGGAAATTGGAGAACGTTTGCTGACATAAGCTTCCCTATGATATCGCCACTGTTTATCGGCACGAACCAGACAGACTTGAATCATTCTCGTTGTTTCGGCAATGGCTCATGCGCCCTTGACGGACGGGAAGGGGCGCATGTCCCGTTCGCAGTCCTTCAAAATGCTTGGCCTCTTAGCGAGTTCTGAAGTGAATTGGGTCACTGCCATGAATTGACCGGCCTGAGTCATGTGAAGAAACGTTTCCTCCGCGGGTATGGGATAGGCTCAGCTCAGCCCCTTCCGCGGGTGGAGAACAGAATGATGTCTACCGGACGGAGTACGGAATACAGTACGCAGTACGGTACTGATTTACAGCAAGCAGTAACTGCTGGTTAGGTTTGTGAGAAAAAATGGTGTTTTTTTTCGCCGATGACTCAGGCCGTTAGTTGGAGCCCGTAAAGGCCAAGCGTACGGTACCGATCCTATGCTAGAAAACTCTGTTCGGCTTGGACTGGCATACGATGTATACAGTAATACAGCATTGTAGAGTGGAGAAGTTTGAAACCAGTGTTGGACTGTGGTATGAAAGGACGGTCATACGTTATTGGGCGGCGCTGTAGCGGCGTCGAAACCCTGAAAATGGAAGCATCAGCTGTGGACACTTGAGGGAGGTCCTGAATGGCGAAATAAGGCTCCTTATTGAAACTTCTTCCATGGGGCTTTGGTGCATACCACTGCTGTAAGACGGAGGATGATCGGGTCCCGGATGTTGAGCTACGCGATGAGAAGAATGGTAGGATGCTATGGAGACCTCTGTTCCAAAACCTGGATGCCAGAGGCCTTCTTCTCTCTGCCGGATCTGCCTGTTGGAATGCACTCGAGTACGGATAGACCTTCTGGTGGTGCGCCAAAATGGGCAATCTAACTAACCCCATTTCCGCTGGAATCCGTAAAGAGGGAAAGGAATCGGATGGCAGGACCATCAGTCGGCATTTCATGGTCGAGTGGCTTGCTGGAAAGTTTCATCGAATGATGCTTCGTGATGGTGAACTCCCTTTTCAGGGAAGCCCTACCGGCAATATGCTTTGGGATGGCTCGGGGATGGTTCTCAAAGGGAAATACGAACGGACCAGTAAGAATGCGCCAGGGAATTGGAAACGGGGCTTACGGGGGTTGGCAAGGCGTTCTGGCAGTCTGGAATCTCTCAGGTCTGGAGTGACGCAGATGAAACAAGTCGCACGTTTCTATTTTTGACCGCGGCCACGACGTCATGGTCCATACGTCGCCAACCGTTTAGATTACTATACTCCGTAGTTGCGCTGATCTCGGCATGAGAGTTGCAGCGATGTCAGCTCCCCGAGCCCCGCCCGCTGCGGCATGGGACACCTGAACGATCGCCGCTGAGTGGCTGCTATGGTTGCGGCTGTGAGAAGGGACTTGAGAGGTAACGCCCGTCGGGGATGTGGGAGTGTCTTCGGGACCGGTGGGGGAGGGAGATGCGAGCATGCCCCAGGAGCCGAGACGGCTGTGAAGCTTATCGGCAAGAGGATGCCGAAACGGCGCCGGGAGCCAGCTTCAAAATATCCCAAGTTGTTGGTGTTGGCCGAAGAACGTAGGGTCCCAGTTTCGCCGTCTGAAAGTCTGCGGGAGGCTTACTACACCATGCATACGGAATAGTCACTCTGGGGCGTTCAGTCGGAGCGCAACAGTGGACAGACGGTTCACGGTCTAGCCCCCAGACTCTCGTCGAGGGTAGGCGAGCTGGGGAGGGCATGAGATCTGCTCCTAGGTCGGGGGGCGTAACAAGTCCAATTTCCATCGTGTATCCGTATCGGCCTGATTATGACAAGAGTGCCGGGGGCCGGGGGGCCGGGGCTGCGCCGGCTATTGCTGCACTTTGGGGATTTCGCACCGCCGTGATCGTACTGTTGGGTGCGAACTTGGAATTTCGGCAGAATTGCTATTGCTGCGGCAAATGGCTAAAGTCAAATTTCGAGCCACTCATGTTTCCGTTTGGCGTTTGACCTGCCGCCGGATGGAAACCGTATGGGTCGTCGGTCGGCGCCCAACAAAGCCGGTTGACTGCTGATGACGGACAAACAACACTTTTTGGGGGCTCATCTGAGCCACCCTGCCCCTGTGCCTGCTTCCCGAGATTTCTCGACGGACCTGCTCAGGTGTGTCGATGACACAGCCCGGGCGGCGAGCACAATGGCGAAACTTGACGAATCAAACGTCGAGGGGCGGGTGATTTGGTGATTTCGATAATGATAATGATAACGGTCGTGGTGGCAGTGCATGAAGAATGGCTGTAGGGTCAGGGAACGGAAATCATAAGCAACCCGCGTCCTCCCACTGAAACGGATGGCATTTCCAGAACGAACGGGGCAATCCCTGGAATGGGGGGAGGGGAATCTGGTTCTGGCCGCCGGCCACTGGCCGCTGCGAGAACCGAGGCCTTTTGGATGGATGCGAGAGCCAGCGAGATATACGCTTTCGGGAATGGGACGGTCTTGTGTCAACATATGACTGACAAACGACCCTCGGTGAGGCTAGAAACAGTCCAAAGTCCGTCCAAGTGAGCATTTTTCGTAGGGGCCTCCTCGTGATGTGGGCGGGATGTCGGAAGTCGCACTCGGACTCGAGACGATTCAAGAACGTGTTCGGATTCAGGGGGCGGTGGCCAGCAGTTGCGTACGTCCGTACACATCAGCAAGTTCCAAGCCTGCCTTGAGCAGCTAGAGCTTGGGACAGATTGACGATCGTGAACCACTTGGGGTTCAGTCAGTCAGTCATCAAGGCTGAGCATAGTGCAAAGCAACCTGCTTTCTGAGCGTCACCAAACAACGAGTGGGAAGAGTGAGAGAAGCTCGAAACTTACACCAACCGACCGACAGCGGGAGGACGGCGCGACAGGAGGTCCAGGGCACAGTGCCCATGAGCGCCAACTGGAACAGCCACGCGATGCCACGTTCCAGAGTAGCAGTACAGTTGGCCACACCCAGAGGTGGGTGTTGGAGAGCGTACCGGTACAGGGTACGACGTCGAGGCTCGTTTTCATCGTTACAAGCGAGAGCGAACAGGGGACAGATGCAACGGGTTGCGGGAGAACGGCACCCGCAGGCTCTAGACTGTCCGCCTCCCGAGTCCATCGGGGTGTTGATTGTTGGCTCAGCGCCAGTTCGGACTTTGCACTCCGGTCAGAGCAGGATTCGCAGGGGCGTCATTAGGATGGATATCTTGACAAGCCTCGTTCAAGAGGTGATTCCTTTCGATGTTTCTGGCTCGAGAGACCACGGCGACATTGCAGTGATGTGATTGATATTATCATCGCTGTTGCTTGCGCATTTGAAACCCAAAAGAGAGAGAAAGCGGGGGGGGGAAGAACAGCGACACCCTACAAGATCGGGATGGAGTCAAAAAGTACGGCGCAAGAGGGGAAGAAGAGGCAGGAAAATGAAGAACCAAACTCACTCACTCGGCGGCGTCGTGGGCATCGTCGTCAGCAGCATTCCGAAACAGCGACGTCGCACAATCGCATCGCGCCGGTCAAGATATCGCTATCTGCTGGCGAGTGACAGTGACGAGGAGGCCTCATCGAATTGCATGGTGCTATCATTGTAGAAAAGGTCCAGGCATCCGGAGACTTGGAGGAGAACCTCTCATTCCCCTGGCTTGCTAGACTGTTACTTGACGACGACGACGACGACGACGACGAAGACGACTACTCAGTACTGGGAAGCAAAAATAATAATAGACGCAGCCCAATAGGGCAGCTGGCGTCGTCATCCTCAGGCCGCAGACGTGTACCTTTTCGTGTGCACTGCGGCAGGAAGCTATGTGGACGGAGCAAAGTCCTTCCTCCACTGTGTCTGTCTGACTTGCACCGACCTGCTTGCTTGCCTTACTCCTTACTCCTTCGCGCCTGCCTACATCGTACCTACTTACTACGTGGTATACACTACCTGTACAACCACCGCAGCCAGGTAAAGAGGAGTCGGTCGGATTTGTTGCACCTGCCGCCTCAGCGCTGCACCTGCTGCATAGGGAGAGAAAGAGTGAGAGGGAAGGAACACCCCCCAACACACTTACACACACACATCAAACCACACCAGCGCACCTTCTCGTTCCCCGAACGCCCGGCCCCATCTCTCACATTCCCCCGCGCTAGTCCCAATCAGGGGAGGTCTTCCATCGGCTTACGCGTCCCCCTCTCAGCGTCCCTCACTCTCCCAAGTCTCTTCCCCCCCTGCCTTCTTCCTGCTCTCCTAGACGCTGCTTTCCAGCGGACGCCATCCCTGCTCAGCCCGCCCAGAGCCCGCTCGACCCGCCTTTCTCCCCATCCCCCCCTGCTTCTCTGGGACCAGGCACCCAAATCATTCAAGAAACGGAGTCCCCGTGCTCTGCTCCCTTTTTGCTACGCTTCCCATACATCCGTTGCCTAGACCCCCCCAAACCCCTCGCTGTACTCGACTTCTGGTTCCTTCTCCCTCTTCGTCTATTTTCCCCATTCATCATCCACCACCTTTCAACTCTAGTCGACTCTCTCGCCTACGATCAATCCAACATCCACCTGAGGCATCCCGTCCATCATCACGAGCCTCGTTATCCGAGCCGCGCTCCACCACCCGATACACCTCTCCAAAGAACATTACTACCTCGTCGCCTACGGGGTCCAATCACCAAAACTAGAGATTCGCCATAGATTTGGTGCGGACCTGAATCCACCATCCTACATATCTCGATACCTGAGGGATCGAACCCCTTTACTCGACGACAATGACGACCTCGAATCAGAACGTCGATAACCTCGACTCCCTCCTCGACTTCAGCGAGTACGACAACATGTCCTACCAGTCTCCTTCGCTGTCCCCCGTCGCTACCTCAAAGAACACCTTCACTCGCCCCTCGGTCAGCACCGTCGCGACCCCGACCATGCCCTCGGCATCACAGCCACTTACTGGCCCGAGCCACCAGTACGATCTCTACAAGCAACAGACGGGCATCGTGCCTGGTGCCCTCGCCAGCACTCTGGCCGTGAATGAGGTGAACCCCCACATCAGCGGTTACAACAGCAGTTATGGCATGGAATATCTCGGCGCCGGCTTGAGCCCCGAAAACGACTTGTTCGACTTCAACACTTCTCCTTCCCAGAACTCTACCGGTCTCGACATGGACATGGAATTCGAGTCTCCTCCCGACTCCCAGTACTTCTTCCCCAACCCCACGGTCAACCCCTCTGCCATCGCCGGCCAGGAGTCACCTGTGGTGCCTCCCCAGCAGAGCAACGTCGGCAGACTCTGGCCCGGCATGCACTCCCAGGCTGCCCTTGCCAAAGCCCAGGCCCAGCAGAGACAACAACAGCAGATCATCCAGCAGCAGCAGCAGCGCCACCAGCAGATGAGCAACAAGCCGCGCACCAAAAGCCAGCAGCCCACCGACCCCATCGTCGAACAAAAGATCACCCAGCTTCTCAACTCTATGCGTGCTAAGCCCGCTCAGGAGGGTGACAGCCCCACTCCCCTCATGAACCTGCCCCGTTCTAAGAAGGATGAGGAGGACATGGACGAGGACGAGAGACTTCTTGCTAGCGAGGAGGGCAAGAAGCTCAGCAGCAAGGAGCGTCGCCAGCTTCGCAACAAGGTCTCCGCACGTGCTTTCCGTTCCCGCAGAAAGGGTATGTTGCCTGATTATTCGCACCTTCGTGGCAGAACCCTTCGCTGACTGTTCACAGAATACATCACCCAGCTCGAGGCCGAGATTGCCAACAAGGTTTCCGAGAACGGCGACCTCCGTGTTCACAACCGCGCTCTCCAGGACGAGAACAAGCGCCTGCAGGACCTCACCCGCATGCTCCTCGCTTCGCCGTCCTTCTCTAACTTTCTCGACCACCTGAGCACCAACCCCCAGGCTGCTCCCCAGCCCGCCGCTGCCGTCAAGGTTGAGAGGCAGCCCGAGCAGCGCCAGATCCCCAAGGACATTAACCCCTACGCCAACCAGGGCCAGCAGCAGCAGCAGCAGATTGGTATGGCAATGGTTCCGGAGCAGAACATGGACTTCGCCATGCTCAACATCGACAACGATGCCTACAGCTTCCAGCCTCAGGTCTTCGCTGTTCTCGAGACTCCTGACGTCCCCGTCACCATCGACTCCAACGTTCTCTCTGGCAAGTCTTCCAACTTTGTTGGTGAGAGGTTCGGATCGGATGACGACAAGATCGAGATCCCCGCCATTGAGGCGCCCAAGATTCTTGCTCCCGAGCTCCCGTCCCAAGCCCCCGCAGAGACGGAGGTCTTTGACGACGAGTTCGAGAACGACCCTGACTTTGCCCTGTACCATTCTTCCCCCGCACTTGCCGCCGAAGGCCCCATCGAACTGGACACGGAAGGCTTCTCCCATATTGATATCTTCGGCGGGCTTGAGACGGAGAAGGTCCTTGCCCGCTACGATCTTGTGGATGCCTCGGAAGAGGAGCAAAACGCCTGTGTCGCCATGGCCAGGGTGCAACGCCTCGCAGCCAGCCTGGAACCCGTCCTCACAAGATTAGAGTTGCTCGTTCTTTGATCTTACACTCCCTACTCACCCTTCTTTTTAGCACCATTCTTACGGACATTGATTTCACTCCATCATTTCCTGTGCATACTAGCTTGATATCTGGGACATGGCGTTGGGATTGAACATGGGGATCAGCTACACCCAAACGGGGACAGGCATCTATTTTATTTTTATTCTTTGTTTAGCCGGACGAAAAGAACTTTATAAGGACCTGCAGGTTCGGTATGATTGATGATTGTGGGCACCGGTGGCGAGCAAGAAGGGAGGGGTATGGATCAACACGGCTAGCCTGGGGCAACGTGTACTAGATAGATTGGGCGCTCTCGCAACTCGATCTGAAGGGAATACAAACAAAGAATCCAATAACATGCTTGCTTCTTCCAACTCGACGTGGACCACCGTCCTGCTCATAGTGTTTGTGTGTCCGCCCTTCCGTCCATTGCTCCCCGACTTGTCTCACATTGGTGTGCTATGGGTCCAGATGGTAGCGATGAGGCACGAAACGTCGCGTGGCATCCCCAGATACCCGCCCACCACGTGCTCTCTGCTGTCTCCCCTTTGTCCTTCACTGACCGTCCCTCTGTCACTGGTCTCGTGTATGAAACGCTTGGCTACGGCTCGATTCATGGGTGACCGTCCTAGCAGATACCGGATTTCCCAGTAGGGTCGGGTGATGGATGGGGCGGACGGAAAGCTGAAGAGCTTGAATAGCATGAACCTTCTGCAGCCCTGTCATCCGTCTTCCATCTTTCTTCTCTTCCCGCCGTGGGGGGGTAGGGAGGGCGGTCGGGACGAAGGGGCCGTTTGACTGTCCTTGCGGTCGTTGTTTGGATCTCTCGCGGCAAAGGGCCGCCCCCGTCAGGTGTGACCCGGCGGCGGCGGCGGCGGCTTGGTGGGCGTTGGTGCTCTGTGACACACCCTCGGCCTGGTCTGGGTGACCGCCGCAGTGCGTAAAGGGGCTCAGGGTATCAATCTTGTCAGCTATGGGGTAGTTGGGACGGCAGGATGGAGATTGCGTGATCGACGTGGGCTGCAAAGTTTTTATTACCGGACAACGCGCCTTGATCTTCATACCTTATTACAAAGATGTTGCTCACAACACTGACAGTACTTGGGTCTGGCAGGGGGGACCAATGCTGGCAAATTGCCATGGGCCAGCAACAGAAAGGGGATGACAAACGGAGCTTGGGACGGTCAAAGCGAAGACCAGTCGAACAGAGAGTGATGATTATTAAGGGTGATCGACAGATGCCATATGTGCCATCGGCGTGGTTCCCGACGCTCCGAAAAGAACCATTGAGAAAAGAAAATGAAGCAGAGAAAACCCTCCGTCGTATGCATCGTGAAGTGAACCGAGTCGCCCTCCCCCGAATCACAAGTCGTTCCAGTCCTCCCGGATCATCGCGGCGCCCTTCTCCCCGATCATGAACACGGACGCGACGATGTTGACGTCCGGCAACACGGGGATGATGCTGCAGTCGACGACGCGCAGGCCGTCGACGCCGTAGACGCGCAGCCGCGGGTCGACGACGCCGCCGTCGGCCTCGGGCAGCATCTGGTTCGTGCCGGAGGCGTGCCAGTTGGGGATCGTGTTGGCGCGGACGTAGGCGAGGACGGCGTCCTCGTCGTCCTCGGACACGTTGTCGGCGCCGGGGGAGACCTCGCCGTTGTTGGGCCCCACGGTGAAGGCGGCCATGCGCGGGTGGGCGAGGATCTTGCGGAGATACTTGAAGGAAGCCAGGGCGATGATGCGATCCACAGGGTGAGCGTAGTACTGGTGGTATGTTAGGACCTAGGTCTGGCCATGGGANTGGGGGGGGGGAGGCGCAGAGGAACACTCACGTTAGGGTTGATCCGAGGAAACTCGGCCATCGAGCCCGACCGCAGGGTGACGTTGCCCCTGGACAGCGCCACCATGCTCGACGCCGTCAGGGAGATGTACGTCTCATTGCCGCGGGGCGTGTAGTACGGCGTCGGCCCGCTGGGGTAGAAGACGCTCTCGAAGAGGTACTCAATGTGCGACTGGTTCGCGAGCCCGGCGGTCACGATCTCGCCGGCGCCGATGGCCTCGAGCTCGGCCTCGGAGAGCTTCTGGAAGGCATTTGTGATGCCGGAGGGCGCCGTGTACTGGCCCGTCTTGTTCTTGTAGAACTCGTCCTGGGCTTCGCGCAGGGCCGAGTAGGTGGCGGCCATGTCCGAGGTGGAGAACTCGGGCGTCGAGGTCGCCATGATGCTGAAGACGGAGTGGTCGTTGAGGCTTTTGATTAGGGGGCATTTTATCAGTTCAAGGCCATAATAGGATGGGAGGAGGAGGAGGAGGAGGAGGAGGGAGAAACGTACTGTTGGCCGACGTTCTCGTTGATATGGACGGGCTCGATGGCGAATTCTTCGAGCTGGGCTGTCGGGCCGATTCCCTTGTGTTTCTTGGGTCAGAATCTACACTAATACGTACTCGTCTTGACACGGAGCCAAAACGCGACCGCCCGTCACCCGCCAACTTACAGAAACCATCAGCAGCTGGGGCGAGTTGAAGGCCCCCGCGCTCACGATGACCTCCTTTCTCGCCCTGACCTCGTGCACGACGCCCGTGGGGTGGTCCATGAAGGCGACGCCCTCGGCGCGGGGCCTGCCGCCCGAGGACTGGTCAAAGTTGATCTTCCACACGGGCGCCCAGTACAGCACGTCGAGGTTGCGGCGGCCTCGGGCCTGGCGGAGGTAGCTGTCGTAGCTGGAGCTGCGCAGGAAGTGGGCGTCGAGGTGGCCGGTGCCCTGCTTGACGCCGGTGCTGTTGCCCGTGTTGTAGTCGTGGACGATGGGGATCTGCAGGGCGTCGGCGGCGGCCTCGATGAACCCGACGCCCGAGGGCGGCACGTAGCCCTGGTAGCCGATCTGGAGGGGCCCGTCGGCGTAGGCCGAGGGGTCGTGGGTCTTGTAGGAGACGTCGAAGCCCCTGGCCTCGTGGTCGTCTGGCGGGTTGAAGTGCGTGCCCTTGAGGTTTTGTTGTTTAATTAGTCGAGGGTCTTCTGACCAAAAAGAAAAACGAGAATGACATTGGGGTAATAATAATCGCATGTTTACTCACCTTGACGAACAACGGGTAGACGTCGTCCCACCCCCAGCCCGGGTTACCGATCCTGACCCAGTCGTCGTAGACGGAGGCGCTGCCGCGGCCGTAGTAGAAGCCGTTGGTGACGCTGCTGCCGCCGAGGCAGCGGCCGCGGTGGTAGCGGAGGATGCGGTCGTCGAGGTGCTCCTGCGGCGTTGTGTAGAAGGACCAGTCGATGGCGGTGCCGCCGAGGAACTGGTTGCCGCCGGGCGGCTTGTAGGCCGAGACGACCTCCGGGTTCGGCCCCGCTTCGAGCACGAGGACCCGCTGCTTGCCGGACTCGGAGAGCCGGTTCGCGAGGACGAGGCCGGCAGTGCCACCTGGGCGTGCGTTGGTCAGTCAGTCAGTCAAGTCTTTGGGCTTTCGAGCCGTGAACGTGTTGAGTTTGGGGGTCGGCGTTGATAACGTACCTCCTGCGATGATGAAGTCGTATTCATCCTCAATTGTTGCGCGGTCGATGCCTTTGATTGGCGCGGCTGATGCTCCGGCGCTCAGGAGCGCCGCCAGGAGGGGCAATGTGAGCTGCATCGTCGACGGCGGTCTTTCCGAGAAAAGGGGGGAAGCACAGGAGGAAGTCAAATTGAGCAAACCCCGGAGAATGTCCAACAGATTCTAGAGGAGTTCTGGCCGAGGATGTCAACCACCTAGCCTCCATGCCCCTCTGGAACGGGGTTCGAGACCTCATATACCCGGCCGCGATGGTCCGTTTCCCATCACGACGGGTAGAACCGACTCAGCCCATCTTGGCTGCCCCGAAGGACTGAGAGGGAGAACGCAAGGCATTCCGAGTCCAGCCGGTCCACCTCGCAGGTTACGCATCATCATCATGCGTCATCGCGCTGCGGGTTGTCAGACCGGGCGAAGCGAGGCCATGCCAAAGGTGTGCTTGGCGGGGAGAGAGAGAGAGAGATTTGGAGAAGGGGGCCGCTCTCATGGTGTGTTTCTTTTGTTATTATTTTTGTTTCTGGTTACACGAAAGAGAATAATTAAGACAATTGGGGGAAATCTGGGG
>NWBT01000050.1:987615-1043457 GCA_003386485.1 Colletotrichum lentis
GGGCCCCGATCATTCGATGGCAGATGGACTCGGGGTGGACAGTCACAGAGGAGACTGAGCCAGCCTTGGACGGACATAACTAGGGGCTGGCTAGGCTAGGCTTCTTCACTCTGCCGATCGTTTCGTATGTAACCCACCCACCCCACTTGCGCAAAACCCCCACTTCCGCAAATGCCGAAAATGCCGCATCTATCCCCTTCCATTAACATCACTACCTTTTTCAAACTATCATAACATTATCTATTTGCATCTAAACAACGCTATTTTTTTAGAATATCTTTATTATCTTACTATAAAGTAATATACTGAATTTAAGCTCTAACAGGCGCTTTATAATATAGGAGATAGGCGCCCTATTAGTAAGGCTGCTTGTTAATAAGGTATCCTATACTATACCCTATACTATTAGCTAAAAACAGGTAGGTAAAGTAGAAATACTACCTTTACTAATATACAGCATTTAACCTAGTCCTAGGAGGATAATCTAGTTACCTATATATTAACCTAAGAAGCTCTAGGCTACCCCTTTTCTTATAGGTAAGTAAAGGGACTAGCAGAGCGTATAATAGGTAATAGGCAGTAACCTCTAGGGAGGAAGTAGATAGGGTGATTCCTACAGTAAAACCTATCTATCTAAACTAAGCAATCTAAGGCAATAGATACTAGGTAATAAAGATCCTATTTGCTAGAGGTTATCTAGGGATTTTTCTATTATCTAGATAATATTCCTAAGATTAAGAGTATCTATCTATCTAACTAATAGAATATAGATAAGACTAGTATTATAGAGGGGAAAGGCACTAATAGGCTAGTGCTAGGCTCTGCTGCATTATAATATATCTAGAAAAAACAGCCTAGATCTAGGGTATAGATCTTACTGCTAGAATATATATCTGCTAATAGGTAATCCCTACCCCTATTAGTAATATATAAGGGTAAGTCAGTCTAGACCTAGTAGTTCCTATCTAACCTATCTAGATATAATAGATAGCACTTTATAGCATCTAATAATAGCTAGATAACTAACTAAACTGCCCTTAAATAGCTAGAGAAGGTCTTTATCCTATATACCTAACCTATCTAGCTAGAAGAGGCTAGACTGTTAGTTCTAGATAGCTATTATAGCTATATAACTACTAACTTTATATAGAAATGCTAGCAGTATTATATATAGCTGTTATATCTACTGCTGCACTCCTCTATAGTCCTCTAGCCTCTAGATATAGCTGTCTTTAGCCTATTAAAGTAGGCCTATAGGAAGGGGGTTAGATTAATAGATAATATAGTTATAGATTTAATAGTAGCTAGTAAAAAGGCATTTTTAGCCTGTTATTTAGGCGCCTAAGATGCTATAATAATTAGCTAGAATATAAAGGCTAGCTAGAAATAGGCTAGGTTATAGCTTATCTCTAGATGTTACCCTCTATCTAACCCCTTAGTATCTAGGGTATTATCTAGCTAGCCTAGCCAGCCTAGCTAGCAGATTAGTAGCAGCTAGTAGTAGGATAAAGCTGTATCTATTATCCTATAGGTAACCTCTTACTAGTCTGCTAATATACAGTATTAATTATATTAACTTTAACAGCTAGGTAAGAATAGGTTAGATACCTATACTCTTTGTTACCTATCTAGAAAGGTGTAAAAGGGCTAGGATAACTAGGAATCTAGACTAGTAATTCTAGAGCAGTAGAACTATTATCTCTAAGCCTATATAGATAACTAGCAGCAGCGTAAGAGGAAAAAGGTCCCTTTATTACCTAACAGTTAATTTACTACTATACAGCAGATCTAGTAAGCGTAAAATACAGATATTAGCAGAATAGATAGTCTAGATAAATCTAGCGTATCTAAATTATCTAGTGAGGCTGAAAGTTATATATAGGTAGGAGGTAAACCTAAGGAATAAGTAGTAATAGTGGTGGTGATAGTAGTGGTGATGGTTTGCGGAAGTAGGGGTTTTGCGCAAGTGGGGTGGGTGGGTTATTCTGCCCGAAATCTTGAATTCGAGGCGGGGGAAGAGATACATCAACACACTCTGACGGCGCGGCGGGTTGGTGGAAGAGACAAGGCACCATGCCCCCCCATTGGATCACGCACGCCAAAGGATCGAGACAGCGACGTATGTCAAGACATTCGACCGACTGGGGTCACGGTCTAGCGTCGTATGCTGCCGGTGGCCAGTCCCGGTGCCGGGGAATAGCCTACCTCTCAACCTCTTTTCCTCTCTGTCTGTCTGTCTGTCTGTCTGTCTGTCTGTCTGTCCAATCCCCCAACTTTGCCTGTTTTTTTCCAAATTCTACAACCTTGACAGAATGTGTTTATAGGTATGTGAGTTTCCTGTCATCCAAAGCGCAGAACGGATGGCCTGGTATTTCCCAACTCCTGGCAGGAGGCCAGACGGGTGGGCAATGATGGGTGGGATGCCTGGGCGAACGGAAGAAAGGCCAAGACAATGGCATGTACGGTGGAGGGATCCGGCTGACGGACGTCCAGCTTGGCGGGCACATCATCCCGCCTCCCGGCGACCCATTCTTTCTCACTCTACACCCCCCCCCCCCANCAACGTCTTCTCTCCGCATCTCTCGAGGATCGGTGTGAGATTCGGGCCTGGAGGTGTCACGGGAGGGGGGGTCCCCGGGAGTTCGACGCTGCAGCGGGTACTTCTGGGAGTCTTGGCCTTCCATCTGTATGTCTTGGGACAGGCGCATCCTGGGGGCGGTTGGACTGCGACTTAGCCTCTGCCCATCTGGGCCTGCCCGCCCGCGCGCAACGTGTACACCGTAATATTCCACGTATTCAGGAGATGGGGGGCTCAAGTGCCGCCGATTCGATTGGACGCCCGGGTTTCGTGGTGCATCATGCATGTAACCGACGAGGATGTTCGGACGCGCACATGTCGAGGCTGCAGCCTGCAGACTAGGCAGCCTTCCTGCTGCTGCGCGGGGCGGCGAAGGCCTCGTGGATCGGCATCTATTCCGCCTTGGGTCGTTTGATGTTCCTGTGAGAGCGAGTTAACTAACATAAGTTCAGCAGCAGCTCCATGGGTTCGATGGAAGCCCTAGGGAGGCTGGTCTGCCCAGCCCAAGAAGGCATTGTATGTCTTGCATGCCTGGTTTGTGTTACCGGGCGGCAAGGAGGAGGGGGTCCTTACCGACTTGGGATGGGTAACCAACCTTTGAGACGATGAAAATTAGGAAATCTGCATCCGTTCCAAAGGACGAGAAACGTTCAATCTCCACAAGTTCTTGACCACCGAATCACGCCCTGGTGAATACAAGCACATTCCAGAGCGTATTAAGGGAGGCCTGCCTCCCTCACTCACTCTTTGGGATTGCAAGCATGTCTGTCTGCACGGAACAAATTGCCTCGGCCCTCAGCACATCGGTGCAAATACCAAGCTCGAACCGCACGCGGCGGGGAGCACCAGTAACAGAGCAAGTGCAATGTTATGGTTCAACCAACAGAGATGATTCATGTCGGACCCGTCAAGCCGCGTGGGGTAGTTAGTCGCAACTTCTTTACTTGGAACGGGCTTGGAGATTAAGTAGACACAACAAACCCAGGACGAAAATGGAGTGCAAATTAAGTGATCCGGCTAGAGAACAATGCCCAGTGAACTGAGTTGAGTCTCTTATCTCAGGTAACAAATATGATACAGGGTCATTCAGAAAGAAGCAAGAGACAAGATAGTGACATGGTTGTGTTAGTTTAAAAGTAAGTTTTCCAATATCTGAAAACATATATAGAATCGATTTAATAGGTAGGTAGACAAGAGTGAGCGCAGATATCATCAGTAGGCCTCAAAACCTAACTAACTAACATAACTACCAACACAAAACGACTCAACAAGACGTCCTTTTCATCAGCAGGACATGTAAAAAAGTTCAACCCTTATCCTTGCGGACAGCGGAGTCTATGAAAATCCTAGGAAGCTCTTACCAGCCTCAGGTGTAACGATGCTAGGATTTTACCAACGGCGGTGGGACTCGAACCCACACACCCGTGCGCCGGGACGTTCAATCAAAGAAGCGTCTATTGATCCCGCTGCGTCACGGACTGTTGAGAACCAATGCGTTTGTCTCTGTATATAAGGGGGTGGGTGGTGGGTTGGGGGTTCTCTTGCCGCAGGAAAGAGCGAGCAAGCATGCACCTCGGACGCATAGAGCAGGAAGGAGCGAGGAGTTGGGACGCATACAAGTCTCGCCGTAGTCAAGTCCGTCGTGCCTTGCTTGGGTTTGCTTCCAGAGCCAGTTTTCTAAAGTACATCCCACTGTTGAACAGAATGCAGATGATCCAATTCACATATATGCATGCTATTGCTGACGATGGACGGAAGTTGCTTAGATTCGGGTTCGCATTGTGCAGCCATACATGGATGGTTACATGCCGTTAACATACATAGAGGGCTTTGAGCTTATTCTCCAAGTCACCCCCGGACACTCACACCATGCTCCATGTGCCTTGGTACAACATTGCAGTTCACCCTGATCTTCGCTCTCACCGGGATTTCCCTGAACTCGTTCCTCGTCCAGCGAGCGTATGCCCCATGTTCGGCTGTGTGTCGACACTGCGAGATCACCGAAAGGCCGGGTCTTCATGCTCGAGGAAGAATCGATCTCACGGTCCTCCCAGACACAAAACACCCTCTTTGTCGGCCACCCAGCATCCCCGAGCTCCAACACAATTCAACCAAGCGGTACATCCGCAAGAACTCCCGCACCCACTCCCATCCTCCCAATCACGCCCTTCCGCTCTCCACAACCCCGTTACGGCAGAATCTCAGCGGCCAGCGAACTAGGGCTCGCTTGCTGCTGAAAAGGAGCCCCTTGGCCAAGCGGGAGTTTGGACTCCCCAGCTCAGTCCATAGGAGGTCCTCGACGGCATCCGTCAAGGAAGCCTCGCACAGCCCGCAAGCCGACAGGTCTAGGAAATGGTTTCTGTACCTAAGCGGGACAAAGTGCGCTTCGATACCCTTCGCTGTATCTGCAAGCAAGCGACAATGCGAGGCTCTCTTGATGGATGTTCGTACGGGAACCCCCCAAAGACATGTATGGGATCACGAGAACTAACTCTTCTTGGTCAAGACAGGTTGGGGGGATAGGAGGGAGCTTACTAGAACGGAATCTCTCCTGGAATCAAGACACCCAAGTGCTCAGCGACTTCTCTGGCCGCTTGGAGCCCGCCGTCCATGGCGACAGCGCCGATGATGGCCTCGATGGTGGCCGACTTGGTCCTGGACCCGACGTGGATTCCCTGGGAGGGGTTCTGGCTGATGCAGGTGGCGAGGTCGACGTTATCGAAGATTTGAACCAAGTGATCATTGTTGACGGAATGCCTGATGCGTTCGTCAATCTCACCTGTGGGCCTCAAGGTTAGTATTATAGCTTGGCATGATCGGGAAAATGGGATGGATCCGACTTCTGTTCATATTGTTCTGGATGAGGCCTTGATGCGCAACGAACTGCCCGAGCAGGCGATCACCATATAGAGCCAAGATCTTATTGCCCTCCCTGACAGACCGGATACCGATAGCCTGGACCGGGGACCCGGCGGCCTGCAAAGCCTCCCACAGCCAGTTGGTGTCGGCGAATTGGTAGTCGATAATGGCCATAGCGATTGCGAGCTTGGTATCTCTGTCAGAGTTCATGATGGTATCTGGTTGATAAAAAAAAAAAGATGAAAAAAAAAAAGAGTTGCTACCGGTTTCTTTCGGCTGGAAACTTTGGAAAGAAGGGGTTGAGAAAAGAGCTGTGCAGTGAGGTGCGGTGCGGGATATTTCGTGAAAACTTGACGGTTAGGCATGGCTATTTATTGACAAGAAAGAGTCTGCAACGATCAAACCGCCGTCACTCGATCTCCCTAACCGATGCAATAATAGTAATAATATCCCTTGGGCCAGGCTGGCCAGCCGCTTGACAGGGGATCTGAATGCATGTCTGAGAAGCGTTTTGTCATGGCCAAACCAGCCCCTCTCCTCCATTGGACGCGTTCGGCCAGTCTCCCTCGTTCGGCTAGGCAGACGCGTAACGCGAATGAAGGTGAGCAATGAGGGATTGAGACTGAAATCTCATGGGTGGCTTGTGTGGCTCTAGGGCTTGCATTTTCCTGCCAGCTGTTCAGACATGCGCGGGGTGAATGTGCAGTGTCTCAGACGTGGTCCTCAGCTCCTGCAACTCAAGGCCATCCAAATTCTGACCATGCTCGTTCCATTGCAGAAGCCAATGGCCAGTGGACTCCTATTAGACGGTGGATTATACGGGTTCCAGCATACCTAGGCAATAATGGATTGCGTACAAGACGCGGAGTACAACTGCCATATTACCACTGGCTAGTTCCTCACATGACGTTTCGAAGACGAGAGAAAGAATGAGAAAAAAACCCCAGGATCACAGCTTGCAAGCAATTTGTCTATGAACCCTAATCAACAGAATCGTCATTGAAAGGACAAAAAAGTCATGTGATTGGGAACATCAAGCACGCGTAGAAGACTATGTCAGAAGTAAGTTTTCTATTCTGACGAACATCATCAAATGCAGAGAACCATATGAATTGTTGACCGGTTGGAACAACATGATGCTCCTGAACATCACACTGAGATGGCCCAACGAAAAAAAAAAAAAAAAAAGCCTTTCCCATGAACATCAAAGATTAGGGTCAGTCGCCTCACAGGAACCAACAGATACCTTGCGAAGAGGCATCAAGGAAGCAAACCCCTTGACGAAAAAGAATACACAGGGATGCGACAGACCACAAAAAAAAAAAAAAAAAAAAAAAAGGGGGAAAAGATTTATGCAGACAAGATGTAACGTATCCGCATAGCGAGCGGGCCAACAGAGCGAGCGGGCCACTCCTTATCGCTAGAAAAAAGGCTTTTTCTAACTATTTATTAAAAAACAGGTTCTTAACTAAAAAAGCCCTTATTTTAAGTATTATATAACGATAAGAGTTAAACCTTAATAAATAATAGTATAGAAATTATTATCCTACCCTAACCCTTATATAATATACCTACCTCTTATCGATAAGAGAATTACTAAGGATGAAGAGTTATAGAGGGGAAATATCTTCTGTACTATTATTTCTTAAGATTTATCTCTTATCGTTATATAATACTTAAAACAAGGGCTTTTTTAGTGAAGAACCTGTTTTTTAATAAATAGTTAGAAAAAGCCTTTTTTCTAGCGATAAGGAGTGGCCCGCTCGCTATGTTGGCCCGCTCGCTATGCGGGTACGTTACTTAAAAAGGTCGACTTTGGCAGCACACGCACAAGTCCACCGCGCATATTTCCAGGCAAAATTCACCCAGACGCCAACTACATACAGTCCATCCGCGCCACACGGGGGCTAGGGGAGACGCCGAATCGAGAACCAGCTAAGCTCGAATAGACGGATCGTAACCCCACCACCCCCGAAGGAGCAAACTAAGCTTAAACGGACGGGAGACAAGCAAGGCCCGCTGCGCCCGAATACCACATGGCGAGGAAACCCAAGCTAAATATTGGTTTCTCTAATGCGTGTCAGACCAGAGGCGGTGGGGGGGGGGGCTAAGTATTTGGCCGTAGTCCGCCGCTGCTGGATTCAACATTCGGTTGATTGGGCATCCGCGTGTTCAGAGCGAGGGCTGTGCAGCTCTGGGCACCATGGCCCATGTGGTCGCGGGACTCAATGATGCTTTGGAACACCAAGATCCGGATAGGGGCCATTGCTAGATCGCTTGGCTTTCCTTCGATTTCGAGTCGGCGACAAGTCGTCATGACTACCAGCAATGGCTTCTCTTGTGATCCACGAGAGGCGGCCGGAGTCACCTTGCGCGGCTCTATTAATATAGCATGAGCTCGATGTATAAAGGATGCCTGTCGGGGGCTATTCATGGACCACCAAAGACGACAAGTCCACGACAACCGCATCATCAAGTTTTTCATCCTACCTTCAGTCACCGAGCAACAATTATCCATCTTCAACCATTCGCTTCTTCTGCGCTCAAGGGACATCTTCGTCATGCGTCCGTCAGTCTGGTTCTGTGTGCTGATGGCCGGGTCCTGCGTGGCCCAGGGGGATCTCGCCGCGCTGCTCGCGTCTCAAGACGACCTCGGCACGCTTCTCGAGCTCGTCGGGCTCGTGGACGGCCTCGCCGACACGCTGTCCTCGGCCACCAACATCACCATCCTGGCGCCGACCAACGAGGCCTTCGCCAGCGTGCCGCGGGACATCCCGGAAGGCCAGGCCATCGAGCGGCGCAACGACACCATCGCGATCGGGGCGCTCCTCGCGAACCACGTCTTCCGAGGGGCGTATCCGTCCAGCGTCATCACCGACGTTCCCACGTTTGCCCAGACGTTTCTGGACGACTCGTACATCACCGCGCAGCAGCCCTTCTCCAATTTCACCGGTGGGGCGTACAACGGCCTCGTGAGGAACGGGCGGGACGTGTGCGTCCTGTCCGGGGAGCAAACCGTTTCCACCGTCACCCAGGCCGTCCGTATAATCCCCTCGACCATGGTCATTTTGTCGTTTTCTGTGAAGCAGCGCGCTGATTTTCCACAATCCGATAAAATAGGACATAACCCTGGGCGGCATCACGATCCACAAGGTCGACACGGTGCTCTCGTTCGGGGCGCCGTTCCAGCTCTTCACGTTCCGGGCGGGCTACCTCGCCATGAACGCCGCGCTGGAGGCCACGCAACTCAACTTCGCGTTCGGCGAGACCGGGTCCGACGTCCGGGGCCTCAACATCTCGGACTACACCATCTTCGTGCCCACCGACGCGGCCTTCCGGTCGATGGGCTCGGTGCTCGAGTCGGCGGACGTCGAGACGCTCCGGGCGGTCCTGCGCTACCACATCATCCCCGACAACGTCATCTTCTCGCCGTCCCTGGGCAACGTCACGGTGCCGACCCTCCAGGGCGCCAACCTGACCTTCACCGTCCTGCCGGACGGTTCCGCCTGGGTGAACAACGCGAGAATCACACTCCCCAACACCATTCTGTACAACGGTGTCGCCCACGTGATTGACAGGTTCGTACGACGGCGATTCAAAAAAAAAAAAAAAAAACACCCGTCCAAGGAACCAAAACACACACATTGCTGACCCCCGTCTTTCGCGTTTCAAGTGTATTGAGCCCGGGGAACTTTGACCGAGCCTCCCTGGAGCCGTCGGCGCCGGCGTCCGAGCGACTCGCCTTCCCCGGCGCGTCCTCGGTCTCGAGCCTGCCCTTCTCGAGCGTCTCCTTCGCGACGGACCTCATGGGATACACCACGACGCCGAGGCTGCTCCAGACCGTTGCCGCCGTCGCCAGGCCTGCAGCCAACGCCACGGCCACGGCGTCGAGCCAGCCGGTTCCGGTTCCGACGGGGTCCGGAAGTCGACTGCTCCCCGGCGCGGTTGCGGCCCTTTGTGTCGCCGCAGGCATCGCTGCATTTATGATTTAGTGCTGCGAGAGCGCAGGAATACGATGGCTCTGTGCGAGCATGGGAATGGCGGTCTGCTGCTACAAATGCCAAACGATAGCAGGGTCTCGTGAACGTTGCAAACGCCGACCTTTGAACGTAGCCAAGTTCCCGAGCAGCTCGGCGACGTGGTAAGTAAGGATGTACACAAGAACATATTAGAGAGTTTTCATAGTTGGATAGAACGAAGCAAGTGTTGCACCAGAGAATGGGTCCGCCGAATTCTGCAGGCTAGGTTGAGGGTGATATTAGTTGCTCGTTTTCCTCGGTGCTCGTGTCATTTGTTCGCTGGTTGTTTACATTGCTGACATAACGTTCGCCTATGTGTGGACCTCTTGGGGGCAGTCCAGCCAATCATTTCACGGTACGGGTCGGAGCAGGGATGGTAGTCATTAGGCTCTTTTGATTGGCCAGACCTTCCCTCCTAATACGAGTTCGGTACCATCATCGGCCTGAATCACGAATGCCATCGCTTTAATAGAACCCCTACACCTCGTTCCCAGCATAGTGATTCTAATTGTCATGATTGGTTTCTTATACGATAATACGTAGAATTTTGTGTCGGGTGCTATGGGTAGCGATACGCAATTTTGGCATGGTTCTTGGCATTTCGTGCAGAGCTGTCTGTCGCCTTCAGCTATTCTATTTCACAATAATGCTTTCTGTCCACCCATAGTTGTGACAAGGATCTATTTCTTCGCCGGGTTTCTGGGCCCGTCTACCGCCTTTTCCACGGTGCCTGCGATGCCGCCCTTGCTGGCGTCGAACTGGCTTCCAATGGCGCCGTCCTTGGAGAAGGGGCCGCCGACGGCCTCGCCTGTTTCGCACAAGTCACTGTCAGCGTGGGGGGGGGTTTCTTTTTCCGACACAATAAAGGACCAAAACGTTATGGATGATTTCATGGGAGGCTCGTCATTACCGATCTGGCCGACGTTGCCGTCAGGGTTGAACTGCTTTCCGATGGCGCCCTCGGAGGAGATGACGCTGGGCTTCGCCGGGTTGGTGTCCTTCTTCTGGCCGGCGGCGTCGGCGGCGTTGTGGATGGGGTTCTGGGACGACATGGCTCTGGCTCTGGGTACGGAAGCGGCAAAAAGTCTGGTTTGTCTGAGGGCGGTTCTGTTCATTGTTTGTGTGAGGGATGAGCGGGGGTGGTGGTGGTTTCGACCAAGGAGACAGGTTGCTGGGGCGCGGGAGGGGTCTTATAAGAAACCGGCGATGCCCCCCCCCCCCCATGCGCGTCATCCCCCGGGGCGTGCGGCCATGAAGTCGAGATGACGTCCTCGACGGACCATATATTGGTGACATCATGAGTTGGACCAGCCGCAACCGGCCTCGAGCCAACCCCATGTCAGACAAACTGCATTGACTGGAAGGGGGGGNCGGGACGAACCAACGCTTAATCGGTGTAGGCTATTGTCGAGTTATGGCGCTGGCAAAGCAAGCATCAGCATGATTCGGGAGAGAACTGGGTTGACTTGACCCGGTTCATGTACTTTCCAAGTTCGCATCAACCCTGGGAGCTGTGGATGAAGAAGCCGAATTGCCTCGATGACATTGTCAACCGAACAATTCGATGATGGCAAAGCGGGAACCAGAATTACGGGAACCACGGTTTGCGGTCACTGACTGCCACTGCCTCAAAGACCGAGGAGCGATGGCTGACGATTTGCCAACCTGTGGACGACAGATATTCATAGCAATCGAAACCGAGAATGTCAAGAAAGCTGGCCCAGGCAGCAGTGTTTGCCAGTTACTGCTAGAGAAATATACATGACAAAGCGATTCATTCTGAGTACTACTACTGCCACTACCGTGGAACAACGAACACTGTTCCTGTCTCCTTGGGACCTTCTCCCGAAGTCCTCTCTGATGAACATTCTAGACTGGCTTCTTTCTGCCTTCATTATTTCCGTCGAATTTGTACCGAGTACATATTGTACCCCATCCCTCAAGCCTGACACGCCATGTAATACATGCAGCCCTTGTTGCAACACTCAACGGTCGTTACCCCCGGGTATGTTGCTGTGCGAGCCCTGCGCGCGCGTGATGCCAATCTTGGGCTGCAAGCTGGGCATGGGCACCTCGAGGAGGCCGAGCACGACGGCCGCCTCGCGCTTGCGCCAAACCTGCTGCAGGGTCGCCTCGTCCTGGCTCCTCATCCAGGGGCACGTCTCGCGGCCCCGGTCGAACATTTGCTTCTCCTGGCCGACGACAAAGTCCAACTCCGCGCCGTTGAGGGAGATGGGGAGGGTGTGGACGATGGCGAGGATGGGCCGGAATCGGTCGTCCGACTGGGCCTGGGCCTGGGCCTGGGCCTGGTCCTGGGCCAGAGACTGCTCTTGTGCGGCCTTGGATGCGAGTCTCGCGTCGTCGGGAGGGCAGACGGAGCCGGCCGACATCTGCATGGAGCGCGTGACATCGGCGAACTCCTGCAAGGTCTCCACGTTTCGCTGGTGCTGCATATCCCGCATGTTCTGGATGTTCGTCATGTTCGGCTGTGAGAAACCAGTCAGTTTGTCTAGTATTATTAGAAAGTAAGGCGGCAGGGGAAAATGTATACGAACGTCTTCAAGTGTCGGAGCAACAGGGATGCCGCCAAAATTCGGGTTGGGCTGCGGCAGAGCCGGGGGCAACGATTGATCACGGCTAGCAGCCGGACGCGATCCCTCAACCTGAATTGGTTTTTTTTTTTTGGACTAGTCAGAAGGGAGGCCACAAGATGGAGATATGGAAGACACATACGCCGGGAAGGATAGGGAACGCGTTGGGGGGTCCCTGGGAGGCTCCAGGGAAAGAGCCGTGTTCCTCAACCTTGGCCAACATCGTAGCGTCTTTGGGGCCAAGAATGGTGTCCGTCTGTGTGAGGTGTCCCTGAAGCTCTTCAGAAGCCTGTCGGTGCTGGTTCTGGCCTTGCGTCTGTCGCTCGCGCGGATGCTGGGCCTGGCCGGCCATGTCCTGTCTTTTCTTCTTGCTGCGAGCTGCCGAGGCCCGTCTTTTCTTTCGACAGTCAGTACACTGGTTGCGAGGCTGCTGCTGTCCCATGCTAGTCATGAAACTGTACGATGAGAGAGGATGGTCCTTAAGACACTTGCTGCATTTCTTGTGGCCTGGGTTGGCTACAGACGAGCTATCGTTGCCGGGTGCCCAGTCGCCCTGTTGTTGTTGCTGTTGCTGTTGTTGTTCTTGTATAGCCGAGAGAAGTAATAGCTGAGAAGGGCTTGGAGATGCATGGGAAGCGCGAGGCTGCTCTTGCCCAGGGCTTGAGGAGCCGGGTGGGTTTCCAAAGGCTGCCTGAGGATTCTGAAATGCCTGAGGAATAGCAAGATAAGGTGAGGCCTGGTAGCTTCTCTCGCGCCCATACGAGAGTGCCTGAGAAGGAGGCACTGGCGCGGTAGGAAGAGTCGGAACAAGAGTCGGAACAAGACGGACAGGGCCTGTGGGGTTTCTCAAGCTCTCCAGTGACGACTGATACTGGGCTGGCTCTCCAGAGTCTTGCTCAGGCGTGGGTGTAGGGTACGGTTGTCTTTTGCCTGTGCTGAAAGCCTGGTCGACTGCCAACGCAGCTGGGTTGGCTGACTCTCTGGTCTGCAACTCCCCCGGAACAGAGGGAAGGCAAAGCGTTGGTTGGTTCATCAGGGGTGAAGCACTGTTCATGACAGGCAGGCACAAGTTTCCAATATTGTTTGCGCAGTTGTTGGAGCTCCAGGAGCCCGAGTTTGGCTTTGGAGGTGAGCCGAACAGGGAGTCTTCGTCTTCGAAGCCCATGATGCTTGATGAGAAGGGGTTCTGGTGAGAATAGAGGCTCTGCAATGCGTAAGCTGTGCTGGTCGGAAGTGATAAGTAATGGTGTTAACAAAAAAGCCCAAAGTGATGGAAAGGAAGAAAAACAACTGGTAGAAGACAAGGGCAACAGGTGATGTGCAAAAGGCGAAAGGTAGGAGGGTGATGAAGGGTAGAAGGTGAAAGGCAAAAAAGGTGAAGTGAGCTGGAGGAAAAGTTGCAACGCAAAGAAGATAAACAACTGTTTTTTTTTTCTTTTTCTTTTTTTTTTTCAAAGAAAGAAAAGAAAGAGGAAGGAGCAAGCCAGCAGCTAGAAGCTAAATACATGGAAGGAAGCAACTGGTGAAATCTTTTCATCTGGTCTCTGCTGCACCCGCATTCATTTCTAGTGTTCCCCTGAGTATTCCAGCTCGTATTCACACATCAGCCTGCAAGCCTGAAAGGGAGGCCTATCTGGATGCTGAGACAACAATGAAAATATTCTAAAGAACCTTGTAAGTTGTGCCTTTTCTTCTTTACACTTTGCTTGTGTTTCTTTAGTCTATTGCTCTCACCAGTTGTATTGATAGGGCTTTGAAGTCTCAAGACTTCAGTTCCAGCCAGAGAGAGAGAAAGAGAGAGAGAGAGAAAGAGAGAGCTAAGACAATCCCTGGAATCGCAAGGGCATCCATCTACTGCAAGGTAAACCGAGTCTTGGGTCCGATGGCCATTTTCCACATTCTGTCACCGACCCAATAAATGTTGCAGTAAAATGGTAAAGTTTCATAGTTACCATCAATAGTAACTAGCACCTATAGTTACCATCAGTAGTAACAAACACCTTTATTAAGTTATCTCTTACTTCCTTAAGGATTTATAAATATAATAGTTAAACTTTTTTTTTTTTTAGCAAAATACTCCTTAAATAAAATACAGCTAGAGCTTCCCTTACACATTTAAGTATATTATTATTTCTAATCTATCTTTTGTTATAAGGAAACCCTTAATACTTTAAGGCTTACTAAATAAGTTATCTTACATGCTTTTTTTTATATATATATATATATATAACTAAGATATTATTTCTCTCTTTACTTTTCTAGAGAATAAGTATCTTTCTCTTCTATTCTCTTATACCTTACTATATACTCTAACTTATAATAGTTATAAGCCTAAAATTACTTACTATTATATAACCTACTATAATTATCTATATTACCCCTTTTAAAGTATATCTAAACTAGTCTCTTACTTACTAATATAATAACTAAGATAACTACTTTATTTAATATAGTTAAACTAACTAGTTAATATAACTAGCCTACTTAGTACTAGGCGCTAAAGTCTTAGTGCTAAGGCCTAGGCGTCTAAACACTTATTAACCTAGATCTTACTAATGTCCCTTCTAAAGTCCTTACTAAGGAAGGGATTCTAATAATTAAGCAGCTAATAGCTAAAAAATAAGTATCTACTAACCTTTAGTATAAAACTAAGCTTATTACTTAGAAAGAAATAAAATATATATAGGAAGAAACCTATCTTATACCTAAAAGGCTAGTAGGTAATAGATCCTTAAAAGCTCCTCCCTAGCCTCTAGCTTTTCCTAAGGCTAAGCCTATAAGAACTATTATCTTATAGTCTAATATTATAAAAGACTAAAATATAGTAGTAAAAGCCTATAGTATAATAGCTTCTTTATACTCTTAATATATTAAAAGCCTTTATATAATCCTTAACTAGATAATAAAGATAGTAAGTATAATCT
Organism: Colletotrichum lentis; assembly: GCA_003386485.1. Classification (NCBI taxonomy): domain Eukaryota; kingdom Fungi; phylum Ascomycota; class Sordariomycetes; order Glomerellales; family Glomerellaceae; genus Colletotrichum; species Colletotrichum lentis. Next base: position 1,002,587 of record NWBT01000050.1, read on the forward strand.
TACTTATAATAGCCTACCTAAGCCCTTCTAGGCCATGCATTATGTAAACGTGTTTTATTTTCTAGGGGTCTAGTGACATATATTAAGTATAACTATCGCATTGAGTTTCTAACTAATAGTATCCTTAGAGCTTCTAGCAAAATCTCTTTTCTCTAACCTTTAGACTTCCCCTTAATTGTACTACACCTACTGGATAGCGTAGATTACTACCTGCAGCTAGCCTAAGTGCTCCTTTATTATTGCAATTTTAGATACATTATCCTACTTCTAGGCTATCCTGCTGACAAAAAAGTAGAGCTGCTGCTGCAGAGCCTACCTTACCCTAATAATTAGGCCTATATTAGCTACTAGGCTGTTAAGAAGTAAGATTACTAATCTAATGCTAGCAATATTAATCACTATATAGTTATTTATTCTGCTATTAATAGTAATAATATTATATAGAGAGTTCCCTCTATACTACTTAATAATAGAGCTTATCTAAGCTGTTATAAACTATTTTACAACCTCTAAGGGGTTATAATTAAGAGGGGTGCCTAGTTTAAAGGGGTTATCTAGGTGAAGCGTAGGCATAACTAAGTAGGATAAGGAGTTAATAAGATTAGACTTAATAAGATTAGAAAGGAGGATTTAATTTAGTTGCTTTAGTAGGTTTTAAGATAATTTATCTAAACTGCAGGTTTAGCAGGTTATAGGTATAGTTAATAGGGGAATCCTAGATTCTATCCTAGCTAACTATATATACCTAACAAGCCTGCCTCTTAAGGTTAAATACCTCTATAGTTAAGAGTTCTTAACCTTAGTAGTATAGACCTTAAGAGCAAAGCTATCTCTAGTAAGTTAATCTAGCATTAAGACTATACTAACCCCTATAGTACTATATGTTCTTAAACAAGCTACCTTACTAAGTTAACAGCATAAGAATAGGGTATAGTGCTTATATTAGGCTAACTGCTGTTGTTTTCTTTTGCATTATATGACTAATCTTAACTGTAAGATCTAATTAGTTCTACACTAGTTTAATTAGCGTTCTTAAATAAATAGCCTACCTAAAGATAAGTACTAATAGTAAGGCTACTATTTAGTAGACCTTTTAGTACTTTAAAGTAAACCTTACCTCTAATAACCTTAGTACTCTCTCTACTGTTAGAGAGGAATATTAATAAGTCCTTAAATATATAAAAAGTAAGGTTAGTCCTACACACTAGTATAAAGACTAGTAGGTAGCCTACCTATAAGCTTATACCTTTAATATCCTAGAAGTCTAAAGTAAGCTTATAGTAAAGAACTTTCTTAATATAGTTTAAGTTAAGCTTAACCTAATATAAGGTAAATATATATATAAAACACTTATAGAAAACCTAAAGCTAGGACACCTAATACTCTTAGTCTTAGAGCTTAGAAGGATCTTTAGTGTTATAACTTATAATAATATAAATAAGAAGATTCCTTTTTAATTAGGGGCTTACTTAACTCTTACTAGATAGTCTAATAAACGTTAGAATTACTAGGAACACTAAACTGCTAAAGGGAAGCAGAAAGTTAAGTGCTTTTATAGCTAATCTTATCTATAAGAAGTTTATAACTACATCTAGGTATAATTTTCCTTAATAAGTAAGGTTAATAAGGATTACTATATAGTATATACTTAATCTTATAAGGGAGCAGTAGAAATAGATCTATAATAAAGTTATTATAGGTAAGTAAAAATATATTAACTAAAAGCTTATTAGGAATAAGTAGCTTAACCCTATAGGGAGACTTCTGCTTATAGGTAATAACTTAAACTAGCTAGGAAACTTAAGTAGAAAAGTAAAGAACCTAAGGTATCTTAGAAGTATTATTATAGTTATAATTTAGCCTCTACTTATTACTAAGCTATCCTATATAATCTTTAGTACTACCCTTAGCAGCTTACACCTACTTTCTATAAGTATAGTTATAGATAGCTATACTGCTATACACCTTATTAACAATATTAGCCTACTAGAACTAAGGTCTTATAAGCCTTTTACCTCTAATAACTATATTAAAGTTAGTACCTTATTACTTCTAGTAAGTAGATAAGGTACTTACGTTATTAAAGAGGTTATTAATAGCCCTTAAGGGCTATTAATAAAGGACCTTACTCTTATAAACGTTACTATTATTAAAGGTTTTTATATTAATATTACCTTAGAGACTTTTCTTCTTACTAGCAGTCTATAGTACTATAGTTAGGACTACACTATATACTTTAATACTCTTAAGAATAATAACATAGTAATTAACCTTTAGAGGATATATAACTTAGTCTTCCTTTAATATAAAATAACTTCCTCCTACTTACGCACTTATAAGACTCCTATTCTAATAAGCCTAGTAGGTATTATAGCCTTTATAAAATAATAATTTCCTTATAAGTAAAGGTTATAGTAATAATCCTACTAAAATATATATAAGAGAGCTAATATAGCACTCCTTTAGTATCTTTAATTAGGCTACCTTAGCCTAAAAGGCCTTTATAACCTAGTCTAGAAAGCAAGAGGTATATAAATTAATAATCCTTATTAGCTATAATACTAGGATTACACCCTTATATATATAGAAAAACTAATCTTATAGGGCCCTTCTAAGTTAAAGGTAACACACCTATAGTATAAGGTTTACTAAGATCTTTTTAACTTCCTAGAATCTATATCTAGGACTAGGTAGATTCTAGTAGCCTATAATAAATACTGCAATAGGGTGCCTATTAGTGCTAGATTTCCTTAGTTCCTAATTACATAACTAAGAGTCTTAATTAGAGATAGATATTAGACCTTAGCTGCTTACTTCTAATTAGAAAGATAACAGACATATAACTAATTCTTTTCCTTTAATTTAGATATAGATCCTTTAGATTAACCTAAAGCCTTTTATTATAATTTACCTTTAATTATAGTTATATAAGACATATAGGAGTTTCTCTCTTAATTAGTTATAGGAGTAAGTCCTAATTAAAGCCTTTATAGCTTTAATTAAGATAGTTTACTTATGCTAATTAAGAGGTATCTTATATTAGCTTTAGTAGGTTATAGTAATTATTCCTAGTTACCTTACTGCTCTAGCTAGTAGCTATCCTACTTTACTATACCTTTCTAATAGTCTCCCTTTCTAGAAATCTAAAAAAGTAATAAACACTAGTAATTAAAGATAAGAGATAACTAATTAGGACTAAAAGTAAGCAGCAGAAGCCTAATTACATAGTAATATAGTAACTAAGCAAAAAAGTAATAATAAGATAAGTAATAGATTTATTTAAAAAGATAAGGGAATATAGTAGACCCTAAAAACTACTAAGATAACAGTAGATTAGAAGATATAAGCAGTAAGCCTACTAGATTAGGTAGAAATAACTATAAGTTAATTAATAAGGTAAGTAATAAGTATTAAAATTACTAATATCTAATATTATAGGTTATAAATATAAAAACTAAGTTATTATAAAAGACTTAAGAGTCTTTAGAAAGATATATTTAATTATATAAGTAGATTATCCTCTACTAGACTACTCTATTTAGAGGCCTAATATTAGTCTAATTAGGACTTATAAGGTTATTAGGTTAAGGATATTTATAGATTAGGCAATAATAAGTCTTTACTAATAGATCTAATAGTTCTAGCTAATATTAGAGTAGGTCTATAAGTACTTTTAGCCTAGACTATTAATATTTATAAGGTAAGAACTAGTTCTAATTATAAAGGTAGTTCTAATTACTACTATAACTTTACTTTAGCTATTAGAAAGAGCTACTTCTGTATTTATAAGGCTTTACCTAAAAAGCTTTAACTAATATACTATTATTAGAATTCTTAATAACCTTAATAACTAATATCTAACTACTAAAATAAGTAATAACTACACTTCTCTTCTATAAGAAGACCTTTCCTAACTCCTAGCTCTTACTATTCTAATTAAAAAATAACCTACTAGCCCTACTTTTACTACATTCTAGGAGCCTATTCTAACTAAATCCTCTAATAATAAGAGTAAGCTAACTCCTTCTAATTAGATAGAATAAGTATTTAGTTTAAAGGACTTAGTTAACCCCCTAAGAGCTTTTAGTTCTAGCTTAGCTGCTAACGCCTTAATTAATACTCTCCTTAAGGTAATTACTATATATATCTAGGCTTAGACCTCTTAAAGCCTAGCTTTTATAGTTACCTTAACTAACCTATTAGAGAACCTAAACTTCTATAAGATCCTTTTTCCTAGATAAGATAGAGCTATAACCTTTAAGGGAGATAATATTATTAAGTTCCTAAAGAAGTTTAAGGACTAATATAAGATCTTAAGAGTTCTAGACTAATTTAGAGGTAAGCTTACTACCTACACTATAGGTAGTAATTATTAGACTCTAGTTAAGAATATAATTAGATACCTACCTTAGTCTAAAGGCTAAGCTTTTCTTATAAAGGAGTATAGTTAGTAAGATACTAACTAATTCCTTAATAAGGAGGAGTAGATTAAGAAGGTTACTAAAGGATCCTCTATCTCTACCTCTAATCTAAGCTCTACCTAGGCACTCTTTACTAAAATTAATAACGTTATAGCCTAAGCTAAGAGATAGGACCTATATACTATCTCTAATAAGAGCCTAATTAAGATAATCTGTAAGTAGTTCTATAAAGACACTATCTAAAAGGCTGCTAATAAGATTAGTATAACCCTTAAAGTGTTTATCTAATTAACTAAGTATGTAACCTTTAAAGCTAGACTCCTTAATACTATTATATATAAGAAGAAGTATTCTCTCCTTTTTACTACTAATTAGACTGTAGATAACCTACTTCCTTACTTAACTACCTAACAACCCTAAAGTAACTCTAGTTACTAATATCTAAACCGCTAGTAACCTTAGCAGCCTATAGTTAACGTCTAGATTAACTAGTTAGCTCCTAATATAACTAATTAGGACCTAACTTAAGGAATAAGTAAGTTAAAAATCTACTAAAATACTATTTAACTGTAAAGTTTAGCTAGGATCTTTAAAGTTAATATAATAGTGCCTAATTAACCTTAGGTTATAGGCCCTAAAGACTAGTATTAGTACTACTACTCTAACTCCTACTATATTATTTAAGACTTTAATTAGTATACCTTAGATAAAAATACTGACCTTATTATCCTAATTAGAGGAAGTTAGTTCTATAGAAAACGTAATAGTTAGAATCCTCTTAATAAGATACTATTTATAGTTATTAATAAAGGCTAATTATATAGAATAGCTAATAAAGTTACCTTCCTTACCTATATTATAAATATATTCTCTAATAATAACTATAAGTAACTTATCTAAGAGATTCTTAATTAGCAGCTTAGCCTCCCCTAGTAATCTTCTCCTTCCTTACCTTCTTTAACTTCTTTAGCCCTAGTCTAATACATACATATAGTGCACCTAGATCTAGCTAACTAAGATTACACTAATGTCTATACTATTATAAGAGGTTAACTCTAAAAGAACCTACTGCTAGTTACTAATTCCTACGCTAAGATAACTTATAGCGTAAAAAAGCCTACCTTACTACCCCTAATTAAACTAAGAATAGTTATTTTTATAGATAAGAACTAGTATATTATAGAAATTAACTTTAATAACTCTAAGGGAGATACTAATTAGACACCTTTACTGCTTTTACTAACTACTCTAAAGAAGATAATTCTTTAATAACCTTAGCTATTAGATAATATAAAGAATATATCTCCTAAAGGCCCTTCTAGGCTATGCATTATGTAAACGTGTTTTATTTTCTAGGGGTCTAGTGACATATATCAAGTATAACTATCGCATCAAGTTTCTAACTAACACCTTAGAGCTTCTAGCAAAATCTCTACTTCTGTCCCTTAATTGTACTGCACCTACTGGATAGCGCAGATTACTGCCTGCAGCCAGCCTAAGTGCTCCTTTATCATTGCAATTTGAGATATCGTCCTGCTTCCAGGCTATCCTGCTGACAAAAGAGCAGAGCTGCCGCCGCAGGGCCTACCTTACCCTAATAATCAGGCCTGTATTAGCTGCTAGGCTGTTAAGAAGCAAGATTACTAATCTAACGCTAGCAATATGTAATAATCACTATATAGTTATCTATTCTGCTATTAATAGTAATAATATTATATAGAGAGTTCCCTCTATACTGCTTAATAATAAAGCTTATCTAAGCTGTTATAAACTGTTTTACAACCTCTAAGGGGTTATAATTAAGAGGGGTGCCTAGTTTAAAGGGGTTATTTAGGTTAAGCGTAGGTATAACTCAGGTATAGACAAGGAGTTAATAAGATTAGACTTAATAAGATTAGAAAGGAGGATTTAATTTAGTTACTTTAGTAGGTTTTAAAATGATTTGTCTAAACCGCAGGTTTAGCAGGTTGTAGGTATAGTTAATAGGAGAATCCTAGGAGATTCTATTCTAGCTAACTATATATACCTAATAAGCCTGCCTCTTAAGGTTAAATACCTCTATAGTTAAGAGTTCTTAACCTTAGTAGTATAGACCTTAAGAGTAAAGCTATCTCTAGTAAGTTAATCTAGCATTAAGTAGACTATACTAACCCCTATAGTACTATATGTTCTTAAACAAGCTACCTTACTAAGTTAACAGCATAAGAATAAGGCATAGTGCTTATATTAGGCTAACTGCTGTTATTTTTTTTTTGCATTATATAACTAATCTTAACTGCAGGATCTAATTAGTTCTACGCTAGTTTAATTAGCATTCTTAAATATCTCCTAAAGAGTTCCCTAATTAGCAGATTAAGAAGCTACTTAATATAACTAAGATTATAACTGCTAACTAGCCTAAGAAGCTTAATCTGCAGTAGGAGGCCTAAAGGCTTACTAAGAAGAAACTAAATACCTTAATATTACTTCCTATTAGGATCTTAAGGAAGATCTAGCTAGAGGTTAATACTATAATAGAAGCTACGCTTTATAATTAGGGTTATACTAATACTAATAGAGTCTTAATTAAGGCACTAAAGTCCTTAGTTAATGTTACTAAGATAAGTTAGTAAAAAGCCTATATTAAGAAGCTAATTAAAAACTATAACTATAGTATAACTTCTAAAGCCTCCCCCTCTATAATAATTAGATATATTAAAGGGTCTAAGCCTGCTGCTAGGATTCTAGCCTCTATTATCTTAAATACTTACTTTTAGCTTAAAGCCTAGATATTAAGTGTTAATTAGAGTAATAAGGGCTTTACTATCTCTACAATCTATAATATTAGTGCTTAAGTTAATATCCTCTTAAAACAATATACTAAGTTAGTAGGGATTCTATATAATTACACCTAGCTTAAGATAAGGACCTTTAAGAATAATAATCCTACGCTTTTTAATAGATTCTACCTTACTAATATCTAGATTAATAAATATAAGGTTATAATATCTTTCTTTATTAAGGATAAATATAAGACTTCTAATTAACTTCTCCTTAGACTTCCTTTTATCTAAGACACTAAGCTTTTATTTAAATATAGTAATAACCTAATTACTACTCTTATATATACTAAAGATACCTAAATTAAGGTTTCTATAGGAGTAATTAGGACTAATAACTCTTTAGAGGTTATAGATATCTTACTATAACTAGATTAGTACCTTTAGGAGGTTTTTAATTTAGGAAACTAAAGACTAGTAGTAACACTAAGAATGCTACTAGTACTAATAACTTTTACTTAGACCTTAACTTAGATAATAATAAGTAAGTAGCTACTATTATTAATTAGGACTAAGTAGATAATATTATAATAGTTATAGTAAAGGATATAATTAGCCTATATATAGCCTAGATCTAAAGAATTATAATAATTACCTAAGGAGATACTTAGAAGTATTAATATAACCTTACTATTACTAGTAATGCTTCTTTTAATCTAGCTATAAAGCTAGTTACCTAATAAGAAGAATATACTATAACCTACTAGATTATAAAGCACTATAAGAAAGTAATCTAGTAGTTTAAGATAACTAACTAGGCTATTACCTACTATATCTAGAAGTTAGATTAGAAAATAATATATAAGACTAAGGATAAAAAAATACACCTAGTAGATAACATACTATCTAATAGATTAAGCCTAGATAGGGATCCTCTTTAGAAGCTTAAGAAGGTTAATAATATTAAAGATAAGCTTTAAGACTAATTAAGGCCTTATTCTAACCTAATTACACTTAAGTTCTTAGATATTAAACCCTAATTAAGACTAATATATAACTAACTTAATAGTATTCTTAAGAATTTAAACTACTTACTTCTATAAGAGAAGGACCTCCTTAAGTGGATTCTTCTTAATTAGGAAAAGGCTCTAGCTTCAGACTTTACTAAATACAGACAGCTTAATATAATAATTACGCCTCTATAGGTTATTAAGATAATTCTACATAAGGTATAGCAGGCTAAAGGTATTCTAATTCTAAAGGCCCTCTTTCTATAAGTCTTTAATATAATTAGATAATATATCTAATAAGGTATTATTAAGGAGAATTATACTACTTACTAGAATCTATAGTTCTTAGTTATAAAAAAAGATAGTAGCCTCTAACTAATTAATTTAGTAACTTAAGTTAATAGTATTACCTTTTAAGATACTTAGTAACTACCTAATATAGACGCTTTTTTAGAAGAATTTATTACTAACTAGCTTATTTCCCTCTTAGATTTCTTCTCTAGTTATAATTAGGTCTCCCTTAATAAGAAGAGCTATAATTTAATAACCTTTTTAACCTCTCTTAGCCTTTATTAGTACTATATACTTCCTATAGGAGGTATAAACTTAGTTACTTAGTTTTATTAGATTATAATAAAGATTCTTTATAATCTAATTCTAGAATACTATAACGCTTTTATTAATAACATAGCTATTAAAGGTCCTTAATCTTAGTATAATAATAAGGAGCTTTCTAACTACCTTAGTATCTAATAATTTATTTATAAGCACTTATATAATATTAATTAAGTCCTATTTAATATCAAATTAGCTAGCTATATAGTTTTAAGGGCTAAATCTTAATAGTGTTATACTTCTACTGTAATTATAGGTTATATTTATAGCACTAAAGGTAGAAAACCTAATTAGGTAAAGATTTTTAAGATTCTTAAGTAGGAAAAGTATAAAAGTGTTCTAGATATCTAATTATTTCTTAGAATTATTACCTTTTATAAGGTTTAAGTTAAGTACTTCTTAGAGAAGGCCTTACTATTATACTCTCTCTTAGGTAAGAATTAGCTTTTCTCTTAGGGTCCTCCTTAGATTAAGGCTATAGACACTCTTAAGTAGGTACTTACCTTTATACCTATTCTTATTCTAATTAACTATAGTCCTAATACTAGCTAGATTATTCTTACTACTAATATAAGTATTAAAGGTTAGGGATATACACTTAGCTAGATCCTTAATAATCTATAGACTATTACTTAATTTAAGAGTAGTTTTAGTATAGTATAGAACTTAACTATAATTTAGGTAAGTTAGAAATAAAAGGTATCCTTATAAGTCTAAAATAACTATATAACTACCTTTTTAGTGTTAACTTCCTCCTTAAGACTAATATAAGGGTCTTAATTACCTAGATTAATAGAGCTGTAGATAACTTACCTTCTATAATAATAATATATTAGCTTACTTAGATTAGACTTTTTAATTTTAAGATTAAGTATATTAATAGGAAGAAGAACACTACTGCTAATAGGCTTTTACATAAGCCTTTTAGACCTTCTAATCTATATAAGGCAGATATAAAAGAGGATATTAAGGATTTTATTAACACTAAGGTCCTTTAAATATATATAGCTAATAATTTCTTCCTTACTGCCTATACCTACCTAGATAACTCTACTAATTAGTCTAGCTAAATTAATATTCTAACTAATCTCCTCTTACCTACTAAGAATTAGTTACTACGTTTAAAGTAGATTATGTATTTCCTTCTTACGCTTAAACAGCTACTAGGAATCTTATACTCTTACTACTGTTAATTTAGGTAAGTTACTATATAGTTTATTATCTATAATAGACTCCTCTTTAAATAATGAATAACTACTTAACTCTAGCTCTTCTAAGTTATTATTAATAAGCGCTATTATAACAAACTTATTAACAAAGCATATAATAAATTAGGGTATAGGGGATAAGAGGTAATATATTTTTATCTTATAGAATAGTTCTACTAGCTAGGTATATATACCTAGATCTACAAACTAATCTTAATGTGTAAGGCCTATTAAAAAGCGTAATTAAGGTAATTTAATAATCTATATACCTCTACTACCTTAATCTTAAAACTGTTTATATAGGTATTACTTAACGTCTAGCATATTAGTAAATAGAAAGTTATTAAGGCCTATTATAAGTTTACTAGTTACCCTAAAGCCTATATTATACATTAAGCTACTTTAAAAAACGTAGCTATATTTATCTAGGAAGATATTATCTATTAATATAGTATCTATAGCACTCTAATTATTAACAGGAGATATAAGAATATAGGTGCTGTTACACTGCTAAATTAACGTTACGCCTCCTAACGTAAGGTAACCTCTACGTATAATCCCTATGTAAATAGACCCCTTAAAAAAGGCTATTAAATAATTACCTACACTCTTTATATCTAGTTAGACTAAGGTGCTAAAGATATTTAGCCTATACTTATAACTACTCTCTTTACTAACTATACTACTATCTATATATCTATAGGCTATATACCTTTCTACCTTATTTATAGATAATATACTATTACTCTAATTAAGGGCTACATAGTAACTTAGAGAGTTCTTAACTAGGACACACTAATAACTCTAGACTAAGAGACCTAGATCTAACTCTAAGCCTTTTTATAACTAGATAAAGACTAATAATAGGCTATAGATATAGTTACTTAACACTAAACGTAAACTTATAATTAGTTTAATACTACCTATTTAAATACTTTCTATAAGGATTAACTACAAATAGGTAATCTAGTTCTTATTTTTAATATTTAGTAAAAAATTAATATATCTACTACTAGGAAGCTTAACTACTACTAGAATAAACTTTTCTAAATTTACTTAATTAGCCTATCTAGCACTTTATTCTAACTTAAAACTCTCTCTAGCAAGCTTATTACTAAAGCTACTTATACTAGTAATTAACTTAAGAAGTTTATAAAGAGTCCTAAAGGCCTTTTTATTTCCCCTAATTAATCTAATCTCTGCTTTTAGATTGCTGCTAATCTAATAGATTTACTCCTAAATAATAACTTACTACTAGATTAGGACTCTATTTCTAATAATTTAACTAACGCTTCTAACCTTAACTCTAGGGATAAACCTAATAATCTAATCTATAGGGTAACTTAGTTATAAGTAGCGTCTTTATAATAGTATGCTACGTCTTTCTAATCCTTTTGTTTTTTCTTATCTCTTAATTCCTATATAGTTTGCTTTATATAACTAATTCTTACTTTATTTTCTTATGTTTATAATAAAGATACGTTTCTTATTTATTTAGTTCTTCTTTAACTATAATTATCCCTTTTATTTAATCTAGCAAAAGATATAAGGGGATAATATATAAAAAGAACTATCCTTTTTTAATTAACTTAAACACTGTAATTACCTTAACCTATTACCTAACCCTAAAGATTACTACTACTATTTCTATCTCTTAACTATAATCCTAAAAAGCTCTTACTATAATTTAGTCCTTCTCTAATATTATAATCTTAAGCTTCTAATCTAATAAGTTATATTCTTAAACAGTCTTAAAAGCTACCTATTTATTATTATCTAAAATATAAGAAGCCTTAGCACACTAGTTACAGTATATACTAGCCTTCTGCTTATAAGCCTCTTTAATGTAGTTACTAAGTATGTAGTACTTTAGGAATTTAATCTTAATAATCTAAGGAATTAATAATAGAAATCTATCTCTACTTATCTTTTACTTATACTGCAGAGAGCCTATTTTATTAGGATTAACACCTAGATTACTACTGTTTTCCTAATATTTAGAGGATAATTCAAAGTTACACTCTCTCTTAAAGTATATATAGTTAGTATACTAATTATAAAACTTACTAGGAAGGGAAACATACTTAAAGTAGGGAGTTATACTTCTTACTTTCTCTAATCTACTACTATAGTGTTTCTAAAGGTTATAAGTATAATAATTATAAGTAACCCTATTTTAAACACTATAGGCTTAAATTAGTAAAGAATTAACTATAGGAGTCTAAAAAGTAAGACGCTAAGTAAAGGGACTAAAATAACTAGTAATATTATTATTAATAAATATATAATAGACAAACTAAGAAGAGTTATTACTTAGCTTATAGTTACTTAGAATCTTATAAATAATAGTCTAATTTAGGATGTTTAACTAAAATAAGCTACTAAGCTATTATATTTTCTTATTTGCTTTATAAGGATTAAGAATCTTAAGCTCTAAGTATAAAAAGCTAGTTAGATAAAAGAGACTAGCCTATATAGTTACTTTAAGGATTTAGCTAGAAGATATTAATAAGCGTTTTCTAATAACTAGATTAAATAAGAGAGACTTATGCCTGCGTAATGCAGTAGTATGCATCTAGCAGCGTCTATACGCTCTACATACAGACAGTTAGTTTAATTCTAACTGTAGGAAGCTACTTTTATAGAAGTCTAATTAGCCACTAGAGCCCTACAAAAGTAGAGCCCTAAGCCCTATATGCATAATAGGGCTCTAACAACAGTGCACTACACCTACATATTATATTTTCCCTTTATAATAATCCTATATTATATTAGGTAAAAACAAGCTAACCTTCTAATGTTTAATAAGATAGAGTAGTTTTCCTCCTATATAAATTACAGGAGGTTTTTCTCTCTACCTATATAGATTAATAAGTACTATATATATAGAATAGTGTAAGGGAATACCTTACTAATTCCTACCTAGATAGTGAATAATATAAGACTCCTATTGCTATAAGAGAGACTTATATTTAAGTAGTAGTTATTAACCTTTTAGAGTTTATAACCTTAGAGACTTATTATCTCTATCTTTATAGGTAGCATTAAGGAGAACTACTACAGCTTAATTTTATAACTAGTGTCCTAGTGTATATAATACTAGTTAATCTTATTAGGAGTATTTATAGTAATTAAGACTAAGTTTGCTTTAGTTTAGGGAAGGTAAGGGTTATTTAGTTTGTTTAGGTCTAAATAGATAGAAAAGTATAAAGGAGAGAAAGATTAAAAAAGGAGGATTAAGGAAAATAGGTCCCCTTTTATACTCTTTAAGTTACTAAAGGAAGGAAGGTGCTATAGTAGAAACGTTATAATTAAGGCTGCTTAATAAAAGGTATAATTTATAATAACCTTACTTTAACTTTAGCTAAAAGAATAAAAGAAGTAATTTACTGCTTCTATGCCTTCTAATTAACTTAAGGATTACTTCTACCCTTCTTTAAATAAATCCCTTATTCTAGGTAGTATAAAACCTTTATTCTTTTTCTGCCTTTCTAACCTTTTTTTTCTTCTTTACTAATAACAACCTATTAATAATTTTTATAGCAATCTAGCGTACTACTTCTATATATATATATATATACTTCCCTTTCTTTAGATATACTTCTTCTTTCTAGATATATAATTCCCCCTTATGTAACTTTCTAATTAACCTTTATAATATTAACTTCTACTTCCTCCTCTTCCCTTATTATCCTAAGCCCTACCCTTTCTGCTATAAAGATATAGAACTTCTTTATATACTAAGACTATAATTTAACTCTTAAGTACTAATATAGTAACTAGGCTAATAAATAAATTATTAATTACCTCTTTACACTTACTAGATAAGTTACTACTACCTATAAATTCTAGTTCCTTAACCCTTATGTAAACTTCTAATTCTCCTAACAAACTTAGCCTTACTATAGGGAAATTACCTACTAAACAAACTTTAACTATATAATTCCTACTAAGATTAACCTCTATTTTCCTAACTAGCTTTAGTAAAAAGACGTTAATACCTTCCTTTAGTAGTAACCTAAGGCTTTTAAATATATTAATAGTAATTATCTATAGGAAAGCTAGACCTATAAGAAGGTATAAAGTATCCTTTTTAACTACTATAACCTATAAGGATATCTACTTTAAAAAGACTAAATTATAAGAGATAAGATTAAAGCTACCCTCTAAATTATAGTCTGTAATCTTTCTCTAGTTTATAATATTATAGTTATCCTAATTAGCTAGTAAAGTAATATTAGTTAGAACACTAACCCTATTCTTCTTCCTTAGGCTTATAAGACTCTTTATGTAATTAGGACTTTAGTATATCTTATTCTTTTTCCTCTTTTTGCTAATAACCTTAGACACTTTATAAATATAATTATTAATTAGAGAGATAGTATAGTATACTAGTATAATCCTCTCTAATCTAGCAGCTAATTAGAAGCTCTCTTTATTAATAACATTCTAGCGTTAAAGACCTTTTACTATAACATTAATACTCTATTCTATATTAAGAACCTAATTAATATATCTACCTATATTATTAACTTAGTCTAGCAGCCTAGCAGTTAGAAGTGTAGTCTCTATATTCTTAAGTAGTTCTAAACAGCTATCTAATACAGTCTTATATACCTAACTAAGAACCTAATCTAAAGAGACACTCTATTTACATCTAAATAAACCTTTAGTAATAAGCTTCATACTGCTTATATCTATTAGATTAGCTATAAGTTTTAGTATAAAGGATCCTACCTTTATAACACTATAAAAGATATTTTCTATCTATCTTTTAAAGAAACCTAAAAATAGTTCTATAAGAAACGTTAATATTAATCTACCTCTAAAACCCCTTTTAGTAATAACTTAGGTTTAGACCTTATAGTAACTAGCTCTAAGTATAAAAGAGTTAGTAAGATTAAACCTTAGACTCCTTTAAAGACTAAGCTCCTATTACTATCTCTACTAATTACTCTAGTAAAGCTACTATTAATACTGCTTAAACCTAGATCCTAATGTATTACTTAACTAACAACATAAGGCACCCTCTTTTCTCTTACTACTAGGAGTGTAGATTACTAGTCTTAGCCTCTTATAACTCTAGCTATAATAGTTCTAATTAATACCCTTCTTATTCCTCTAAGCTATTAACTTCCTTTAATTAACTAATAGTTCTATAATTATAAATAAACTCTAAGTGTCCCTCCTCTAGCTTTTACTAGTACCTTATAAATAAAACTTACTAAGTCTCTCTTAAACATAATAATAAAGGATATACCTAAGGGAGACTCTATAGATCTTAACTTTTTAGATACTAATAATACTAATATAAAGGGACCTTTATCTTAATCTAAGTATTCTCTACTACCTACTAATATTTAGGCTTATTAGGAAAAGGTCTAAATTACGCTTTCTTAGACTAAACTTAACTAGTAGATTAATAATAAATATAATTACTAGTTTTATACTCTCTAGCATAAGAAGCTTCTTAAGCGTTATACTAATCTAAGAAACTTATAGATTAATAAGTATTCTAAGAAGGATTAGGTTAACTAATATAATAATCTAATTAATAAGGCTGCTTTCTTAACTCCTCCTTATACGCCTTAGCTTCTACTAAGTAGAGGTTAGGATTAAAGTAGATAGGCTTATAATAATGCTAAAGACATATAGGAATAGAAGTATACTATAAGAATAGCTAAGGTAAATAAGATAGGTAAGGTTAGTAAGACTACTAAAGGATCTAAGAAGGGTAAGGCTTAATTACAGTAGACTGTTTACTAGATATTTCTTTCTTTAGCACTAATTAGGTGTTTTTTTCTAAGTAGTTTCTTCTCTTTAGAGAGAAGATAAGAAACTAGGGGATAATTACAATAGGGTGCCTATTAGTGCTAGATTTCCTTAGTTCCTAATTACATAACTAAGAGTCTTAATTAGAGATAGATATTAGACCTTAGCTGCTTACTTCTAATTAGGAAGACAACAGACATATAACTAATTCTTTTCCTTTAATTTAGATATAGATCCTTTAGATTAACCTAAAGCCTTTTATTATAATTTACCTTTTATTATAGTTATATAAGATATATAGAAGTTTCTCTCTTAATTAGTTATAGGAGTAAGTCTTAATTAGAGCCTTTATAGGTTTCATTAAGATAGTTTACTTACGCTAATTAAGAGGTATCTTATGTTAGCTTTAGTAAGTTATAGTAATTATTCCTAGTTACCTTACTGCTCTAGCTATCCTACTTTACTACACCTTTCTAATACTTAGGCTTTATTATAGCCTACCTTCTTATATATAAGATAGAGTCTCTTATACTTAGTGCCTTTTAAGTAATTAAGGCCTAGATATAATATAAGAAGGGACTTAATATCTATAAGTTCTAGTATAATAACAAAGTAGTAGTTCTTAGCCTAGACGTTATAAGGGTATATAAGATATAAACTTCCTTAGTTAGAATTAAACTTAAAATACTACCTCTATATATAAAGGAACTAGTAAGAGCTACTAAAAAGGCAGGCTACCTTATTATTATAAAATTAATAAATATATATATTACTATAAACCTTTCTAAGAAGCTTTATAATAAAGCAGTCTTTACTGTAGTTTATATTTATAATATTAGCTTATATAAATTAAACAGCTAGGATTCTCCTATTAAAAAGAAGCTTAAATAGTACTAGTAATACTTTTGCTAGTAGTATTTAGACTCCCTAATGCCTTTATATAGGTTATTACTTCTACACTAGGGAGGCCTCTATGTATATAAATATAAGGTATATCTATTATAAAGAGACTAAGAGAAAGGTATATAGAGAAGGGATTTTAAGGTGCTTCCCTATAGTTATATTAGATATCTAGTAGGTTATATACCTTATATACATAACTTATATAGGATTTAGGTACCTATACTTAAGTAGTAAAAAGATATAGTAAAGTAGGATAGCTAGAGCAGTAAGGTAACTAGGAATAATTACTATAACCTACTAAAGCTAACATAAGATACCTCTTAATTAGCGTAAGTAAACTATCTTAATTAGGGCTGTAAAGGCTCTAATTAGGACTTACTCCTATAACTAATTAAGAGAGAAACTTCTATATGTCTTACGTAACTACAGTTAAAGGTAAATTATAATAAAAGGCTTTAGGTTAATCTAAAGGATCTATCTCTAAATTAAAGGAAAAGAATTAGTTATATGTCTGTTGTCTTCCTAATTAGAAGTAAGCAGCTAAGGTCTAATATCTATCTCTAATTAAGACTCTTAGTTATGTAATTAGGAACTAAAGAAATCTAGCACTAATAGGCACCCTATTGCAGTAGGTTATTATAATATATAACATATAGTTTAATAAGAGCTTTTTTTATAATAAAGCTAATAAGAAAGATACTATTAGGGGTACTAAAGCCTACTAAGTAACTAAAGTTATTAAAAAGTTAATTACAGTCTCTAATAACCTCCTTAGGTTACTTAGTATTATTACTTTAGATAATAAAAGCCCCCCCTTATTAACTACTCTATAACCTATAGTTAAGGATTACTAATAAGCTAATCCTACTTAAGATATTAAGTATATAGAAGAGGTAAAGATAGTATCCTCTACGCCCCTTAATACTCTAGTAAGCACTACGCTTAGAGGTAAGACTAAGTCTCCTACTTCTATAACTAGGTTAATAATAGTTATAAGTAGAAGCAGCCTAAACTCCTCTCTTTTCTCTATAGAACTAACTATAACTACTTTACTTAATACTAATACGCCTAGTAGGTTAGATACTAATAGTAGATCTTAACTACCTATTAATATAGTGCTATAGAGACTAAATAGATAAATACACTATGTAATTACTTAATTACTAAAGATAATATAAAGTAGGTATATCTATATAACCCTTTAGGTTAGCTAGATAACTACATATAGAAAACATACCTAAGACTGCCTTTTTAGTACCTTCCTACCTAATTAGCAGAAGGTCCTAAAAGAAAGCCTCTATAGACACTAAACACTCTATAAGGTTATTAAAGAAGCTATTAATAAGGCCTATCTTAAGTGCTATTTAACTAATAAGAAGCTTACTAAGAATAACCTTATCTACCTACTATAGAAGTAGAAGGACCTTAATAATCTACCTCTAGAGGTTAAGGCTATATTTCTCTAAGTAACTAAGGTAGAGATAGGTAAAATCTAAGATAAAGATATATAGGAAGTTATTAACTGTAATCTTTTATTTTAAACCCTTCTACTTAAATAGGTCTTCCTTTATAAATTTAATAAAAATAGTAATCTTAAGTATTATAAAGCATAGATTTATATATGAAGGGACCTATAAGAGATTAACCCCTTATAAAGCACCTATATATCTATACTTATAGTAAAAGCCTTCTAAATAGTTATAGCCTTAGCAGCTTAATTTAACCTTAAGATCTATTAATTTAATATAGTTAATATATTTCTTAACTCTATCCTTAATAGTAATTTAGTAATTTATATAGAGCTTCTAGATAGTTATAAGATACTAGGTAAGATTGTAAAGTTAAAATAAGCTCTATACAGCCTATATAATACTCCTATTCTCTAGTTTCTTACGTTTATAGGCGCTCTTATAGGTCTTTTAATAATTCTATATAATAAAGACTAATATATTTATTAATCTATAGATAAGAAGGTTATTCTTATATTCTATATAGATAACTTCTTAGTTCTCTATTATAAGAGCTATAAAAAGGAAGCTAATAAGATTGTTAATAGCATTAAGGAAAGGTTTAAGATTAAGGAAAGCCTACTAGACTACTTCCTAGGAGTGTATATTATCTATAATAGACAGTAAAGGAAGATTTACCTCCTTTAAGACACCTATATTAAGAGGATTACTAAGCGCTTTAACCTTATAGTTAACTTATCTCCTTTAACACTACTTCTATTTATTAAGCTAGTGCTAAATAAGAAATAAGTAACTCTATAGGAAGTAAAGCGCTTTTAAGAAAAGGTTAGCTTAGTGTTATATTTAGTAATTATAATAAGGCTATATGTTACCTTTAAATATACACTCCTCTTATGCTTTCTTACTAATCTAAGCTCCTAGTATATTATAGCTATTAACTACTGTATCTAATACCTATATTATATAAGGTTTATTTTACTTACCTATAGCTGTAACCTAAAGGCCTAAGCCCTTCTTATAGCTAGAGATACTAGCTTTATAAATAATACTATAATAAGATACTTATTATAAGGATATCTTATTTATCTATTTAGCAGTCTAATTTAGTAGAAAGCAGTATGCTAGAATATAGTTACTATATTAACTATAGAAGCTAAGCTTCTCCACCTTAAATATACTATAAAGGAGGTAATAGCTCTCTAATGCCTTTTTTATAATATTAACCTCTTATTAGATAATAAATAGCAAGTATACTATAATAATCTCTAGACTATTTACTTTATAGTTTATAAAGAGGAAAAAGTAATAACTTAACTGCATTATATTAACATTTAGAATATATAGTTATAATAAGAGTATATAAAAGGAAGCTTTATAATTATATATGTACCTACTAATAAGATACTAGCTAATAGACTTATAAAGAACTTATTATATATAAAGTTTTAAGATTTCTACTTATAGCTTAACCTATCTAATATATAGTATATAGTAAAAGAAGAATAATTATAAAACTTTTATATTTAGGCTACACCTAGAAGATATAAAAAAGACTACCTTATAGGGTGTGTATATAAGAAACTACACCCTAACGTCTACTTTATATACTTATTAAGGTAACAGCCTAGAGGAGCTATAAGGGTATCTCTAATAAGGGGCTTAACAGCCTTAAGGAGGTAGGCTTTATACTCCTTATAAGAAGCTTTAGCTAAAGGAAGTATAGTAGGCGTAGCTAGTATAATAATAGCTACTAGTAAGATAGTAGTAATAGGTAGAATATTAAATAACACTACTAGCTGCTTTAGTACTACACACTTAGGAAGAGTATATAGCACCTTAATAACTATAGGCTTAGGGGTAGAGGCGTAGGGAGTAGCAGCTAAGACGTTAGTAGCAACCTAGTTACTATAATTAATAAGATTATAGACTATAGTCTATAACTAAGTAAGCCTCTATAAATAGCTATTAGTACTTATACTAATACTATATATATATAAGACTTATAGTCTTACTATTAAGACCCTTAAGCTCTTTATAAAGCTTAGCTATAAAGGTCTATAATACTAAGTTAATTAGAATACACTCCTAAGCAGACTATCCTCTAAAGTAATATAAGTAACACCTTCTACTACCCTTTAGGTAATTACCTATTCTATTACTATAGAGGGCAGCTTTTACATAAGAGAGGTAGGGAATCTCCTACTCCTTTAGACCCTTAGTGTAGGTCTTCTTAGAAGCTATATGTCGAAATATAATATGCGCTAGCAGGCGTAATAGTAACAAGACAAGTAGGCCTACACCTATCTTTTGCTATTTTAACGATTAAGAGTCTTAATACCTTAGTAGCATATAGTTGCAGACTATAACAACATAATACTAATTGAAAAATAGATATAGGTGTAAGCCCTAGGGTTTAATTCTAACGAGTTGCAGCTAAAAAAATAGCGCACTAGGGGGTCTAGGCATTACCTTCTTAGGAAAGACCTAAGGGGGCGTATTAAAATATAATATACGCTAGCAGGCGTAATAGTAATAAGATAAGTAGGCCTACACCTATCTTTTGCTATTTTAACACTATATAACTATTAGTAGTCTTCTTAAAGGCTATATTATACACTATATTAATATACTACACTTAAGTAAACTTTTTATCTTCTTCTCCTTCTTTAAAGGAGAGCTAGTAAGATAATAGCCTATAATATATAGTTAGCTATAAGCTTATATTTATTTCTAAATATAACTTATACTTTAGAGCTAGCTTCTCTGCCTTAGACTCCTTCTTCTTACTCTTATTACTCTTATTATCCTCCTTCTTATTATTATTTTTATTATCTATATTATTATCCTTACTCTCTTTATCCTCTTTATTATTATCCTTCTTCTCTATAGCGGGAGGAGTTATAATGTTTAAAGAAGAAAAACTACTAAGATTAGCATTATTATTAGCAGTAGGGGTAGTAGTAGTAGCAGTAGGGGTAGAGGTCTCCTTCTTATTATTAATAAGAGTAAGGTAGTTATTAGCTATAAATAATATTAGCTTCTACTAACACTTATTTTATATATATATAAAAGCAGATATATAATTTATCTTATTTATTATTTTAAAATTTATCTATTAGGTAGTTAGTATATTAAGTCTCTTTAGTAAAAATGCATAATAAATTATATATTATAGCAAAAACCAGCTTAAAATTTATTTACTTTAGCTTAATAAAAGCATAAAGAAGGAAGAAAAGAAAATTATAATAATAATATAGAAATATTTACTTAGGCTATACCTATACTACCTTTAAATTACCTTTTTAGTAGAAGTTATATACCCTACAGTAGAAAATAAAGCTATTAATAAAAATATTATAATATACTATAAGATATTAATCCTCTATTCTCTTTTACTTACTTTTATAATAATTACTTAAGTAATTAAGAGATTATTTTAAATAAGCTATTTTTAGTTAAGATAAAGGATTTAATTATTTAATTACTTTAATAATTAGGGGGTGTATTATAAGGAAACCTTTAATACTTTAAGGCTTACTAAATAAGTTATCTTATATGCTTTTATATATATATATATATATATATATATATTTATATATATTTAAGAACGCTAATTAAACTAGCGTAGAGCTAATTAGATCCTGCAGTTAAGATTAGTTACATAATACAAAAAAAAAAAAAAAAACAGCAGTTAGCGTAATATAAGCACTATACCCTATTCTTATGCTGTTAACTTAGTAAGGTAGCTTATTTAAGAACATATAGTACTATAGGGGTTAGTATAGTCTACTTAATGCTAGATTAACTTACTAGAGATAGCTTTACTCTTAAGGTCTATACTACTAAGGTCTGCAGTAAGAACTCTTAACTATANTATTAGGTATATATAGTCAGCTAAGATAGAATCTCCTAGGATTCTCCTATTAACTATACCTATAACCTACTAAACCTACAGTTTAGATAAATTATCCTAAAACCTACTAAAGTAACTAAATTAAATCCTCCTTTCTAATCTTATTAAGTCTAATCTTATTAACTCCTTACCCTTAGTTATACCTACACTTAACCTAAACAACCCCTTTAAACTAAGCACCTCTCTTAATTATAACCTCTTAGAGGTTATAAAATAGTTTATAACAGCTTAGATAAGCTTTATTATTAAGTAGTATAGAGGGAACTCTCTATATAACATTATTACTATTAATAGCAGAATAGATAAATATATAGTAATTAATATTACTAGCGTTAGATTAGTAATCTTACTTCTTAACAGCCTAGCAGCTAATATAGGCCTAATTATTAGGGTAAGGCAGGCCCTATAGCAGTAGCTCTACTCTTTTGTCAGCAGGATAGCCTAGAAGCAGGACAACATATCTAAAATTGCAACAATAAAGAAGCACTTAGGCTAGCTGCAGGTAGTGATCTATGCTATCTAGTAGGTGTAGTATAATTAAGGGACAGAAGTAGAGATTTTACTAGAAGCTCTAAGGCTTCCTAACAGTTAGCTACCTAGACAGTGCTTATTCTAGAGGGGAAACTTACATACTGTTAGTTAGAAACTTAATGTAATAGTTATACTTAATATATGTTACTAGACCCCTAGAAAATAAAACACGTTACATAATGTATAGCCTAGAAGGGTATATATATATATATAACTAGGATATTATTTCTCTCTTTACTTTTCTAGAGAATAAGTATCTTTCCCTTCTATTCTTATTAAATTAATAGGGGTAATAGTAATAGGTTAATATTATATATATTATGCGTTATATATATATCTAACTGTGTGTATAACTATAACTATTATGTTACCTTTTTGCCTAGCCTTACTACCTAACTTAGCCCTTAGTAACCCCTTTTCTAGGTGTCTAAAGCCTCTATAAAGCCTACTACTTAGGGTAAAGCCTACAGTAGTCTCTCTAATATTTACTAAGTAACTAAGCTAAATTAGGCTAATAACTTCTATCTCTATACACCCTTTTAGTGCGCCTAAAGTGCCCTCTATAGGACCCTCTAATTTAACACACCCCCTTAGGGAAGGCCTTCTTATAGGCCTTTATAGCTTACAGCTGTAAAAGGTAAAGCCCTTACTCTATAATATTCTATATAAAAGGCACTTAGAAAGGGCTTTCCTATAATCTATAGTGCTTATAGGGCACTAACATATAGAAGATTATAAGTCTCCTTAATAGCCTATATATCTTCCTTTATTATCTATGCTTCTAAGTAAGCCTTATCTTTAGTAAGCTTTTATACTTAGTTACACTTAAGAAACACCTTCTTATTAGTTATATTTATCTGTTATAAGAAGGCCTTATACTTTAATAGGTTAAAGGCTTTAGTAAGTCTATCTACTATAAGCTCTATAGACAGTATATATATAATATTAATATGCTGCTAAGTAACCTCCTATTATAACTAGTAGTTATAAATATCTATATAATGTAACTTTATATAAAGCTTTAAGAGCTTCTTAGTTATAAGATTAATAGTCTGTTAATTATTATATTATATCTATATTCTTATAGGCTAAGGCGCTTTTAATATGTATATTAAGTGCTAGCTGTGCTCTATAGGGAGCTATACTTATAAGCGTAATATTAATTAGCTAGTAAAAAGGGCTTCCTTAGCTGCTTATAAGAGCGCTAGAAGCTCTACCTTAGTAGTTAATATAGTAATAGTATCTTACTTATTAGCTTGCTAGGTAATAAGGCCTCTAAAAAGCTTTATTATAAAGGCCTAAGAGCTCTTATAGTTAAGTAAGTTATCTATAAAGCTTATATTAAAGGTAACCTCTAAGGCGTCTTTATTACTACTAGGCTTAGCGCTAAATTAAAGGTATAATAATATATAGTTAGCAGCCTTCTAGTAGGCTTTACCTAGGTTCTAATTAAACCTTATAAGCCTACTTACTATAAAGGTAATATTAGGGTGTATTATAATAGCAGTATAAAGAATTATACTAACTTTCTGTTAGTATCTATTTATCTTATAATACACTATGTTATTAGCGTGCAGCAGAAGCTCTTCCTTTATTATAGAGGTAAATTTATATATATTATCTATAACGTTAGTATATATAGGGAGTAGTTTTACAGCCTTCTCTATATATACTGCTTATAAGAGCTAAAGTCTTCTGCTTATATAGTTATATAGGACTTTAAGGCCTAGGAACTACTAGAGCTTCTAGCCTCCTTTAAGGTAATACTTTACTTAGAGGGCTCTTAGCTTCTTAATTACTATATGCTTATAGGCCTTTAGAAACGCTAATATATAGTTATTAATATAAAAAAAGAATATTATCTAGCCTTTCTGCTAGCAGCAGTCTTTACCTATAACGTATTAGAAACCTTATATAATAAGTCCTACTTTAAAGTGCTATTACTAAAGGAGGGGTAATTAGTATAAGCTGTAGAGGGCTTTCTAAAGGTGTATAATAACGCCTTTCTTATAGTAACCTAGTAGTAACTCTATATACACCTCCTTATTAATATTTATATAGATAAATATATTAATAGCGTTATATTAGAGTAGCTTTAAGTTAAAGTAGGTAGTTAAGGCTATTAATATTTAGAAAGATATACCTACTAATATAGCTATATATATATTATATAAATCTTTTACCTATTAGTTACTATATATAATAAGCCTTACCTTTACCTTTATAAGGTAGCTATACTTATTAAGCTTATATATATAGACCTATATGCAGTTAAGAATCTAATTACTATAAGTAAAGCCTTTAGAAACTTCCCTTTATAACCTTAACGTCTTATAGCTATAAAGATAGCTCCTTTTAGCCTCCTTAAAAGTGTCTTTAAAAGGGTAGTTTACTAGCTAACTATATAACGTAGGAAGGGGAGGTAGGTGTTTCTAGTAGGTGCTTAGTAAAAAGGCTGCTTTACTGCTTCTTATAGTAAGCCTATTAGCTACCTCCTACTTCTAGCCTATATTAGGCTACATACTAGGCGTACTTAAAGGCATACCTAATTATGCTTTTAGCTCTATTATAGGCGCACCTAGTAGACCTACACCTACTAGTAAAATAAGGTAATTAGCCCTCTCCTATAGTATATAAGTGCTATCTAGTTATTTCTACTTAGCTTTAATATATAAGTATTACTTCTAGTAGGAGTAACCTACTAGAAATACAGCCTTAAAAGATTATCTTAGCAGCTTACACTTAAGAGTTATATTATTAGTAGCTCCTTTAAGCGCTTATAATTATTATTCTTAAGATTAAGATCTTTCTTTCTACCCTCTTATATTAAGTATGTCTCTAAAGGTAGTTATAAATAAAGCCCTTAGAGGTAGCGTTATTAGTAGTATTATTAATATAAACCTTACTTTAGTATAGGGTAATAGAGGGGCTAGCCTTTTATAGCTATAATTTAAAGGGTTTTTAGTTTTATAGCTATAAAGGGTTAGGCTGTTAGGGCCTTCTGCCCCCTTAGCGTAGTTAGTATATTCTTAGATCTTATTAGCTTCTTTATCTACTGTATATATAAAGCTTCTTTCTTATGCCTTTTAGCATATAAGATACTTAATTATAGTAGCTATTTCCTATAGATTGCTCTTATGTATATTATTAGTAAGCTTTATAATATTACTATTAAAGGTAACCTTCTTATTAAAAATAATATCCTATATAGTAAAAACTTTACTATAAGTAGGGCTTTACCTACGTGACATAGTGGCATGCGTCTAGCAGCGTCTGTGCGCTCTGCGCGCAGACGGTTAGTTTAATTCTGACTGTAGGAAGCTACTTTTATAGAAGTCTGATTAGCCACTAGAGCCCTGCAAAAGTGGAGCCCTAGGCCCTACATACACAATAGGGCTCTAATAACAGTGTACCTCCCTACATATTATGTTTTCCTTTATATAGAAATTCCCCTGTATAGTGTTAGGTAAAAACAAGCTAACCTTCTAATGTTTAATAATAGAGTAGTTTTCCTCCTATATAAATTACAGGGGGTTTTTCTCTCTATATATAGATTAATAAGTACTATATATATAGAATAGTGTAAAGGAATACCTTACTAGTTCCTACTTAGATAGTAAATAATATAAGACTCTTATTACTATAAGTAGGGCTTTATATCTAATATAAGTTACTTAAGCTGTAGCCTATAAGATAGCTAATCTAGGCCCTTAGGGCTAGTTATTAGCGTTAATTATAGTAAAGTTAGGTATTAGCAGTAAGTATATATACTTTATAACTATATATATATAGGTAAGAAAGGTCTAGCTAAGCGTATACTATATTAGCTTTACTCTAAAAGTGCTTATACTATAGTTAGTATAGGGTTTTCTAACTATAAGGCGCTTACAGTATATAGTTATAAAGGTAGGTAGTAGCTATATAGACCTCTAGCTAAAGGATGTTTAGTAGGTATATATTAATTACTATACTATATGCCTTTTACTTAATAACTATAGTAATATGCTTTATAGCCTTATTTTACGCTTAGGTATTTAGGGCGCTTACCTTAAGGTGTATACTACACGCCTTTATTACGTCTATAATATCTAAGTAGTATAGGAGCTTATTATTAGTCTTAATAACCTTTACCTAACAGTTATATTACACTTCTAATAGGGTAAGGAAGTCTATAAGTGTAGTAAGTAGTATCTTAGTAGTCCTTTAGTGTAGGTAGAAATCCTATATGTAACTACTACTGTAGTTAGAAATTATTATATAAGACGTATACCCTATATAACTAACCTTTAGGTTATAAAAGTTAATTACTAAGTAGTTACTAGGCTCTATACAGATTATAGATTTATATAGGCTGCACCTAACTAAGTAGTAGGCTTTACTTTTTACGTAGGCGTTATAGTTAATAGTGTAAATCTTATAATTATTAGAGCCCTTAAGATATACTCTATAAGCTACGTTAATAATCCTCTTAATTACTCTAGGGCCTAGGTAACCTAGCCTATAGTGCTAAGTAAATAGGCTGCTAAGAATTAGCTTCCTATATGTCTTTATAGTGTATTTGTTTTATTAGCGTAATTAGGGCGCTTTATCTAAGCCTATAGGAGGTAAGGGCATAGTAGCAGCTAAAGCAGCCTCTACCTTAAAGAGCTAGATACCTTATTACTTTAGCTTCTTAAAGGACACTAGGTTAGCTGCTAGGCTAGAGTAAAGGGTAATATTATATAGAGTAAGCCTTATAATAGTGCCTATACGCCCCCTAAGCCTAATTTACATAGTGCTGTATGCTTTAATAGGTAGTTACTATAAGCTAGCCTATAGGAAATCGCCTACTAGTGCAGCCCTTATTATCTTAAACTATAAAGGCTTATTAAAAATATATACTATTAAGCCTAAGTCTAATATTACTAAGTAAGCTAGGTAATAAAGGCTTTTTGTAGTGTAAAAGGAGGCTAGTGTGATTTTTCCTCTATACCTACTATATAGTTAGTTATTCTTAATAGTTACTACTTATTATAGGCTGCGCTATAAAGGTGTTATAGCTAGGCTTTACCTGCTATAGACTTAAGTAAGCTGCGTATAAAAGCTCTACATACTGCGTAAGCGTATAGTATGTAATCTCTCTTTTTACTTCCTAGCTTAGATAACTAGTAATTAAGTTACTAATTACCTAAATAAGGCCTTACTTAGCCTTTTATATATCTAAGCTTATAATTTACTACTCTTACTAATTATACTACATAATAAGTAACTAAGATAAAATAATAGGCGTAATACCTAAGCTATTAACATAAGATATAAGCTTTTTTACATCTAGTAATAACTAGCTAGCCTCCCTTAAATAACTTATCTCTTTACTTATAATGTAAATATAAACGCTTACTAACATTATAATAACTACTATACTTACCCCTATAATAAGTCCTACTACCTTCTTACCTATAGAGGTAATAGTTACTAACGTTAAGTAAAAACAGCTACTAAGCCTACTAAAGTTCTTAGGGTTATATAAGCACTATTCCTTATAGGTACGCTAGATATATAATAAGCTTAAGATTAATACTATTTTCTTCTCCTCTAGTTAGGAGGCCTAGTACTATATATACTTCTACCTTAAAGTTAGCTCCTAATAGATAGTTACTACCTACTATAAGAAGGGCAGCTAAGATAGCACCTATAATATTATACACTTTATAGAGCACTTAGACTACACCTTTAGTAACCTAAACGTATAGGCTAGAGCTACTGCAGCGCTAATAAGCACTTAAATAAAGGAATATAAGTCCTTTATAGCCTTCTACCTAAAGTTTAAATATATACTAGTAGAAGCTAGCGTAGGGACCTAGGTAGTAAAAGCGTAGATTACGCTTATAACTAACATACTTAACTTCTACCTTAAGAGCATATTAGTTATAGTTATAATACCTTAGACCTTCTTAGAGGTAGTGCTAACTATTAGTTATATTATATAGAAGGTAGAGAAGCTCTAAAGTTACCTATATAATATATATCTAGCTGTAATAAAGAAAATAGATACTAATAGAGACACTTTAATAATAGGCTTTATAAAGTTAGTAGCTATAAAGATAGGTAAGAAACCTAAGTATAAACTACATAAAGAAATATAAAAGTGCTTTAACTATAATAAAGTAGGCTACTTTATATAGGATTACCCTAAGGAGCATAAGAGGAAAAAGAAGCCTATAACTATATAAATAGTTACTAAGTAGAAATTACACCTTAATAACAAAATAGACTATATAACTACCTCTAGTAGCACTAAGAAAATATCTAAATTAGAAAAAAAGTAGCTTTAGGATAAAATTAGGCCTTAGAGCCTATAAGTAAAGAGCGTATAGGGTAGGAGGACTTCTAATGTAAATAGAAAATAAGTAGGCTAGCTGTATTAGTAGAGGCCTATATTAATAAAAAAACCTTTATATAAGCCTTAATTAACACTAAGTGTAATATCTATACTATAGTTAATTATAACTTTATATATAAATTATGCTTAATGTATATATATAGTAAGTTAGCTATTATAGTAAGTTAGCTACTCCTCTTTACTTCTATATATTTCCTCTTTACACTAAGTTTCCTCTACGTATAACTATAGAATCCTCCTTAAAAGAAAGCTGCATTATACTTACACTTTAAGCTATTAATAAAGACCTAAATCTTTCTGTATAAAAAGCAGCTACTATCTATAATATCCTAAGAATAACACTTTAGGACTAACGTATTAGATAACTACTACAATAAGAAATGTAATTAAAATTAATAAAGATAACTAAGCTAGAAGAAACAGTAATTCTTAAATAAGTTATTAACCTTATTAATTAAGGATTTCCCCTATAACTTAACAACGTATAAGATATAGCTAATTACCTCCTTAATAAACGTAACGTAATATGTGTTAGACCCTAATAGGCAGAGAACTTTATATAACGCTAAGTTCTAGAGCATTGACAAAAAACTACACTTTTGAACTACAGATAGTACCTAAATCTAGGTATCTTGGATATACTTATTACTGCTTAGTGCTTAGTCAGAAAAATATATAAAAAATACTATTAGATTCTTTATTGAATTTAGAGTATTATAGTAGTTTATACTTCCTAAATAAGACTAGTTAAGCATAAGATATTATAGAAACTATAAGGCTTAGTTTCTTAGAGTACTAACTGTAGTTTGTAGTATGTAGTTTATTGTTATTTATCGTTATTTATGTTTAATAATTCTTTTAAAATTAACTTTAAGCGTTAAAATTAAACTTTTTAAAAATCTAGTGTAGTCTATATATAAAGAGTGGAGAATTTATTTTGTAAGGGCTTTTTAAACTTTAAACCTAAAATTTTTACTAAAACTTTTTAAAACTATATATAGTTTATGTAGTTATAGTTTGTTAATACTCTAACGCTAACTATAACTAAAGACGCGTTTTTAACGTAGAATTAACTATTAGAGGGTATTAGCTAAGGATCCTACAATTATGCAGGCCTAGTTTACTCTTATACAAAACATAATTATAAAGTATAGAATCTATAATAATAATATCTATAATTTTAATAAGATAGGCTTCTTAATAGGAATGCTATTACACGTAAAGGTTGTTATAACCTCTAATTACTATAGAAGGCCTTATATAAAGCAGCCTAGTAATTATAAATAGGTTTCTATTATTTAAGGCGTATATATAGATAGCTAGGCGCTGCCTCTATACGTTATTATTAAGGGTAAATATTACCTCCTCTTATAGTATACTAATAGCTAATTCCTACCCTAATAGCGTATCTACTCTAGCAAAAATAGATAGACTATAAATAAGATTAGCCTAAATTAGCTACAGCATTTTAAAAAGTGTATAAAGTCTTATATAAAGGGTGTTAAGCAGCTCCTAATCCTTAATAGCTATAACAGCTATAAGTCTACTAAGTTTAATAATTACTATAAGGAACATAGTATTATTACTCTTTATATACCTCCCTATTTATTATATAAGCTCTAGCCTCTTAATATTAGCTGTTTTAGTCTACTAAAGGCGTTATATAGTAAGGAAATTAAGAAAATAATGTAGATACAGATTATATATATTACTAAGGATAACTTCTTTCCTACCTTTAAGGTAGCCTTTTTTACTTTAATAGGTAAAGAAAACATATAAGCTAGCTTTAGATAGGCTAGCTTTATCCCTTTTAACCTAGAAGTAGTTATTTCCTACCTAGATTTTAAGCTAAAGACGCTAACACTATCTAACTTACGCCTAAGCAGCTAGGGCTCCTAAGATCTAAAGACACTAACTATAGTATATAACGCTATATAAAGCTCTATATTACTTAAGAAAAGGATTACTAGTTATTAATATAGCTTACTAACTTATTTATATAAAGTAGTTAACTTATAGGCTAAAGGTATTAGTAAGTTAGTATATAAACTAGCTCTTATTAAAGCTAAGTGCTATAGGCTTTATATAGTAAATAAGATACTAAGTAAGCATTAGAGGGCTAAAAAAACCTAACTACGTCTTAGAGGGTCCCTTAATGCAGCTAAAGCAGAGGTAATCTAGGTAGAGAAGGGTGTTATTAATACTAGAGGCGAAAATACGCGTTAGGAGGGGGCTTATACAGAGGGGGGTGAAATACATAGGCAATAATATAGTAATTACAGAAAGACTAAACATAACATATAAACATATTAGGTAGTTTAGAAGACCTCTAAAGAAGAGGATAATAAGTAGTTTTAATTAATTTTATATAATGCTAATTAATTAACTTACATAAATAGCTAGAGGGTAGAAGGAGGTAGCTAACTTACTATAATAGCTAACTTACTATATATATATGTTACTATATATTAATTAATATAAAATACCCTTATAAGGGTTTATAAAGGGAGCTATAAAAATAGACACTAATAGAATTATTATCCTAATACTTAACCTTTATAGCTACTAGAAACGTATTTATATATATATAGTATGTAGCCTTAATATAGATATCTTCTTAGGTAAGCCTTAGATAGAAGATAACTAAGCTGTTTATAATATAGTAAAAAGAATAGTTTACTATAGCTACACTAGGCTTATGCTTTACTTAGTTAGATAGAAAGAGTTAGAAAAAGTATAATAAATATAAGAAGTATATATCTTAAATACTATATCTTTTGCAGCAGTCTGCTACTAGGCTGTATATAAAGAAAAAGCCTACTGCTAAGTAGTAAATTACCTACATAATATAGGCGTCTCTAATATAGACGCCTCTAATAAGCAGTAAAGCGTAGCTACATTTAGGTAAATTATAACTATTAGCTTAGCTAATATAGAAAAAGCACTATAACTAAAAGTAGAGAAGGAAGTAAAACAAACTGCTATAGTTATAGTGCTTCCTAAGTAGGTAAGAAAGGAATTTAAAGACCTCTTTAACCCCTCCTTATCTATAGACCTACTACCCTAATAAAGTAGTTTTAACTACTATATTAAGCTAGAGAAGAATATAAGTAGAAAAGAAGCATTATTACCCTAAGGACTATTATATAGGATGTTACATAAGGAGCTTCTTATCCTTAAAAACATACTTTAGAACCTCCTAAATAAAGGTTTTATCTAAGTAAGTAGCTTTATAGCTAGTATACCTATTCTATTTATATATAAGCTAGGTAGCAGACTACGTTTCTACTGTAATTATAAAGCGCTTAACGCTATTATAAAGAAGGACTAATACCTCTTACTGCTAATATCTAAGACTCTTAAACGTATAGAGTTATTAAGATAGTTTATAAAGGTAGACGTTATAGCTACCTTCTATAAGATATATATTACTAAGGGTAATAAGCTAAAAACTATATTCTAGATATACTATAGGCTTTTTAAATAGCTTATTTACCTCTTTAGGCTTACTAACATACTAGCTTTATAGCAGTAGTTTATTAATAGTACGCTATAAGGCTTTCTTAATAATTTTACTATAGCCTACCTTAATAATATACTTATATACTTAAGTAAGTTAAAAAAAGACTATAAAGATAAAGTATAGTATGTCTTTTAAGCCCTTTATATAGTAAGACTAAGCCTTAATACAGCTAAAAGTAAGTTTGCTATAAAGAAGGTTAAGTATGTTAGCTTTATCCTTAAGGCTAAGAAAGAGGTCTCTATAGACCCTAAGAAGATATATATAATTTATAAGTAGCTAGCGCCTATAAGCATAAAAGAGGTATATAGTTTCCTAAGGTTTATAAACTATTACTATATGTTTATATAGAACTATATAACTATTATTAAGCTGCTTAATATACTTATAAAAAAAAGCATACTTTTTATATAGTCTAAAGCACACTAGGAAGCCTTTACTAAGCTTAAAGATATATTTTCTATAGCGCTACTACTCTATACTTTTAACCTAATAGTATTTACTCTTATTAAGATAGACTACTTAGGCTTTACGCTTAGTAGCACCCTTATACAGCTTAATAGGGATAGTAACCCCTACCTAGTTGCTTTCTACTTATAGAAGCTTACCCTAACGTAGTATAACTACCTAATTTATAATAAAGAACTTCTAGCTGTAATAAAGTGCTTATAAGCCTAGTAAGTAGAGCTTTAAAGCGCTAATAAGCTATTTTATATTATTACTAACTATAAGTTACTAAAGTACTTTATAATAAAGTAGAAGCTAATAGAGCGCTAAAGCTACTAAGCAGAGAAACTAGCAGAGTATAACTTCTATATTATTTATTACTTAGGTAAGGAAGTAAGTATTCTAGACACGCTGTTATATAGGGAATAAGATACGCTAGTAAGCTAGAATAATAAATAGGAGTAGGGCTGTATTATCTAAGTTATACTAAAACGCTTTATACTAGCCCTACTGTTACATACTAACTATATACTAGGGGCTTAACGCTTATAATAGGAACTACCCCTAGTGCTAAAGACCTATATATTAGAGAATAAGTCTCTATAATAGATATAGAAGATAATATAAGATATAGATATAGACCTTTAGCGTATTTATAATGCTATTATAAACAGCTTATATACACTCTTTATTAAAGTTAAGGCGTATATCTAGATTAGTAACTACACACTAGATACAGCTAGGCGTCTTACCTAGCGCAGCTGTCTCTAGGTCCCTAGAGATAATAACCTAAACTCTTTATTAAATAAGTTATATATAAGGTTAATATAGTAAAGCTATAATTTAACCTTATTAGGCTACTTAGGCTGTAATAGTATACTTAAAATTATCTCTTAATGCTTCTACTAGCTAGGCTAGGCGTAGGCTGTATACTGTTTTATATGTAACTATAACGTTTGCAGCTAGAGTAAAGTCTAGTAATATATAAAGAGAGGGTACCTACAGCCCCTTAAAATCCTAAAGCGCCTATAGAGTAACCTTTTAATAGACTTTATTATAGACTTACTGCCTTTAGGCGCTATAAAGGCGTATTTCCTCTAGGTAATCTCTAACTAGCTAGGTAAAGTAATTACCCTTAAGGCTATAGACACTATAGAGGTAGAGACCTATATAATATACTTCCTTAAATACTACTTCTGCTTCTATAGTATACTTAAAAGTATTATTAGTAATAGAGGTAGTAACTAGATAAGTAAGTTTTAGAAGTGTTTCTATATACTAATAAGGGTTATATAGAAATTAAGTATAGCTTACTACCTCTAAAGTAATAAAGCTACTAAATAATTTAACTAGGAAATTTAAGCTATACTACGCACTTATATTAGCTACCTCTAGGAGGACTAGGCGTAATAGCTTATAGTTATATAACTTATAATTAATAATTATATAGTATTAGTAATAGGCGTTAACCCCTTCTTTCTTCCCTATAGGTACTATATAGAGCTAGTTAAAGTATATAAGGATAAAGGACTAGAACTAAGGTTATATAAGAAGGCTATAGAAAAGCTTATATAAAGGATAATAGATATAATATATATAGTGTAAGCTGCTATAGCTATAACTTAGTAGCATACTAAAGACGCTATAAATAAGCGTTATAGTATAGTAGAGAGGTTTAACGTTAGTAATAAGGTTTAGCTAAACCTATATAACTACTACTCCCCTTAGCCTAACTATAAGCTTAATTAGCTTTATAGTAAGTATATAGTTACAAAAGTTATTAGCCCCCTTATTATCTAACTTAATATACTAGGTAGTATTTATAATTATTTCTATATTAACCTCCTATAGAGAGCTGTAACTAACCTCTTACTAGGGTAACAAACTACAGATATATAACCCCTTCTAATAATAGAAGACAGTAAGTAAGAATAGTATATTAAAGAGATTATTATAGCTAAGTAGAGAAAGTAAGAATATAGTAAGTTACGCTAGGCGTTAGTATAGTAGGAGGGATTTACTAATACTACCTAAAAGCCTATAGATCTTATAAGTAATACTATAGCGCTTAACACCTATAAAGTAAGATATAGCCTAATTAACATTTATAATAGTAACTTAACCTATATATATATTAAGTAAAAGAAGTATAGAGGTAGAAGTAATATTATTTCTAGGCTGCAGCCTAACTCTCTTAACTAATAATAGGTAGTATAAAAGGAGCTTAAGGGGCGTATAGAGTGCAGCCTCTACTTAGAGCTTTAGGGAGTGCTTACAGCCCTTACTAAGGGAAGGGGAGGAAGTAGTAGCAGTAGTAGCAGCAGCAGCAGCAGCAGCAGCATTAGTAGTATAGCTTAAACATACTATATTAACAAACTATAAGCAGTTAGTAGGCGTAATAAACGTATAAGGGCGTATAAATATATAAAAGCTAATATACTAGTAATACTTTTATAAGCTATAATAAAGCGCTCTACTTAGTTAGCTAAAAGGCCTCCTAAGGAAGTAGCCTTACTAAGCGCTATAATACTAATAGTAGGTGTAATAGTAAGTAGGGTAGTAGTAGAAGTAATCTAGCTAGGGTTAAATACAGCCTTAATAGGGGTAGTAAGAGTAGTAGTAGTAGTAGTAGGAGTAGCTATAGTAGTAGCAGTAGAAGTAGCAGCAGTAGGAGATATAATAAATATACTACTAGTAGAACTAGTATACTGCTTTATCTTATATAAATATATAAGATAAAGCTTATCTTACTATATATAGATATAAGCTTAGTCTAAGGTAATTAAGTCTTTCTAAGATTTAGTAGTAAAGTAGTAATATTAGTCCTATACGCCTATTAGTAATAAAATAGTATAGTTAGAGCGCTAAACTTATAAGCTCCCTAAGCTAGCCTAGAGGGGCTGTAGTAATAATAGTAGTAGTAATAACTATCTCTTAGTAGAGAGAGAGAGAGTTAATAGGAATCTAGCATAAGGTTAGTACTAACTACAGAAGAGTGTCTTATAAGATAAAATATATAAAAGGAGAGTAAGTGTAGCTACTATATATATAGTTAGCATAATAACTACTAGCACTAAGCTTATTAGTATATAAGGCTGTATTAGTATACTTTATAAGCTAGTTAGTATATATAAAATAAGGAATAGCCTAAAGGCTAGTATACTTTATATACTTATAGCGCTTTATAGGGGTCTTAGGAAGTAAGGAATTATCTAATTCCTTATTCTAAGTATACTTAAAAAGTAAACTCTACACGTTAGTTAGCTCTAAATATATAATTCTTATATAAAATAATATATAGCTAGAGGCTTAGCAGTAGTATTAGCAGTAGTAGTAGCAGTAGTAGTAGTAGTAGTAGCAGTAGAGGTAGTAGCAGTAGTAGCAGTAGCAGTATTATTAATAGAGGTAGGAGATATATAAGCCTCTAGAGAGAGACTAAAAGTAGAAAGCTATTAGTAATATTAGAAATAAATCTAAATAGTTAAAAAGTATATACATATAGGGCGTATATACCTAAAAGGGTAAGACTTATAGCTATTATATAATCTATTTAACTATATAATAATTAGTATAAGCTATATACACTAATAGAGGAAAAGAGGGCGCTAATAAGCGTAAATCTAACTTACTTTTTAATAATTATAAGGGCTAAAGAAAAAAGAGAAGAAAAAAGAGAAGAAAATAACAGCCTATAAAATTATTATAATACTTACTTATAGCGCCTAGGCTATAAGTAGTATAGGGCTACAGCCTATAGGGCTACAGCCTATAGAGCACTAACAGTAAGAAGTACTATAGACCTACTATAATTCTTATAAGCACCTATAGGTAGGTAAGAGGTATATATTATAGGCTGCGCTATAAAGGTGTTATAGCTAGGCTTTACCTGCTATAGACTTAAGTAAGCTGCATATAAAAGCTCTACACACTACATAAGCGTATAGTATATAATCTCTTCTTTTACTCTCTAGCTTAGATAACTAGTAATTAAGTTACTAATTACCTAAATAAGGCCTTACCTAGCTCTTTATACTACTTTTACCTCTTATAAGCGTTTAGTAAGCTTTAGGTTACATTATATATACTCTTTAATTATAGCCTTAACTGCTTTACTTTACTGCTGCCCTTTAGGGCGTATATAAGGAAAGGTGTACTAGTAGTAGTTAATATAATGCCCTAAGGTAAGGTAAAGCTAGCAGCTTATACGTTTTAAAAGCAGTATCTCTACTACGCTTATACTTAACCTCTCTCTCTTAGGCAGTATGCTTTACTCTTATAAAAGCGCTATAGGCTCTAATAATAATAAAGATTACTTATAAAGTATACTTAGCTTATAAGATTATATCTACTAGTAGCCTTTATAGCTATAATTCCTATTACTATAGTTTCTATTATTTTAATTTCTATAGTTACCTTTAGGGTTCTTATAACCTACATTAGTTAGGCTAAAAACGCTATATATAGCCTTCTGCCTAATAGGTGTATTACTAAGGAGCTTTATTACCCCTTGTATATTACTTATTATTATAGAGATTATAAGATCCTCTTTCTTAATATCCTTCTTACTCTGCTGTAGGTAGGTAAATACCTATTAGGTAAGGTAACTAGTTAAAAAAGCTTTTATAACATCCTAAAACTAATACTTTAAGTGCTATATATTAGGGACTTTATTAGCATTTATGTTATAAAGGGCACTTTCCTACGTAAGAAGCTATTTCTTAAGCTTCTTTATGTTATTAAGGTAATTCTAAGTGCCTTTATAGAGAATTCTTTTATATTTTATCTACGCCTTATTATACCTTTCCTTTAGGCGCTTAGTAATATAATTCTTAAGCTTCTTTACCTATTAGTTAAGGTGCTTATCTAGTTTATAATAGTGCTCTAAGAGCTTAACGCTTATAGTATCTCTAAACTAGTCCTATAGTAGGGTGTATTTTTATATATATATTTTATACTTTTTTAATACGTTAGTATATTTACTTCATTACTCCTTATATAATAGTAGGTTACTTAGTAAGAGCTTATAGACCTTTTTAGCCTATAAGTTAGTTACTACTATAGGCTTAAGAAGTAATCCCTAACTAGCTATTAGAATTAAGGTTACTACTACCTCTTAAGCGCCTAAGGAGTTTAATCTTAGGTGTAGAGCTTAGTATCTTAGATAGTTATAAAGCTAAAGGCGTATTAAGCGCTCTATAAGTGCTATAATAGTCTTACTAGGTATATAAGAATTACTTACTAATAGGTTAATTACTTTCTATAGGTTATAAGCTCTAGCTTTTACCTAAAGCTGCTTAAACTAAATAGTTTAGTTAGAAGAGGATTTTAAAGTAATCTTTATATTATTAGTTATTATTATATACTTTTAGCTTATAGGAATTATATTATTAAGCTTATTACTATTAATTTCTAAGTATATAAGACTCTTAATTATTAAATTAATAGGGGTAATAGTAATAAGTTAATATTATATATATTATACGTTATATATGTATCTAACTATATATATAACTGTAACTATTACGTTACCCTTTTACCTAGCCTTACTACCTAACTTAGCCCTTAGTAACCCCTTTTCTAGGTGCCTAAGGCCTCTATAAAGCCTACTACCTAGGGTAAAGCCTGTAGCAGTCCCTCTAATATTTGCTAAGCAACCAGGCTAAATTAGGCTAATAACTCCTATCTCCGCGCACCCTTTCGGCGCGCCCAAAGTGCCCTCCGTGGGACCCTCTAATTCAACAATTCTCCTATGCCTTACTGCGTGCTCTAACTCGTGACATCTTTATCGCTGAAGAATCTAGACACGGTCCAGTTGCTCCACCATCCTCTCATCCTTAGACAAAGCCGCCGCGGCGCCGACTGAGTCCTGCATAGCGTGGGGTACCAGCTGGTCGCCAAAGAGCTCATCCATCTGTTCGAGAGTGCGTCCCTTGGTCTCCGGGTAGAAGAAGATGTAGCACAGCATGCCGACCAGGTTGAAGACGAAGAAGACGTAAAAGTACCGAAATCCGATGGCGGTCAATGCCGCCGGGGAGATCTGGGCGAAGATGAGGTTGGCGGTCCAGTTGGTAAAGGTGGTGAGTGCGTTCCCGAGCGCCCGGACTTCGACGGGGAAGATCTCGGCGGGATGCACCCAGCTGATGATGCCGAGAGGGGTGTAGAACAGGCTGAAGACGAAGTTCATGGCCACCATGCTCCGCAGCTGGCTGGCGTTGTTTTCGTTCAGGTACTGGGCCTGGACAGCGTTCACCAGCAGAGCCGCGCTCATGCCGGCCGCCGAGACGATCAGGGGCTTGACACGGCCGACGCGGTCCAGGAGCCACAGCCCAATCGTGCAGTACACGATGGACAGGGCCCCGCTGATGCCGATGATCATGAGCGACGTCTGGGTCTTGATTCCCAGGATCTCGTAGATCCGGGGGCCGTAGTAGTTGATGACGTTGATGCCGCTCAGAGGCCCCAGGGCCTGGACGCCGCAGCCCAGAATGAGGCGTTTGCGCCACGATGGCTTCGTGACGATGGACTTCCAGGTGATGTCCCCGAGGGCGCGGTCGGCGAGGATGACGTCGCGGATTTCGCGGAACTCGAGGTCGATGACTTGTTCGTCCAGGCTGCTTCGTAGCTTGACGAGGGAACGGCGGGCGTCTTCGTGACGGTCTCGTTCCATGAGCCACCGAGGGGATTCTTGGAGGAAGTAGACGCCGGCGACGAGGATGATACCGGGCACGCACACACACAGAGATTAGACATGGAAGACGAGACAAAAGTCACAAGAACAATAGAGAGGAGCAAGCACAGAGCGAGCGGTTGGGGACAAAGCGTAGGACGGAGGCAGACCTCCCCAAGGGTAGACTTACAGGAGAACTGGGTCTGGGAAAAGGAGCACCCGTACCCCAGCCATTGGGCCACGAGAAATCCCAAGCTCAACATCCATTGCAGCAGACCCGAGAGCGTGCCGCGGTATTTGGCTTCGGACAGCTCGGAGGCGTACATTGGAATGGTCGAGGTGACCATGCCGACGGCCACGCCGCCGATGAAGCGGCCGATGATCAGCATGGCCATGTTGACGGCGCCGGCCTGCAGGGCCGACCCGACGTACGAGACGAGAGACCCGACGAAGATGGTGTGCCGGCGACCCATCTTGTTGGCGAACAACATGTTGATCATGGTGCCGAGGATGGCGCCGCCCTGGAAGGCCGACACGATGCCGCCAGCCACGGTATCGGACGGGTGGCTGAAGTACGCCTCGAATGTGGGGAGAGCGATGGTGGAGGTGATGATGCCGGAGTCGTAGCCGAAGAGGAAACCTCCTATGGCCAGGAAGACGGCCGAGAAGACGGTCGTGAGCTGACCCATGATTCAGCTGTGTATTAGTTTTTGAGGCACAGGACCAAGTCGTTGCCGAACGAGGAATGACTCGGACTATGCGATGCTACCCTTCTTGTTGTTGCTGCTGCGAACAAGATGAAGAGGGAGGAGGGGAGAAAAAATCGCTGAAATAGAGCGCCAGCAAAACGACGAAGACGCGTACAGGACCTGGACGGTCAAGCCGCCGCTCCAGTCCGAGTTCAACCTGGTCGAGGGGACCTTTCAGTGCCCCTACGGGCTCATCGAGGTCCTTTTCAAGCGCGAGGGCGACGACGTGCGCATGAAGGTGACGGTGCCGACGAGCACCACGGCGGCGTTGCTGATGCCGAGAGAAGAGAGCAGGGTTGAGGTCGTCCGAGCTGGTGGCGACGGGTCTAGGAACGTGTCTGGGACGAGGGTTCAATTGCTTCCGGGTCGTTACGATCTAACATTACAACCGTAAGGGAGCGAGCGGGAGACCAACAAACTGCCGTGGCCGCTGGGGGGGTTTTTTTTTTAAAAAAAAGAAAAGAAGAAGAAATAATAATGATACAACAAAAATCCCACCCCCCCC
>NWBT01000050.1:1043530-1054707 GCA_003386485.1 Colletotrichum lentis
GCCCATGTTGACGTGAACGGCCTTGATCTGGCTGTACGCCTCCAGGCCGGCCTCGCCCAGCTCCCTGCCGATGCCGCTCTGCTTGACGCCGCCAAAGGGCACGCGGGGGTCGCTGTCCTGGGTGCTGTTGATCCACACCATGCCGGACTCGATCTCGGACGCCACGCGGTGGGCGCGCTCGACGTCGCGCGTGAAGACGGCGGCGCCGAGGCCGTACTGGCTGTCGTTGGCCAGCGCGACGGCGTCCGCCTCGGTCTTGAAGCTGGCGATGACGACGACGGGGCCGAAGATCTCCTCGGCCCACACGCGCATCCCGGCCGTGACGTCGGTGAAGACGGTGGGCGCGACGAAGAAGCCCTTGCCCCGGCCGCCGATGTCCAGGGGCGCGCCGCCGGCCGCGAGCGTGGCGCCCTCCCTCTTGCCCACGTCGATGTACTCCAGCACGCGCTCGTACTGGGCCCTGGACACCTGGGGCCCCTGGTACGTGCCCCTGTCCCACTGGCTGCCGACCTTGCTGACGGCCCGGAGCGTCTCGAGGAACCGGGGCACGAAGTCGGCGTACGCGCACTCCTGGACCAGGATGCGCGACGTGGCCGTGCAGATCTGGCCCTGGTTCGACATGATGCCCATGTGCGACCACCGGACGGCCTGCTCGAGGTCGGCGTCGCCGAAGACGAGCAGCGGCGACTTGCCGCCGGTCTCGAGCGTGACGTTCTTGAGCGTCTTGGCCGCCCCGCCCATGATGGCCCGGGCCGTCGCCGTGCTGCCGGTGAAGGCGACCTTGTCGACCAGGGGGTGGCTCACGAGGGCGCCGCCCGCGACGCGGCCGCGGCCGTTGACCAGGTTGACCACGCCGGGCGGGAAGCCGGCCTGCCGGACGAGCGTGCCGAGGAACAGGATGCTGAGCGGCGTCTGCTCGGCGGCCTTGAGCACGACGGTGTTGCCGCAGGCGAGCGCCGGCCCGAGTTTCCAGGTCGCCATGGACAACGGGTAATTCCAAGGGATCCTTTTTAGAGACACAACGAAAATGGTCAGTCACACAGTCAGTTGTTTTACCACCTGGTGCACAGGGAGTAAGGAAGAGGGGAGGGGGGCTACTTGCACCTGGGCGACCACGCCGATGGGCTGGCGGATTGTGTAGGCAAACTTTTGAGGGGTGGTGCTGATGGTCTGGCCGTAGGTCTTGTCGGCCCAGCCGGCGTAGTAGCGGATGACGGTGACGCACTCTGCGAGGTCGCCCTCGAGGGCGTCTTTGTATGTCTTGCCTGCGGCAACCCATCAATTACCGCTCGTCGTTCCTAGAGGGAGGAGAGGAGAGGAGAGAGGGGCGAGTACCGTTGTCCCAGGCCTCAATGGTCGCGAGGGTCTCCTTGTGCTGCTCGATCAGGTCGGCCAGCTTGTACATCATGGTGCCGCGATCCGTCGCCGAGATGCCCTTCCAGGACTCGTGCCTCAGCGCAGCGTGCGCCGCCTTGACGGCCTTGTCGATGTCTTCGGCCTCTGCAGCCTGGACGGACGCAATCTTCTCCTCGGTGCTGTGGTTGGTCCGAACGTGAGCATGTCCCTCTCGAGGAGGCTTGGGGGGGGGGGTATGAGAACCACGCACGCTGGGTCTATCGAGTCGATTGTCTCGCCCGTTGCAGACTTGACGAACTCATTGTTGATGAAGAGACCGGTCGGCTGCGTGTACTTGACCCCGTTCGGAGCCGTCAGCTCGACGGAGAGGTCGGACATGTGACGGGGAGATGTGAAGAGACGACGACGTTGGGCGAAGCCGAATCGAGGGCGGGCAACGGGGGTGTCATGAGAAACGCATCGAGGAAGATGAGCGCTCAGTGATTTGCAAGTGGCGGCGGGTTTGCGGGCGAGCCCCAGCAGCGGTAGAGGGTGAAGGACGCTCATTTTTTTTTCCCACTGCCCTCATCGAAAGGCCAACGATGGGAGAACCGGAGCAGGCTTCCGAATGAAATGCCGCGAAGCTACGGATGCTCCGCATTGATTGATTGATTTGCTGCGATTCGGCCAATGGCTCTGCGGCGGGGATATGACGTGGGGGGGGGTGGACGACCATCGGCGATAAGATGTCTCACCTCGTTCCGTTGCGGGGATTTGAGTTGTAGACTTTTGGTGATGCTCAAGAAGCAAGTACTTGTGTCAATGACGGGCAATATTCAAGTCTTTTGTCGCCGATGGAGAACCCAGAAACCCACAGATTGTGAATGGGGGGTTTTTTTTTTTTCAGAGAACCCATTCATGCACACACCCCCTTCGTCTGCACAGCATGTTGGATTTTTACCCCAAGAGGCACAAGTCCGTTGCAACACCGCTGCGGTCCGAACCGGGCCGGGCCCTCCGGGTCCACTTCGTTCCGGCCCGGTCGGCTTAGCTCGGGAAGTATCACAAGTAATATCGCCAAAAAAAACCACGCAACATCATGAACATGGAGACGCAGTGCTGTGATGAGGCGGTTGGAGACGATTCTTTGCTAATCGCCGGTGTCGGCGTTGGCGACTCTGCCGTTGTTGAGGGCCGGGCGGTTCACAGCCAACGCAGAGGTCCCAAATGACCTGGCAGACGAACATGTATTTCCAGGTTCTTCCAGGTTCTACACAGTCTCCCCGCTACAGTTTGATCAAGGGACTGTGCCATGTCGTTCTGAAAAAAAAAAAAAAAACAACTTGACCCTCAGGCACGCTTTGGCCTTATTGACCGACGGTCGACCTCCATCGTCTAACCCTAATCTCCGTAGAACCGCCCATGGAAGTGATGAAGACGCCCCACTCCCAGATACCGCTCCTCTCGACGGGGGAAAACTCCTCTGTGAGTTTCATATGGCAGCGGACTGAGAGCCTTGAACTCGGACCTACTCCTCGTAGATGTTGGAATCGCTGTCGAAAGGTTAGAGGGGAAGCACGTTGAGAAGGGATTGGTAATACCCACAATTCCTCGTTGAACCTATCTCTGCCCGCGGCCTCCCGGTTGACGAAAATGCTCACGGACGTGCCGGAGCACACGAACTCGCCGAACCCGTCGTCCCCAATGGTAACCTCACGATCGTTCCAGCCGAGGACGTCGGTCCACACCTCGCCGGCGTGCATCTCGCCGACATGCATTCGCTTTGACCCGGGCCCGGCGTTGCTGGCCACGACAGCACAACCGAACCGTCGGTCCCAGGTGCCGTACTTGACCCAGCCGAGACAAGTCGGATAGTCAAAGTAGTCGGCCTGTTTTCCGTAGGCGTACAGCTTTCTCGCGAGCGTCATCTTGTGCAGAGCGCCACCGCACGACGGCGGGAAGGGCTGCTCCCCCTTGATCCCGTACATGTCGCCGTACCAGACGCAGGGGTATCCTTCGCCGCGAAGAAGAATCAGAGCGTACGCGATTGGCTTGAACCAGCCCTCTATAGGAACCTCGAGAGATTGCGTTGGCTGGCTATCATGATTCATGACCAAAGTCTAGCCAAGTTAGTTTTCCAATGAAGGTTTTTTTTTCTTTTTCTTTTTTCTTTTTTTTTGAACGTTCAAGGACCTCGGGGGTAAAGGGGGGTTTAGTACCAAGCCCTTTGGCGACGGAAACCCGTCACCAACGACTCGGGAATGGAGACGGAAATGGAGATATGTCTTACCACAGCATTCATAGGCTCCTTCTGGACAAGAGTCCCGTCGAAAACCTTTCGCATATCGGCGCCGTCGCCTCGGCTAATCTTGCTGAAGTTGTAGACCA
Source organism: Colletotrichum lentis (assembly GCA_003386485.1). NCBI lineage: Eukaryota > Fungi > Ascomycota > Sordariomycetes > Glomerellales > Glomerellaceae > Colletotrichum > Colletotrichum lentis. Next base: position 1,047,254 of record NWBT01000050.1, read on the forward strand.
GAGGGACGTCGAAGAGGGTGAAGCGCCTGCCCATCCGCGCCAGGTACTCGGACATGTCGTCGAGGCTGTCCTTCCAGAACTCGCCCACAAAGAACCAGCCCTCGCCGTAGTCCTTGTCCAGCTCGGTGATGAACTGGCGCAGGAAGTCCTCGCTGTAGTGTTTCACTGCGTCGAACCGGATTCCCTTCAGCGGCACCTCGTTGGCCAGCCATTTCCCCCAGTTCAGCACGTCTCTCACGACCTCGGGATGATCGTAGTCGAGATCGGAACCCATCAAAAAGTCGCTGGAAGCACGTCAGCCTCGCTTTCGACATGTCCAGAAATTGGCAGGGTGGCGAAAAAGAAAAAGAAAAAGAAAAAAAACCAACTCACTAGTTGCCCTTTTCATCGTCAACACTCTCTGCCCATTCCTGGTCGCCCTTCTCGCCCAAGATCTTGTAGATGGCAGTCTTTTCGTTCCTGGCGTTGTAGTCGACACCGCTGAAATGGTACCAGTGGTACTTCATATCGCTATACTTGCCCTTGCGGCCGGGGAAGTCATAGCCGACCCAGGCCTCGATCTCGTACTTGTCGCTGACGAACTTGGTGCGGTCTTCGGGGTCCACCTCGGCAGCCTGGCACTTCTCCTTGCGATCGGCTGCGAACTTGTGGTTGAGGACGGCGTCCCAGTACAGGCCAACGCCGCTGCTCTTGGCGGTGTGGGCGAGCTTCAGAAGCTCGTCTTTGGTCCCCCATTTCGTTCCGACGGAGCCTTTCTGGTCGAATTCGCCCAGGTCGTAGCTTTTCCGCGTCAGCTATGCCCGCTCGTGGTGAGTCGCGTCCGAGTCACAACATACAGATCATAGATATCATAACCATTTCCTGTCTTGGACGAACCTTTGCATCTGGGACGCAACGTCAGCTGGGCGAACGCGGGGTAAAAAAAAAACTAAAAAAAACTCCATCAGTGATGAAACTCACGCTGGGGGGATCCAGATGTTGTCAACACCATATCGTTTGAGCTGTGGAACCTGCTTCTCCAGTCGCACCCAGTGCTTCTGGTCAGCAGGCACATACCACTCAAAGCCCTGCATCATCGTGTGGTTCTCGGCAGTCGGTTTCTGCTCCTCGTCCATGATGGGCAATCAAATCGCCGCGGCTAGTTAGAAACGGCCGAACTGGGATGTGCGTAACTGAGGATTTGAGTAGGGACAACAAGATTGGCGGTTGGTGATGGAGAGTTCGGGGTGGTGGTATTATTAGAAAGGGGCCAGACGATACATATTCTTCTCCTACCGCTTATCTCAAAGTGAATCTCAAGAACCTTGTTAGCTGCCATTTCTCACAGGGGGGGGATTGGCTACCGCATTAGGAGTTGGCATGGCGACGAGCATCAAATCAAATTACAGCGTCACATCAACACAGCATTCCAGCCCTCGCGCCATGTCGCCCGAGGCCAGCCCGGTAGGATACCACAGGCATATCTACCTATATGGGAATCTTGCCCGATGCAGGGCAACAGTAACTGGATTGTGTGTATGCTGGCTAGCAATCTGTAGAAACTGGCGCGGGTAAACCATGGAATCTGAGGTTGACAATGCCTTGAATTTGGGATTTAACAGGGCTTGCAGGGGTAATACTGACGTCAGGCCGCAGAAAGAATGGATAAGCTGCAGTAGCCTGGCGCTTGGCTTGGGCTTTGAAGGGTCTGGACCATATCTGGAGGTGCGCGGTAAGGCTTGTAGGTTTTGCCCAAATACTTTGTTGTATTAATTTTGGAAAATGGGGATTGACCACAATATCCGGGCTCACACAGGGAGAAACATGGAAAATCCACGGTCCTTGTAATGATGTAATGCGTGCATGGTTATTCCGTGACAAGTCGGTGTTCTCTGAACGGCATCTTCACAAACGCGGTCTCCGTCTCCAACACTTCGCTTCAGCAGAAACTCTGGCTGGGAACTCCGTGTTGTTTCTCCCGCTAGCTGAATTAAAACAAAGGTTCAACGAGACGATTGATTCTTTGGTGAGGCTAGGAGTGTCACTGGAGGGCTGGAACAAACTTCTGGATCCGGCTTCTAGAGCGTTGTTGGCGGTTTTCAGGCCTGCATATTACACCACACCACACGTGGTTGTATAAGCAAGAAATCAACAAGCCTCTATTTCGTAAAGAAATATCGACCAGACCCTAAAGATCAGAGTTATTACAGGGAGTTACTCTAGAGATCAATTGCTACCAAGCTTCATTTACACGCTCGGGGCGCTTTAGACCTATATGACTCGTTCTGTCCTCGGTGGTTGCCTCGAACTCGTTTGATACTACTATCCCTTTCCGCCGCTGTTTCCCATGAAGATTCGAAAAAGAGCTTTTGAGGTTTTATAACCTGAGATTCATCATCATGGTTCACTCTGAGGCCCCGTTTCCACCACCCGTGGTTTAGAGGCCAGTCGGCTGTCTTATAGGCCTTCTTAGAATCCTTGGGATAGTGTAAGATGCTGGGCCAGAGGGACTTCTTCCACGTTCCGAGGAGCGGGAAAAGCATGAGAAGGTTCGCCGTGCAACCGCAACGAAGGTATCGCGTGCTCCCCACATCCCCGCGAGCTCGGCACCATTGACAGGGTCCTAGGCACATGTCACCAAAAGCGCAACTCTAAACGGACGATGATGACTCGGGATGAAGCATAATACCGCAAGAACAAAATAGCTTTCCCGAGTTGCACAGACCATGACGAAGATGCCGGCACCTAGCACGACAGTCGAAACAGGCGTCTTGGCCAGGCGTAGATTTGACTCCCACAACAGGGGAATGGGGATCAATATCAAGCAGATGCCTGTGGGAACGTTTGCAGAAAAGGGACGTCCAGACGATGGGCAACGAGACAGCGGCTTCAAGCTTGGCAGGAACCTAGACAACCATGACTCAGCGACGCCTAACCTTGGCCTTTGGCTACGGGAAGCTGACTTCCGGGGTCTGGGCTGATCTGCCAGTGATATTACTTGTTGAATGGAACACAAGGTATAAAAACGGCGCACACAGAGTCGGGGAAAGTGGCGAGAACGAGATCGAAGCCCAATCCATATGCGGATTGCGGTACCGGCGGCCCAAACCTTGCTTCTGGAGCGTCACTTGCTGGAGCTTGGAAGGATGCCCGTGGTTGGGCGATTCTTCACAGTTAAGGCATGGGTACAAGACCAACATGGCCAGCTTCAAAAGCCGGATGAGTGCCCATCCGGCAACTTGGATCTTGACGCCGACGGTTCTGTTGATTCTTAGCACACCCCTTGGGTCCCTTTTAAACTTAGTTGGAGCACATACAATAGCAGCCCACACGAGATAATCGTCAGCTCTTAGTCCGGGTGTCTTGCTGAGTAGTGAGCACCGACTGACCGTTGTTCAGGTCAAATTCGCCATCGAGAAGAGGCCAAGAGCCTACCCTTTCCTCGCATACGATGGTATGCATGGCGCCATGGCGACGCTCGGTAAAATGGAGAGCGGTATCGAGATCTACATCAACCAGCTGAGCGGCCATCACGGCCTCGTAGCCGATAAATTTTCTTGCTATGAACATCGTACTGGGCCGATGGAACCCTGCGGACCATCAACGAGACCTCTGAGCCTCTGGTGGGCCCGTCAAGGGGGGCCACAACTTTGGCATTGTGACCTCGGTCGAAGTCAAGATTTACGACACTGAGCTGGGCGCTTGAGACTCCCATTGAAGCCCATCTTCAGCGGTGACAAGGTTGAGGAAGCTGGAAGTCTACCAAGCTGTCAACGACCATCTCTACCGCCAGGCCGCCAACATTGGCATCGACATGTTTTCACAAGACTGGTGCAAGGCGTCTCCGTGACTGAAAGACCCCTTCTTTCCTATGGTCTTCTTGACAGTCCGATTCGCCACAAGTCAGGCAAAGGCCGCTTGGTTCGACAACGCGGGCTACAACGTCCACCACATCAGCCACGACAACATGTTCAGCGTCGGCATCAGCTAACATCGCGGACCCCGCAGCAATGAGCAGCTTCGACTTCAGCAAGTCTTTGCCAACAACGAGCTGTGCGAAAAAAACACGTCTTCACCGCTGGAGAAGACACCCCGCGCAAGTCATCAGTAATAGTGTTCGAGATTGGATTCGCGAGGCTCACCCCGTTTCCAGTGGGTTGCTTCAAACTCTCAGCTCATCAACTGCTTCCATCTTTTCCGGAAATAGACGACCGGCCCTACTGGCAGATTGTGGTTGGCACACCATGAGTTCATTGGACTTTTCTGGGGAGAAGCACTATTAGCATGATGTTTGGCGACCCAAAGAAAGCTGAAAAGTTAGAACACACAACTATCTCTCAGGAGCCTCTGATACCCAACGGACAGACTGCGCATCAGGAGGTGATCTGGAGAACTACATAGGTTGTGTTGGGCGAGGCTGTGGGCACCCATCACTGACTGATTTGAATTGTCATGCCTGATGTCCTCGGCGCATTCGTATTTATTGCCATCCCTATCTCGCCAGCGGAAGCCTTCTGTATACCCCCACTGGTTTTGATTTAGTCGCAGTACGAAGTCACGAATGCCACTAAATTCATACATCAACTGTAGAAAACTCATGCTTGCTCGACCAAAATGTCATCCCTAATTGATATCACCAACTGACGAGAAAACAAAGAACAAAAGGTCCAGAAAGTCGAAATAGATGCCAGGTCGCACAACATGAGCGTTGGCTACAGATGCAGACTAGGGCCCCGACGAAACAGTCATATTGACGCCAACCTCACATCAAGTTCCTCAACTGTCGAGAAGGGGGCATGTTTGGCGACGTGGTACATCATACAAGGTAGTTCGGGGCGCCCGCCGCTCTCAGAAACTCGGATGTCGTGGTATCTTCTCTGTCGTCATCTGTAGACATCCGGATTCGCCATGCCCCCTATTGAGGTTCCGCGGGGGATGCATCTTTTTCAGCTCCATGGCACTAATGCACTAAACGCAAATATTCAGAGACATGATCCTTCACGCTCTTCCTTCCCGCGCACTAGTTATACAACAACCTGAGGCTGCAAAGATGCTTGGAACCGGAGCCGGGACCGGCGAGGCCACCCATGGGAACCGACATGTCGCAAATTCCGAGACCCATGGTCGAGGTAGAGGGGCCCGTCTCTTCCCCAAAGAGGATCGACTTGCATTCCCCGGATCCCGTCTTCCTGCATACCCTAGCGTTGTAATCCGCGGCCTCGTCTCTGGGCTAACTGGTAGGGGGGGGGGGGTCTCCGTAGGCTCGAATACTCTGTAAGTGTATCCAAACGTAATTGTACCTGTCCCGATTTGCCCAGCTGCAGATATGGCAGAGACATACATATGGCAGGAATCTGGGCAATCGGGGTTACGCCCGTCTGGCCAGCCCACATGCGAAACGGACCCCATCGTGTACTAGAAAGAGCCACTGGGAAGAGGCTAAGAGCGGGCGCGCCACAAGACGAACGGTTATCAAGCCTCAGTTCTTCGCCTGCCTGTGTGGTTCGTTCCCTTCTCGGGGATGGCATATGTCCAGTCCCGAGTGAAGATGCTCTCCAGCAGAAGCAGGGGAATATCACACCTCGATATCCCCTGCACCCCCGCGAGGCTCCCCCAAGGGCCTTCTTGACAACGCGTTCATCGAGCATGTTCGCAATGGCCGGTTGGCTGTTCATTCCAACCCCGGCAAAAAAGCGCGTGGCCGTGTCCTGAAAGCCACGCCGAGTGCCGCGGAGAACAATAGAAACCAAGCCAAACGATAGCTCGAGTAAAGGACTCTCCAAGTGCCCTCATCCGACACACATCGACCGGTTCATGTCTTGCTCACACCCTCATCATAACGCGGATTTACAACCAACAGTCGAAACCAAGTGGCCAAGCCCGCCGCCAGGAGGCATCCGCACGATGTTTTTTTTTTTTTTTTTACCCGTTCATCCCATTCCTTAACGAGTCTCCCCCTTGTTCCCATCCATGGATGCTTGCCGGTTGAGGGGCCAGGTTCTGGACCTGCGAAAAAGCCTTACCGGCCGACGCGCGCCACATGTCTCACCATGTCTCTCCGCAACCCCTGCTACTGCGCAACTTTGCCTACACCACCCTTCCCGCTCGTTTCTGCGAGCCTATTTGGGTAGACAACGACCACAGATCCTACACAGGATTGCGGTCCCGAACACGTGGAACCGGTACCCTTCCCCCCCCCTTACACCTTTATTCAGGCTCCCCCTGTTCTCTTTCCGATCGGGAATGCAGGACAGATGAGACAGCGCGGTGTTGAGTTGCCCTCGGGGGTTCAAAGACATCTCAAATTCCATTCTTCGGGACCGAGAACTATGAGCACCGTCCCTAATGGGTGCCGTTTAAACCAACCCTATCTCAGTGTCGTTATCCCAAGACATGAGGGTGATGTAGTCTACTTACTGCACACACATCTCTCGACGGCGCTCCTCCCCTCCGGATGCTGGAAAAGAAAAAAGCAATGTTATCAAATTAGAGTTAAGTCCATCCTGTCGGCTACGCTACTCAGTTGAGCCCCCGCCACTAAATATCGACACGCCCCCTTTCAGTCTCAGTCTCCTCTTAGTCCTGCTGCCCCCAGAATCAACAACACCACTAGCATTGTTATCCCGACGCGACGCGTCTCCATGGGTTCAGGCACGACGCACAGTCCGGCAAGCCCCCCCCCCCCCAAGGNACATTCCCGGGATCAAGGGGCAGATCTTAACCAGGTTTGCGGGAGAGACGAGAGCACGGCCTATCGTCTACCTCGCCCTCCTCCCCCGACTGCCGCTGCCGCTGCCGCTCGCCGCCGCCGCCATCTGAGGGTCTCTCGTCCGTGGGCCCAGACGCGTCGTCTGCGAGCCCTAGCGAGGCGGCTTGTTGATGGCGTTCTGCCAATGGCATCTGTCAATGGCGTAATCTGAACCTGACAACCTTGCGGGCTAGGGAGTGGGTGGTCTTTCAACCTCTCATATCTCATATCCGTTAAACCCGCTGAGCCACGCGAGGCAACATTGCAGATACGAAGAAAAACCAAGAAAAACCGACCTCAAGAGGCAAGCAGGCCGGCTTCGCTGTCTGCCTCCCCCCCCCCCCAGAAGGGGCTTGCTCTGCGAGCCGTGGCTGAACACTCCTGAAAAAACGTGAGAAAAAACCAAATATCGCGAGGTTTTTTGGCGCGAGACCAGTCCACAATATGCTCTGTCACTTGTCACAATCCCCTATTTTTTGGGGGGGGAGAGTTTTGGGGTCCTTTACCCTTCTTCTTCTTCTTCTTCTTCTTCTTCTTCTTCCTCACGAAGCCACCAAAGAGAGAAAGCCCGTCCCCTTTCTTTCAGTTCCTCGGGCTCGGGGCTAGAAGCAGCTGAAGGGTCCAGCGCGGGCGCCGCCACGAGAACACGGGTTCTCTCCGCCGCGTTTCAGCGACGGCCTCGCGACTTGTTTTTGCTGAGCCACAAAAAAACAACAATCGGAAAGGG
>NWBT01000050.1:1088711-1107440 GCA_003386485.1 Colletotrichum lentis
CCCCCACTACCCTTCCTCCGAGGGCGCGGTTAACCGCTGACGTGCGTTTCGTTGCTGGACTCGGGGACAGAGACGACAGAGACGGATCGGTCGACCGTCGGATGTTGGAGCCAGTCTATGCGGCCATCCGCCAAGAATCGTCTGAAGGTATGGTGGTCTTTTTTTGTTTTTGGCTCATGCTATCGGACATGCCCAAAGATGATATGAACAGATCCGGACTTTTGAGAGCGGAGATTCGGTGGGATGACCTAAAGAGGACATGATGTATCACCTCGGTACCGGTGTGATGGCTCGGCATGCTGTCAGCGGGGCGATTTCGGCAACTGGGCCGGGACTTGAGCAATGGAATGAATTCCTCCTCGGCTTATTCCACGTGTAAGTTAATATTCATCGGCGACACCCCCTGTAATGGTTGCTGAGGCCCGCGTGCCTAGTTCCAGCGTATGACTGGGTAGCCTGGGATCCTCGAAGTGCAGCTGAACGGAGATGTGAACGTCGGGTTGTGGTGAGTTGACTCGAGAGCGGATGAAACCAACCACACAACATGGGATATTGATTTTCCGGACTCTAGAACTGGCGTGAAGGGTGGTGATCTCGCCGTAACTCAAAGCAACTTCGTCTTCTCTCTTCCCCCCGAAATACAGTGGTTAGACGAGACCTTGAAGAGGAGAAGAGATAGTTACACAGAGCCACGGAGTGTCCAGACAACCCGGTCGCCGGCCGGCCCCGCACCGCCCCGTGGGAACGTCGGCCGGGCTCCACTTTCCAGACGTGACCCCCATGCCACCGATGTACCGCTGGGCGAAATGGTCTCGTCGTCTCTACAAAGATGACGAATGCTGCATCTTCAAATTTCGGGCCAGTTTCAGAAATGTCTGCTGAAAGAAGGGCAGGTCAGTATACTTACCAGAGTGGACATTCTTCAGGGTTGTTGCCGGGCTCGCTGTGCCAGAGTGTGTGGTTGAACGAAAACTGGTGCACTGTGACTGCAGGCAGAACGACAATGGTCGATTTACGAGGATCACGCTGTGCACTCAATGGGAGATAAGCTGGTATTCATCTGAACCGCGTCGAAATAGATATGTCGAGCGGGGCGTCGTCGCCGGCCTCTATTGCCTTTGGTGGTTATTGAAGTCTCGTCGCTGCTTGCGTTGATGCAATCTAAGTCTAGGTTTCGTAAAAGGTTTAAAAACGCCGGCCCCGGAAAAAAAAAAAAAAAAAAAATCACACGGATCGAACCCTGCCAAAACTAAAAACACAGTGTCTTCTTCTTCTTCTTTACGAGCGGGTGACGGAAATGGCCTCCTCCAGGATGTCCAAGCCCTGCTGGATCTCCTGCTCCGTGATGGTCAGAGGAGGAACGAAACGCAGGGTGTTGGTGCCGGCCGTGATGATCAGCAGGCCGCGCTCACGAGCAGCCTTGACAATGGGCGTGGGGTCTTGCGTGAGCTGCAGACCGAGGATGAGGCCGCGGCCGCGGACCTCCTTGATCAGGTCGGGAAATCGCTGGCGCAGCGTGTCGAAGCGGGCCTTGAAAATGTCGGCCTTGGCAGCGACGGCCTTTTGCAGGCCGGGGTCGGCGAGGCGGGAGACGATGTTATGGGCCAGGCGGCAGGCGAGGGGGTTGCCACCAAAGGTGGTGCCGTGGTCGCCGACCTTGATCTTCCCCGAGACGTTGCTGTTGACGATGGTGGCGCCGATGGGGAAGCCGTTGCCCAGCGCCTTGGCGGTGGTGATGATGTCCGGGTGGGCCTCCTTGGGCAGGTGGGCGTGCGCCCAGAAGGTGCCGGTGCGGGACAGGCCGCACTGGATCTCGTCGTAGATCAGGACGGCGCCGACCTCGCGGCAGCGCTTGGCCAGGGCGATCAGAAACTCGTCGGTCGCGGGCGTGACGCCGCCCTCGCCCTGGATGGGCTCGACGATGACGCCGCACGTCTTGTCCGTGACGACGCCGTGGATGGCGGCGACGTCGTTGAAGGCGCCGAGCTTGAAGCCGGGCAGCATCGGCGCGAACGGCTCCTGGTATTTGGGGTTGTGGGTGGCGGACAGGCTGCCCATGGTGCGGCCGTGGAAGGCGTTGTTGAAGGAGACGACCTCGAACTTGTCGCTCGAGGACTGGCCGGCCTTGGCGGCCTTGCGGGCGAACTTGATGGCGGCCTCATTGGCCTCGGAGCCCGAGTTGCAGACGAAGACGGAGTCGACGTCGTGCATGGCGCCCGCCTCGCGCGTCTTCTCGACCAGAAGCTTGGAGAGAGCACCGGTCCAGGGGTTGTAGTAGAGGTTCGAGGCGTGCATGAGCGTGCTACCCTTCAAGATGGAGAGAGAGAGAGAGAAGACACCCTCGGTCAGTCGTGTACGTTGGAAAATGACTCACGGCATCTCGGAATTACCCACCTGCTCGGTCAAGAGCTTCGTGAGCTCGGGATCGCAGTGTCCCAGGGCATTAACGGCGATACCAGCGGTGAAGTCGAGGTACTGCCTGTTCTCGATGTCCCAGAGCACGGAGCCCTTGCCCTTGACGAAGACGGGCGGCGGGCGGGCGTAGGTGGCGACCATGAAGGGCGCATGCTCGCGGACGAGGGCGGCGCTCGCCGAGTCTTCGGTGGGATCGGGGTTCGGTACAGAGGCCTGGCTCTGGAAAACGTGGTCGAATTAGCACCAACGCGAACTGTATTTGGAGAGTCTCAGAGGTACACACTGCGATGTTTCTCTTGACGTCCTCGGGGAGGTTCGAGGAGGCGGCGGCGGCGGCCGCCGCCGCGGAGGAGAGCGCACGGGTGTTGCTGACGCGCGAGGCAACGGCCAGGCGCGGCTGGCACTTGGCCAATTGCAATCGCAGAGGGGCACGGAACGACATTCTATATGGTATCTCAGTGGAATGAAAAACAAGAGGAAAACAGCAACAGCGGGCTCTGCGGGAAACAATGCTTCATGTGTCGAAGCGGAAGAAGGTTCACCGGGTTTAATAAAATTTGGGCAGTTCGCGCGGGTAGATTCACCGAGGTGACTCGACAATCTCGTTATCGATAAGATGTGCCGCCTCCGGTTCGTGGAGGGGTACGATAGATCCACTCTTCCGGGGCGGTGTGGTACGTACACTCTGGCCCAGGCCGGGGCATCCCTCCGATCTCGGCCCGGCTCGGACGGAGGAGCGAGCACTTGGATTCAGGACTGACCGGGCGGGATTTACACTCGTCATACTATTGATCTCATGCCTTGTTTCCTTTCAACTGATTGCTGTTATTCAAATGCCATTCCATTGACTGAGATACCGTGAAGACTACCTACTTCCCAACCCACCTACCCAGTGGTGTTTAACCTGGCCGACAGGAGGCCACACCGTCGACAAAGGGGAGATTTTGAATTGCTGACTATATCTGGGATTTTTGATGTTCAACTGGTTTGCAAACGAATGCAAAAGATGGACTTACCCATACGCCAACACATGAAGAAGCCTTCGAGAAAGGCAGCGAGATTATCACGTCTGTCTCTGCCAAGCTCCATCGACTTGCTGGCGATCTCTAATCTCTTGAACCAAGTCTTCCCATACCCCCCCCCATTGTTGATGTACCCCACGGTTGCTGCTGTGATGACGCCCTCCCAGAACTCACGCAGCTTCCGACGGACTTCCTCCGCATCACGGCGACGGACGGTGGAGTCACCGTCGAAGGTCACTCACTATCCACTCTCGAGGTTCAGCTGCCCCCTGGATCCGCGGGGTTCGTGCCAGTGCCGGATATTTCGACACTCTGCACAACGCGCCAGCGAAGCAATCCTACAATGCCCGCGTCGTTGAGTTTGAGTATTTTCAACAAGCCGTCTTGAGTGATCTGCACCCTGTCGTTTTCCCACGTGAGCAGCATCGTCATGATCTCCCGTCCGTATTCCTCATTCAACCAAGCCATATGAGACACCCTCGACGTGATGTGGTACGTCAATTCCTGACGCTCGATGACCTTCCTTATCGTCTTCGCGTCGCAAAACGCCGCCATCTCGGCGAATCCGTCCTGCGTCACTTGTACGCCACTGTTCTCTTGTCTGAGCAAAAATTCCAAAACCTCTGTGTTCTGTCGCTCCTGCCCATATGATCTGAAGGCAGTAGCAAACCCTTGCGAAATTCGCAAGTTTCCTCCGCAAAGGCCCAAGAGGGTTTTGGCGTCCCTCAGATCAAGCTTTTCGAAAACAGATCCGAGATCGTTTCCACGTATGAGGTTGGGGTTTCGGAATTGGGATAGATCTCGAACGAACAATCGCCCGCTCTTGTTTTCGACGCTTGAAAGTGTGTTGGAGGGCGCGTCTACTATCCCAAGCATATTTTTCACATCCTCCACTCGACCATCAGCGATGAAGTCTCTGCATGCCTGATCCGTCAATGTGGGCAGTAGGGCGAGGAACGCTCTGAGGTCGTCGACCTTGCCCAGCTGGTGTTCGACATCGCCACAGAAGAGAAACGCGTGCAGGTCCTGGACGAGCTGTGCCTCAGTCTTGGAATAATCCGGCAGGAGCAGTCCATTGGGATCGCTTAGGGGGATGTCCGAGGCGATGCCGAGCAAAGCGTAGACCATGTCACGGGGGTCGCTCGCTCGGCTCATACGGAACTCTCGTAGCAAGGTATGGAGAGTCTTTGTTTTTGCGGATCTTCTGGTGAACGGATTCGGCATCAAGTCCAAGACAGCCCTACACTGGGGGCTTGGGTCGACGCCGACGAGCGTTGCGGCGCTGGAGAGCATATGAGCCGGTGCGGTCCACCTGCCGCAGCACACGGAAGCAGCTCGGGCGTGGGAGACCTCCTGCAGGACCCAGACCCGTGCGAACCATGGCTCTTCAAGAAGAGATGTTAGACCTTGCCGTAGGATATCGTCAAGGGCAACCCGACCGATGCCCGTGTCCTGCTGTGCCGACATCCAGTTCTCTTGCGCCCGGCTGAGATCTTCTGCATCTTTCTGGCGACGGGTGTCTCGATAGAGGGCTTTCAGGAAGTCCATCAGGATCTTGGTCTCGTACGACGAGGGCCCCAGCCATATGAGGACCTGCTCCGCCTCTCTGTAAATGTCGCCCATCTGTCCCACCTGGTGTCCTCGCTCCGCGACGTTGCTCTGGTCGATGCAGACAGCGTCGAGCCAAAGTATTCTGCCTGTATCGCGCCGGAGATGATTCATGGCATGGTACAGACTCTTAGTGACGGGAAGCCTCTTGCGATTCACGGTGATGGACTCGGACAGGTCGTTACTCCCCCAAGCGTACGATAGTGCCTCGTAGGGGATGATGTCTTCCGGTTCGAGACTCGCCTGGAAGATGTCACAGGCCACCTCACCGCCGGCGCCAGGGTGAAGCATCAGAAGTCGAAAGGATTTCGCACCTAGGTCCAGCGGTTCATACTCGAAGAGGGCCATCTTGAACGTTGTTTATGGGCTGGGACCATGTTACAGTGGAAGGCCTCCTGGTCGTGATCGTCCCGGTGCTGTATAACAAGGTGGCCGATACCCGAATTTCGATCATGAAAGCTGTCAGTGATCTACCATGTGTCTTGATCGCGGAAGATGAGTTTTTTCCCGGGGTTTGGCAGTTGCTGAGCCGCCAGTGATGCCCGACGGACCTAGAATCTAGCCCGAGTAAGCAGGACAGTCAGATGCGGGACCCAAGTGTCAGCAGCGATTCGCCTCGTGCGGTGTTGAGCGAATCAGACCTGCAGGCAGGCAGGTATTGTGCAGAAGTCAGGTGTCTCGCGGCACGCGCGAATTAACACTTTGAGAGCTCCCCTATGTCTGTCTGTCGACATGATGATAAGAGGGAAGGGGTTGCGAGCTCCTAGCCATGTCAATAATATATTTGGAGCTGATGAAACGGATAGACTGTTGGTTGCAGAGCTGCCAGGGAGTTGCAAGGTGTGAAGACGGAGCAACATCCTACTTTACCGACTTCCGGGAAGTGTCTCTCGGCCTCGTGGTCCGGTGACGGCCAGTTGGTCCTGGAGAACGGGATGAACCCCACGATGGAGAGAGGGGCGGCCTGCAGCATCAGCTTCGCAAGTTCTTCAGGGGGGAAGTTGGACAGTGGGAACAGCGCGCTGGAGCCTGGAAAGCGACAAGCGGCAGACGATGATTGGCCATCACCGGGATCCGCTCCGAAATGACACTAGCGCACTGGGCCGAAGTGCCCGCGTGCCCCTCTACCCCGGGCGGGTCACGTTGTCTCTCCGGTAGGTACATAGTAGGTGCGTGAGTACGTACCGGGGTCGTCAGGGCCCTCTTCACATGTCAGCTGTGCGCCCGCCCCCCAAAGCAACCAAACAAACGTCGCCATCTCACGTCTGAAGCCAGCAATTGAACCGAGCCACCAAGGCAAACCCCGACGCTCTCTCCCACATTGAAACATGTGCCGCCAATACCCTGACAAGCCCGGGTCGGGGACCCTCTCTCGAGTCTCGTGGAGGAGCCTCTGCTCCCGTTGTCACCACTGCCATCGTCGTCTGGTCGTCGCTTCTTCTCCTCCTACCGGACAATACAGCTCTGTTCTTTGACGGTTATCTCCTCCTCCTCCTCCTTCTTCTTCTTCTTCTTGTCCTCCTCCAATCATTCCGCTCCGCCAGTTCCGAAACACCGTCATTTATCCATCCATCCATTCATTCAACTCGACCTGGAAACTTCCCCTTCTTCCGCCCGCCCTTTGGCCCTCTTTCCCTGCCACTTCCCTCCAACACATATTGTACGATCCCAACTGACTAGAGGAGGTTCGCGGGCGTCTATTTTCGAAATCACCCAAGGCACCGAGCGGCGGTCCGTGGCCCCAAGTTGTCCGTTGTTTCCTTTTCCTTTGCCAAGCGCTTTTGCCATGGGCTTTTGGCACTGAGCTATCGCATTACTCGCGCTGCGCCGTCCCGCCGACGAGTCCGACGCCAGCTCCGTCCCAGCCACGACCTCGTGGTTTTGTGCTGTTGCTTGGTCAGCCCACTGTTCGCCCCCTTCTCGGCTGCTCTCAGTACCCAGGTCCATGAGCTCGCGACGGAACCTGCAAGCAAACCGTCCATTCTCTTCCACGACGATTTCCTTCCGCCGCTGTCGATACGCAGCATCCGCCACGCGCCATGATTGACCACGTCTTGGGAAGGCCGTCGGTCAAGTCGCGCCGCCTTCAAGTGCTGGCGGTGCTGGCTTTCTGGTCAGCATACATCTTCCGGTACGTGCTACGACATCCCGAAACCTGGGCGATCCTCGTTGCCGACGATTTACTGATCGCGTTCCTTGTGCCACAGAGGCCATCCCCATGGCCCGCCCGTGATCCGTTTCCTCTCGAAGCTGACGACCAAGCGCCTCACTACATGGCAGACGGTCGTCATCACCATGATCTATCTCTACGCTGCTCGGCACTTCAGCACTCTTGTCGGCCTCGCGAGCCCCGAACCCATGGCCAACATGTACGATGCCACCTACTTTCGCGCCACATGGATCTTGACCGCCTTGGATGCCGGCTTCTGGACCGCCATGAAGATTCGCGCAAAGTGGCTGCGCGACCTCGCCAGCATCGTCTTCTCCGTTTTCTACATGTTCGCCGCCGAGAAAGCCGACGAGAAAGTGCGCAAGGTGCGCGGCATGCTGACCGTCGAGCACCTGCGCGTGTCGTGGGACAAGGGAACGACGCCTTACCTGCGCTTCTTCCAGGGCCTCATGCGACCCCGCTTCTCCCGCTGGCCGCCGCGCGCCATCCGTATCCCGCGACCCGCCGGCAGTGATTACAAGGAGCCCGTGTCGGCTTGGCTCTATTTCGATGGCCCCTTGACGGATCTCGCCCGGCACAACAGGATCGTGCTGGATATCCCCGGCGGCGGCTTCGTAGCCATGGACCCTCGCTGCAATGACGACAAGCTATTCGCTTGGGCGTCCAAGACGGGCATGCCGGTTCTGAGCCTGGATTACAAAAAAGCCCCCGAGTGCCCCTACCCCTATGCCTTGAACGAGTGTTTCGACGTGTACACCACCCTTATCCGTAGCAAGGGAAGATGCATCGGCATGTCTGGGAGAGAGACGCCCAGGGTTGTCCTGACGGGCGACAGTGCCGGCGGCAACCTGGCGACGGCGACAACCCTAATGATCGTCGAGCGAACCTCGGTCCCCATGCGCCGATACTCGAGCACGGGAGACCTGCCGCTGCCGGATGGCCTGGTTCTTTTCTACCCGGCACTCGACATGAATATTGGAAACTGGATGTCAGACGAGCAAATGTCGCTGATGAAAGACAGAAGGCTGAGGAGCACAAACCAGTCCATCATTAGGAGGAAGAGCATGCAGTACAATGACCTGATCGGTACACCCCACCAAACAGACGACGAGGACGATGGCTCGAATAAGCAATCGACGGAATTGACCGCCAAAGAGGCCGAGATAGCGTCACAGCAGGCCCTTGCCAGCCCCCATCCTGAATACTCGCATGGCGGTCCTCAAGGGCCTTCCAACTCGCAGTTATCGACCGCCGACGTCAAGCGGAAGCAGAGCACTTCCCACCACTCGGAGCCCCTGCGAACCCGCCTCGCCATGTCCTCCATGATCTCGTATTTCAACGATCGCGTGCTCACCCCCGAGATGATGCGCGCCATGATCATCCTCTACATCGGCCCCCATAACCGTCCCGACTTCAGCAAAGACTACCTCCTCTCCCCCGTCCTGACCCCCGACTCCCTCCTCGCCCGCTTCCCCAAGGTCTACTTCCTGACGGGCGAGCGGGACCCGCTTGTCGACGACACCGTCATATTCTCCGCGCGTCTGCGCAAGGTCAAGGAGTCCATGTTCGACCAAGCCCGCTCTGAGCGCGACGACGTTGGCGACGGCGTCGAACCTGTCTTCAACCCCAAGGACGTCGCCGAGGTGATGCTTATCCCCGGTATCTCTCACGGCTTCCTGCAGTTCCCCACCGTCTACCCGCCGGCGTGGCGGCACTTTGAGAGGTCCGCCGAGTGGATTACGGAGATCTTTGCCTCCGCCGACGCTGTCCGCGAGCGCGAGAGCCGTGGACGCCGACGAGCCGGCGGGCCCATCACAAATGGCAACACCGAAGGCCGTCACCACACCCGTGCCGAGTCGAGTGGTGACGAGGATCGTCCGTTGGAGATTGGCATGACGAGGGCCAATCGGAGGAACACGTTGACCCAGGAGCCGCAGCCCATGGGCGAGAGCGAGTCGATCGTAGAGAAAGCCGAAACAGGCGGCAAGAAGAAGAACGGCCGGGTCAGAGCCGCGACTAAGAGCGCCGGTACGAGCCTGGTGAAGCTCAAGAGCACAGATGATCTGCTCGGCAGGAGGATGCAAGGGCTTGCCGGCGGTCTCACGGGCGTAGGGGGACACGAGTGAGCCTGGTGGGGAACTGTAATCGTACGACGATCAAGCGACTAGGTGTATTTGTTTTTTCATGACGCTGTTCCGCTATTCGCTTGTGGGGGGGGGGGGTTAGACTGTCTGTAGATTGGATTCGCCAACGAAGGTTTGTACACATGACAGGTAGCACCACGATTTATAGATACAATGTTCTCCATCCATGCAACATCTTCCGGAGGCAGGACAGGCCATGCAGAACGCGTTGCGGCGTGCTACGGTTGTCAGAGAAGACGTGCGCTCTTGGATTTATTGTGCTTACTGCCAGTATATTATACAATTACACAGTCTTCCGCATCAACTAGTCAGTGTAATACCAACAAGATGTGTTACATGTGTCCATAAGTCTTCTGATGCCTCACAACCACCAGATGAAGAGATGGACAGCGACGATCTGTTTACCCAAGTGTAAGTTACTCGAACTGGGTCTTGGATACTTTGGTTATTATCCAGATCTAGTCCACAAAGAGATAGGGTAGTACATAGTCTAGAATGTCCCATCATGCTCTTCCTTTATAAGGATGAACTTAGGTCGTTTGGGATGTTTGCGAGTAACAACTTGAAACATGAGCAACCTTTAAAACCTGGCCGAAGTGGGATGTAGCTTGTCTTGCTTCGCTGTTACTGGTTCATGAGATTGAAAGCAACAGACGGTTCGAAGCCTGACCTTTTGACAATCCTCGGTCACCGTCATCACGATTAACCAGGTGAAAAGCCCAAATGTCGACGGGGAAGTAAAATGGGTTGGGTGTAGGACATCACCAGTGTCTTACTCCCAGCTGAGCTCAGGGAGGTATGCATCCTTCCAAGTCTTGCTCGTGTCAAAAGGCGTCGTGATCGGCGGTGCATTTCAGGCCCTCGTCCGGCAGCTCGCCATGCCGGAAGTAGGCGCGGATGGCCTTGGCCGTGCAGAGCGAGGGATGGCTGGTGACGCCGTGGCCGACGCCGCCGTGCGTGAGGACGCCCGGAGCCCGCGAAGACGTCGCTGTTGTTGTAGGCGTTGCTGATGGGCGTGACGGGGTTGTACCTCGGGCCGACGAAGAACATGGGGTTCGCCGTCTCGACGGTCCCGTTCCAGCGGCTCTCCCAGCCGCCCTTGGCGCGGAACGGCCAGCGGGCGCAGAGGTAGGTAGACGAGGTTGTCGTGGACCTCGCCGAGGGCCTTGGAGAACGCGCTTCTGCTCCTCGCTCACGGCGAAGACGTCCTCGACGGAGTCGGTGCGGGGGTGTTCTTGTACGTTGTCGCTGCAGTGGACGCCGAAAAGGGACTCGTCTTCCAGGCTGCCCATGGTGTCCGTGGCTTCGACTACGGGGCGCCAGATGCTGGAGACGGCCTTCAGGTTGCGCTGGGCGGCGGGCTTGGAGAGCTCGCCCAGGATGGTGGCGAAAGTCGGCCACAGGGTGTTCCCGTATAGCACGACGCGGAAAACCAGCTTGGAGGCCGAGGCGTCCAGGGAAAAATGCCAGCAATGTTTGGCGATTGGTATCGTCTTTTTACTAGATAAATACGTTTGTCTCCAGCAATCACTACGGCATCTCGTGGGAATATTCGTGCATACGGGTCCCGTCGTCATTTTTGCCTCAGCCGCCACAGGGCCGCGTGGTCATCGTCATGTCAACCCCTGCCTCCCCCAAATCCTACAAGCCCGCGTACTGCAGGCGAAGGACTCTAGTTTGATTGCTTCATGCAGACCATCATGGCAGTCACTGTGATGGTCACACTGGCCAAGTTTGAATGGCTCGTGGCCGCTGCCATGAAAGCAACCGACAAGGGATGCGGAAGTCCAAGTCACCAAGGGTTCGGTCCCAGCCTCAACCGGGCAGAAAGCCTGGGTCAGGTCCGTGGAACTTGTATTAGTGGCGAAGGAGAGTTGGGAGTTGCCAAGTTTCGTACGGTTTCAACTAACCTCAAAATTGCCCAACATACAAAGCCCATAATCTGCTTCCAGGCTCATCCAGTTTCTGGCACTCAAACGAAGAAGAGTAGACATGTTTCTTTTTGATGACTTACAGGAGAGGCTGTTCAAAATCCGTCGCAATCTTTGGGGCCAAACACGCAGAATCAGGTTGTGTATACGACGGGTGTAAGTAAGGTCGCAAGATATTCGTCCTTTGATCCCGTACGGGAGCCGTTGTTGTTTGCGCTCCCCCGAGTCTCTCCGAACGTTTGGAAAACGTTCATTCCTTCTTTCTCTATATACTGGGACCCTCTAGTGGTCTCTTTTATGCGATGGGACGCCCACTGATGTGCTGTATGTCTATCGTGAGCCCACTCACCTGCGAGATGAAGAAGGCCGGGGGCGCGAGGCTCAGAACACGTTCGGAGCTTAAAGGCTGGACACTAGCCTCTTTGCCCAGGCGAAAGCTCCTTACAATGTAAAGAGTCAGAAAAATAAACATGTCTCACTTCTATCAGCGTGAAGCCATGGCAGTGACCTCTGTGTATTCCACGCCCACCACCTGCAATTACAAGATTCCACATCAATTTGCTTGAGGTTACGAAACGAACACAGACTCCAGCGAGAGAAAATATAGCCTGGCGGTTGCCGGTGGTGCTCGTTACCATTTGGCTTATTGTCTTCCTTGCCATCAGGCTAAGAGCGAATAGTCTTGGAGCAACTGCAAACTTTATAACCAGGCCATTTGCTAGAACTGCAACTTGAGTCTTCAATAGGTAGATCAAAGGCCTGACGATAAGATCATCCCTTGAGCATACTCTTATTACGCAGCCCTAGTCTATCCAGCCTCCTGTGAAGCGGCATAATTTTCAAAGAGTTAAACTCTATTCTACTTTAAGCATAGAAGACACATTCTTCCTAAAATACGTTATGGTCTGACAGGCAAAATATGCTGGGCATTGAGTAGCTGGACTGATGAATGAATAGTAAGAAAGCATCCACTCAGGGAACTTGAGGTAAATTCCCAGCGTGGATCCTCAACAACCAATAATAACCCGCCTTGCTAGCTCAATCGGTAGAGCGTGAGACTCTTAATCTCAAGGTTGCGGGTTCGACCCCCGCGTGAGGCTCAAATCCTCACCGCGATTGGCACAGCCACTCTCCGGGTTATCTTTTTTTGAGCTTTTGTCGGCAGTTGTTGCATGTCCATTTGCCCCAACCCGACTACCGTTCCGATTGATTGATGCGCCCTAGTAGTTATTATGGCTCCCGAAGAGATTGCAACCATTACTGGGTTGATTTGTCAGGGCGTCGCGCCTCGTCAGCTGCTGATTCGGGTTTCAAGACTGCGGGCTAGCTGGTCACTGTTGAACTGCACAGCCGTGCTTGCAACCGACGTCAACAACAAACTATCTATCCCCTGACATCTTGCCGCTGGCAACTGGCTCTCATTCAAGAGGCAGAAGCTGCACGTCAAGAAACGGGCGCTGTGGAAAGCTTTTCACCGCCCTTCTCCGTGGTGTCAGTGACATGAGTCTGACAAATTGCCATCTATAGTTACGAACTAACCCAAACTCAACTGTGCCTCGAGTTTCCAGGAATGCAGGAAAGGACCTTTCTGCTAGCTTGCTAATGGCCGAGTGCATAACCGCAAGAGTATGCAATTGATAAGGGAATCAAGTATTGGCCCGCGGTGGAATTCCATCCTAATTAGGCTGAGCCACTGAGTCTACATGGAAGTGGGAGAGAACGAAGGGTCAGACCCAGGCCCCAAATCCCACTTCAACTCCATGAACGTGACAGTCTGTTGCCTTTCATGGTGACTTTTCAAGACCTGGGTCAGGATTCAGACACTTGGAAGCCCCTGACCTGGCCCCCAGAGGCGGATCCGAGACCCTCCTAGAACACGCACGAAAGCCTCGTGTCCCAAGTCGCCTCTCTAGCTTCGACTTTAGCTTATGAGTGTTTGTGTGTGAGTGTAATGCAAGACGATGGGGAGGCATAGGGGTTCACGAGCTTCGTTTTCGTTTAGCCGGCCATGCTCCGCCGAGTCGGGCAGAGAGTGTGGGGAAGGGATACGAGTCACGACACGCAACAGACCGCAGAGTGAAGACTTGACCGCCGGGCAACTTCGGCCGGAGGGCTATGCTGGTACTGTGTCAAGATGCAGACGGGTTATCGTCGTCAAAAAGGTGTAAGTCCCACCCCTCGAACACTACGCTTTCCCAGTAGTCCACACCACCACCCTTAGTCAGTCGACATTTCTTCTTGCATAAAACTGAACAGTGTTATATTAGTCTTGATCTGGAAGGGGAGAAACAAAGACCCCTGAACTCCGATCTTGCTTCGTTTGTACATGGACTCTATGTTCCAATTGATACCGAGATGGGTTAATACAATGCCTCCCCTGACCGTTTTCGTCCCATACCCGTGCAAAAGGAGCGCTTGACCAGCGTTGATCGGAAATGTCGAGAATAAGAAAGAGCCTGCTTACAAACCAAAGAAGAGGAAAACGGACAACAGGTATTTAAAAAAATGAACAGTAGAAATAGACCACAGAGAGCCAAACCGGAGCCAACTCGTCCATCCTCCTCGCCGGCTGCTGCTCCGAGGGAGAGAGGCCCGGCCTTTTCCTCATCCTCCGCCAAATAACCTGGAGAAAGGCAGTGTAAAACACCTTCGCCCCGAAATCAGCCCCCCCCTGTGCAGACTCTCCAGGCTTTCTCCCCTCTCCCCCAAGCCAGTTCGGTTCCTCGCCAATGCCCCAAAACCCAGCACAGCGCTTTTCGTCCAAGTCTTGACAACTGCTTGAACCCACCGCCCTGCCCAGTCTTCCAGCGAGCCAGGCTGTGACAGAAAAATCAAAACAAGAAAACGATGAATACACGAGTCCATCCCTCGACCGCACGCCCCGGTGGTATGCACAACATGTGAAGACATTATAGGTGTTCAAAGAACGGTTGGAGGATTGCGTGGCCGCGCCTGCTCGGATATGTTGCGAGAAAACGACTGGTACAATAGGTTTTGAAGTAGTGGAAAAAGAATTCGGTAGAGACAAGTTGACGGAGCGAGGGAGAAATGGATTTCCGCAACGAAGACGGTGTCTAAAGCCCTTCCTCCCTTTTCCAGGTCAACACATTATCGTACAACAGAGTCCTATACCAGGACTTTGGCAGCTCGACTTGTGTGTGTGTGTGTGGGTGTGTGCGTTTGTTTGGTGATCGGTGGACCATCGAGAGCAAAGCCAATCCGTAGCTCTTTTGACATGGCCCAACCGGGTTCGTTTCCGTGGCGTTCGTAAACGGTCATGATTTTGTTTGGCCTGGTGTTTTTGGTGATATATTAACAACCCCCAAGCAGTGTGTATACAGCTTTCTAAGGGGGGGGGGGGGGGGAAGGCTTTCATAAAAGGATANCTTTGGTTGGGCCAACTCTTTCCCTTTTCCCCCCTTCATCACCTCCTCTAGATTATGTTGGCAATGCTCAACCTGTTCTGGGACCGGCCCTTGGCGCTCGCAGTCGGGCTGTCGTTGCTGCCACCTTCGGCGGCCGTCATGATGCTGGGCAGCGTCGGCGTGCCCTCGGTCTTGATGCCGGCCGGCAGGGCGGACCACGTCGCGGACGTCGGCGTGGGCGTCGCCGCCGTCGCGCTCCCGTTCGCCAGCCCTCGGACGGCCGCCTCGAGGCGCTCCCAGCCGCCCCAGTCGGTGATCTCGTCCTCGCCGAGGCCCGTCCGCTGCTCGACGCTGAACAGGCCGCTGCTGGCGCCGCCGCCACCGCCTTGTGCCGTGATGATGGAGCCCGGCGAGGTCGGGGACAGGATGGCGGCGGCGGCCTCGCGCTCGCCACCGGCCCAGATCCAGGCGGACTCGGGCGCCGCCTGCAGGTCTGCGCTGACGTAGGCCAGGAGCTCCTCGTCCTGCAAGAGGGCATCCTGGAGCGCCGCCGGGCCCTGGCGGCCTTGGGACAGAGGTGCAGAAGGAGGAGGAGGGGGAGGAAGAGGCGTCCCTCTGGCGGCGTAGGCGGCGTACTCGCCGCGTTTTGTGCCGAGGGCGGACACGAAGAAGGCGAGGAAGCGGCCGCAGGGAGTGGCGACGTCGCGTCTGCCGTCGATGGAGGCGAGGGTGCGCAGGCACGTCATGGCGTGGTCCCAGTAGCCGGCCAGGAGGAGGAAGAGGGTGCAGCGGAAGGCGTGCGTGGTGAGGAGGGCGGTGGCGCCGTCGGCGAGGTTCGGGGCCGTGCGGGACAGGAGCGAGGCCGTCTCGAGGGCGGTGTGCGTACACTGCTCCATGGCGGCGAGGCGGGCGTCGGGCGGGCAGTTGGGCGAGAGGTTGTGGCGGTGTAAGACGAGGCGGGCGTGGAGGAGGTAGGCGAACGGGGTCAGGAGGTGAGGGGATATCGGGCCCCTGCCGGAGGTGTCGCAGACGGAGGGGAAGGCTCGCAGGCAAGCGACGAAGTGCTGGTCGAAGGTGGCGAGCCTCGTGGGCACGACGGCGGCGGGGGCGGCGGCGGAGGCGGCGGCGGAGGCCAGGGTCTTGATGAGGGACGGGTAGGCCCGGACGACGTTGATCAGGGCCAGGAGGGAGTGGTTCAGGGGCTCGCGGCCGGGGGGCACCATGATGCCGGCCTCGTGGATGTAGTGGTCGTCGACGCCGGCGGGCAGCGAGACGTCGCAGTCGGCGTCGTCGATCAGCACGGGGCGGCCCAGGTCGAGGGCCAGGCTCCGGTCGAGGATGTAGATGGTCCACCACAGGCGGCGGCGCATCTCGCCCTCGACGACGGGCCACGGGCCGGACTCGGAGTACAGCCCGAGGTCCTGCCCCGCGCGGACGGCGGTGCCGAGCCACGTCCAGGCGGCGGACCGCTGGTTCATCTCGTTGAGGCACAGCGTGACGAGCACCAGCGCGCGCACGTTGTCGAGCACGTAGTCGTTGTTCCAGGGGTCCATCATGCCCCGGGCGACCTCGAGCAGCTCCGCCGCCCGGTAGGCCCGGTGCGTCGGGGGGTCCTGGCTGAAGAGGCTGCCGAGGGCGAGGGCCGCGAACAGGGTCGACAGCCACGCCGGCTGCGCCGACTTGGCGCTGCCGATCCGGTAGAGGTCGTCGACGCCCGCCTGGAACGTCGGCCAGTGGAGGATGGGGAACATGGTGTGGGCGGCGCCGTAGTACGCGTGGAGGAGCTGGTCCGTCGTCTGCCTCGGGGGCAGGTCGGGTCGCTGGGGGTCGAAGAGCGGCGTCGTCAACGACGGCTGGCGGTGGTACTGGGAGGGCGGTTTCCAGATGCCGCGGGAAAAGATGCGCATGTTGGACCTCGCCCGAGCCAGGTCGTGCACGGGGGCCGGCCGTTTCCTCCGCTTGGGCTCGGAGCCGATCTCCGGCAGCTGGAGAAGCGGAAGCTGATCGAGGCCGAGACCGAGCCCGAGGCCCTCCGTGTCGATGTCCATGGCACCGCTGCCACCGCTGCCGCTGCCACCGCTGCTGCCGCTGCTGCCGCTGCTGCCGCTGCCGCCACCGCCGCCGTCCCGTTCCTGGAGCATACGCCTCATGTTGCTGTTGTCCCGCCTCAGGCGCTCCATCTGCTTCTCGAGATCCTGCACCTGTTTGATGGACGACATGCGCCGGTTCGTCTCCTTGGTGAACTGGCACTTGACGTTGCGGCTGGAGCACTCGGAGCAGCTCGTCGTCTCGGTGGCGTCGCACTTGACCTTTCTCTCTCGGCACGCGTCGCAGCTCGGATCCTTCCTCCTCTGCCTGTACGCCCTCTTCTGGGCCTGGGAGATGGGCGGCAGCGACGCCGTCGACGGGCCGGGCGTGCTCGCCCCCGAGTCGGCCGAGGGTAGTGAGTCACGGCCCATCATCGAGCCGGCCGTCACGGGCGTGTACGGCGTGAAGGCGTTCTGATTCTGGTTCTGGTTCTGGTTATGGTTCTGGCTATGGTTCTGGTTGACCGGCGGCAGCGGAGAGGGGATGCCAATGGGCTGGGGGGGCGGCACCGCTGCTGTCCTCGAACCGGTGTTCATCAGCCCGCGCGGTATGTACTGGGCAGGTTGTCTGGGAGAGGTTGCCGAAGAGACGGACGACGAGTCGTACGACCTCGTTGAAGGGTTGGGAGATCGCGGATACGGGTTGTGCGACGACGCGGCCATGGTGGAGCAGCGCCGTTCGAGCGACCAGTACTCGCGCGGCTGGCTCAGAGGACTGTCCACGGGCTCCCCGAGATGGTGAAGAACGGGAGGACGTCGCTCAACAAACATACAGGCGGATGGGCCAGAGCTCGGCGTGATTTTGAGGTGTTTGTGATCAATACTCCTAAAAAAAAACGGTCGTCGATCCCCTCGGGTTCAGAGTACAACACCGGTCGTGGTCGTCGGGAGTCCCAAGACAGAGAAAGAGAGAAAGATAGTGTGTGTGTGTGTGAGTGTGTGTGAGTGAGAGAGGCACAGACAAAGAGATGTATGGAGAGAAGACCGCCCCCGCGTCCAGTCGAAATGTCCTTCTCTTCCTTGCGTGTCAAGGCAATATAAGCTGGGCGATATTGAAACGAACCCCGTCGTGTTGCAGCTGCTGCTTTCTGTGTGACTTGAAGCACACGTGGGTAATTTTCAACGTCCCCCGAGTGGCTTACTTTGCTTGCCCCGACCTAGGCCCGTCTTGACTGCAGGATGGCGGAGGGAGAAGGGGGGAGACCTCGGCCGTGTTGAATCTGAAGCCGCTCTCTTGGATGGGAGAAACCGCTATTGCTGTTGCCAGACAAAAGTCTTGGGGGTTCTCTGTTGTTACGCAGAGCCGCCGGCTTGGTTAGCGAGAGACTCGATTCGGAACCCCGTCCAAGTGTGTGTTGGATGGATAGATGGATGGAGTGGCCGGCCCGTTCTTGGTTGTGCTAGCGGGGTGGAAAGCCAAACAATGCGGGAACGAAACGGGGATGACGGAGGGCTGGCTGCCTTGTATAGTATAGATGAGGGACGGCGGCGAGTCGGGAGTGAGAGGGGGAACAGTGAGAGGGAGATAGAGGGAGATAGAGGGAGAGAGAGAGAGGGAGGGAGGGAGAAGAGAACAGGCACGAGATGCAGGTCGTTGTTGGGCAGATGAAGGAAGGGAAATGTAGGAAACGAGCATGCCAGAGTTGTGGCTCTGCAGTCTGCGGGATGGTGGCAGAAAGGATGCGACAACTGCCACACGCAACCACAACAACCTAGCACGACGCAGCGTCTGGTGTACTGAGCGATGGACGGGGTACAAGATACAGTGAAGCAGCGGGCAAGGAAGACTGGACCAGGGAAGAGGGTTCCTCGGGACCCGTCCGCAAAGGCAAAAGGCAAGAGGCAAAAGGCAAGGTATGGTGGTCTCGGGGGTGTCATGTCACTGAACGGGATGCAATACTGCCGGGGGTTGTAGTGTGTAGTGACGATGGGTTCTGCGGTATGGGATGGGTGTACGGTCGAGGCATCGGGGGGTCGGGATTACGCC
>NWBT01000050.1:1125525-1139174 GCA_003386485.1 Colletotrichum lentis
GGGGGGGGGGAATACCCGGATAACTTCCAGTGACGGACTTGATACTTTCTCTTTGAACTCGGGACATAACCTTCCAGGCAGGAGTCTGCACGTTGACAAAACAACTGTCCCAGTCCCGCATCCGCAGAGAACGAGGCAGCGTGTGGAAGATGGTCTCTACGTGTTGTTATCTCGCCAGTTACCGAGTGTACATCAGAGCGGGCTACATCATTGTGAGTCGCAGAATGCCGGAAGGGCGGGGTCTCACGTCGGATTGTAAACACCTAGAAATGCAGAGATCGACCTGGGAGATGGATTACGCGACACCAGACTTGGTCTTGCCATGACACCGTCCAAGGTCGACCCGATAACTGGTGCCACTGCCTCTGGCTTGCGGGCAGGAGGACGACAGTTACAAGCCGGATCTGAGTGAGAGGCGAGTCGAACAATTGCATTGAAGACTGCTGCGGAATATTCGCTCCCAACTGCTTCTAATTCGAGACAGCAATTTCGGTATGCCATGACGTCTGTCTTCATTCAACCACGAGAAAAGCCACTTGAAAAGCCACTTGACATTTCCATCGCAATCTCATCAATCGTAACACCCTCAAAACACACATACTTCCCTATGCAGTCGCACCGGAGGCCTCCCCGTCGACAGTCAGACTCGAAGCCTCCTCCGCGTCGCTCGGCGTGGTCAGCTTGATCGCCACGTCCGGGTCCCGGGCATACACCCGCAGCCCGAGCACGCAGACGGCGTTCCAAGGCGTGCCAGTCACCTCATCGTCGTCGTCTTCAACGGTGGATTCGGCATCCGTGTCCGACTCCGAGTCTTCCTTCTCAGCCAGCGCCTCTTCGGGGGCCTCTGCATCTTCGGCTGCCGGCGGGAGTACGACGGACGCCTCGGCGGCGCTGGCCTCCTCTCCCTTCTCCTCCTTCTTTTTATCTGTGTCCTCGTCTTTCTTCTCTTCAGGCTTCTTGGGCTCCGTCGTGGGTCCTTCGGCGGGTTTGGAAGAACTGGCGAGATCTGGCTTGTCGCCTATGGCGGCAGGTTTTTGGCTGCTGCCGGTGGTCTCCTGGTCAGAGTTCTTGACCTCGGTCCACTCGCCATCCTTCTCTTTCTCCTTCTCCTTCTCCTTCTCCTTCTCCTGCCCGGAATCCGTCTTCGACCCGGCCTTGGCCTCACCGTTGGCCTCGTCGGTCTTCTTGCCCTCATTCGCCATGTCCGACACAACCTTGGCCGAATCCTCGAGCACCTTGGCAGCAATGCCGAGCGCCTTCCGCTGCCTTCTCTTCTTCTTGGCCTTCTTGCTCTCCTTCTTCGCCTTGGCCTTGAGCCTCTTCTTCTCAATCAGCTCGTCCTCATCCCGCACGCCCCCCTTGGCGTGCGCGACGTCGTACTGCAGGCCGACCTGCCGCAGCTTCTGCGGGTTGCGCTCCGCGTAGTCCCTGACGACGTCCTCGACGGGCTTCGCGGCGTTGCCGTTATGGTGGCGCGCGGCCGTGACCTTGGGGAGGACCTCGTACACGCCCGCCTCGAGATCGACCTCGCAGCTGACGGAGCGGTTCTCCCATTTGTGCACGGGGCGCACGCGGCAGATCTGCTCCGGCTCGGGGGCGTCTTTGCTTGCAGCGCCGTTCTTGGCGCCGTCGCCGGCGGCGGCTTCCGGAACCGCCTTCTGTAGGACGAAGTGTAGTTCGAACCAATACTGGCCCTCAAAGCCGCGGAAGTACCGGTCGTCGAGCTGCGCGAGCACGATTACGACCATGCCCGACTTCTTGACCTCGACGATGAACTTTGTCTGAAGGTAGCCCGTGACCCAAGAGACGTTGGCCGACGTCCACTGCTGCACAACGGTCCACTTCTCATCGAAGAGCCGGGTGCGGTGAATATACATAAACGTCGACAACATGTCTTCGTATGACATCCAGAAGACGCCGTCGTCGCCAAAAGTGTGGTTGAAGCGTTTCAACCAGTACGACGTCCACTCCTTCGAGCCATCGGACCAGGGGCCGTTCCACTCGCCGACGCCACCGTCGGATCGCTCGCCCCAGGGGTTTCTGATGGGAGATGAGCCAGACGTGCTCTCAACTTGGACGACTACTACTAGTAGTATGCGAGAGGGCTTACCTGATTTGCACGAGGCGGACCTTCTTGCCGTCCTCGTCTACTTCTTCCCGGGATTGGAGGATTGAGTACGCGTGCCCAAGCGCGAGGCCGCTCTTCTGCCAGTCCCAACCGGTGCCCATGGCAGCCAGAGAAAAGACGAACTCGCCATCCGAGTTGACGAGCTCCTTCCAGAGCTTGTCTTTGCGCAGCACTCGGTTGGTGGCGATGGTCGACGTGACACCACCCGTCATATCCTCGACCGCCTCGCCCGGCCAGCCACCCGAGATGGCCTCGTAGTCGCCGTGGACCTTGGCGTAGGCCTTCTCAAGCAACGGAAGCCAGGTCTCGTTTTGGTCCTCGCACCGGGCGAAATACAACGCGTCGGACCCCGTCTGGTTACGCTTGCGGTGCAGCCGGGCCTTTTTGCCGCTGGCATCGTATACATCCCCGTAGAAGTCGAAATCAGACTCCCGGAGGTACAGGTTGTCGTCGATGACCGTCGAGATCCAGTCGCCGTCGCGCTGGAAGACGAAGCCATACACACCGCACTCTTCGTCCCGCGCAACGCAGATCTTCTGCATCAGGTCCTTGCGGTGTGCAATGGTTGCAACGGCAGCGAGCCACCAGCAATCCCCGTTGGCGCCCTGCTTGATATCGGAGGAGGAATAGCCGTTGACTGTGAACTGAGGCGACTCAAAGATCCAGTCGACACGATGGATCGACCCTGGGCTGTACCATTCACTGCCCCGGGCCCCGCCGCCCTTCGAGGCCTTGACAGGGCCTGATCTCACCCCTGTCCTTGTTCCTGGACGGTTTCCCGAACGATCTCCCGCGTTGGCAAAGGGATTCCAAACGTCATCGCTTGCGAGAAAGCGACTCACGGCGGCCGGGTCAAAGGGAATAGTGGAGCTGGGGCCCAAGACCTGGGCGGCAGCGAGGGTGTCGAGGCTGTTCTTGACGTCCCAGCTGCTGACAATGGGTCCGTCAACGACGGCGACGGCGCTGCCAACGGGGCCCAAGTCCCCGTCGCGGATGAGGCCGTTGAGACAGTTGCTGTAGGGATCGCGCTCGATGTCGAAGTCGGCGTCGGTGTACTTCTCGTTGGTCCGGTCACACTCGCGGATGATGCGCTTCACCTTCTCCCGGCACTCACGGGCGGCGGCCTCATACGATTCTTGGGCGTTGCGGGCGGACGAGGCGCCCCGCGCTTGGAAGGTGGGGAGCAGAGAGGCGTAGAGAGACCGGGGGAAGACGGATGTCACCTTTCCGGGGTGTTTGGAATGGAACTTGTCCCAGAAGTCAGAGAGTATCTCCTGAGGCGCCTTTTTGGAGCGCTTGCTGGATGCCATGGGAGGCGGCAAGGGGGGCGGGGGATCTCCGTAAGTTGCCATGGTTGAACACAGACCGCGTACGGCGTAACGATATATTAGGACATAGAACCTGAAGAATGGATGGAAATACAGACGTCTCGAAAACCAGGACTGCAAGGATGGCCTCGCAACCTAGGAGAAAGTGACTGAAGCGTCGTCTCTTCACTCGAGATCTGCAACGATTCGTCGCCAGGATTAAATAGTTCCAGGCCATCTGAAGCCAAGCAGGCAGTGACATCTGGCTTGCATGAGTTAGCTTGCAGCACCCCAACCTCCGCCATCCCACCACCACCACCATCACCACCACCACCAGCCCTCGACCGCAGCGTCTAGAGCTGACGGACTTGCCATGGGACTCGTGTGCCACTACGCAGTAAGATATCTGACGGTGGGGATTGGCGGGGCTCTGGCTGTGGGTGACCTGGGCCGAACCGGACGGCGTTGTTTCGCAAAGGAGCGAATGAAGCAGGCGATGGGATTTCTGATCACTCGGATGTCAGAGGGGCCGCGCGGCTCGCCTGGCATGATCCGCTTGATGGCCTGTATACACTGTTGCTGTTGGGTGCAGCGCAGCGCCAGGGCTGTACCTGAAAACCTCATACGGGTCCAGCTGAAGGTCGCGAAATGGGTTGAGGAGGCGCTGCAGCTGGAGCTCAGGGTCCTGGATCGAGCATGGCGATACCACCACTGTTTTCTCAGCGCAGCGAGGTTGGATTGGCGACAACAGGGCGTTCGAGCGAGCGGCCGCGGCCAGCCCTCCCTCGGGTTGAGATGGAGTGACATGTCGGAGACCACAGCTTGGGTGTCTATCTCGCTTCGATGCAGGACAACATTGGCCTGGCGTGATGGATTGGCAAGTCTCACGTCAGATGCAAAGTATACACGCTGGATATGCACGCGACTCTTTCTTGGCGTTGATGACCAGCCCAATTAAGACCAGGGACGAGGTGCTGTTTGTGAGGTCTGCAAGTGAGGTGTCGGATACAAGTCGATCAAGGTCCTTCCGTGTTAGCTGCCTAGAAAGCGTCTTGATCCAACTTGGGATTCATCTGCTTGATGAGTTGATGGCGGTTTCCTTCCGGCGCCTGTCCTATACTATGCCGTCCTGTCAATATCACCAAAAGCAAGGAACGGGGAAATAAGAAAGAAGAGATAGTTGGGAAAGGCGGGAAACAGGCGAACCAGCCAAACGGTATTGTCCACTTGTTTTGAGTGCATACGGCCGGGCCGTGATAACTCGACGTGTTCACTGCTTGGTGCCAGTATCGCAATGCTTCATTTCCTGTGTTGGATGAGAACACGCATTCAGCTTGGCGCAGACGACTGCAGTACTAGAGTCGAGGCGAGCCTTTGCGTGGCTAAAAGAAGTCGTACATCATGCCGCTGTGGTGATGAACTGAGGGCGCATGTTTCGACCTTGACGGTCACATAGGCCCTTTTGTCCAGGTCGTTGGTGATGAAGGCATGTGAATCTCCGTTTCCCGACGGTGTTGAAAAAAGAAAAGCGACGCTGGAGGAGGAAAAGGTGCAGTTTGGGATTTGGACGACGGCCACGAATGCTGAATGCAATGCCGAATGCCAAATGCCAAATGCCATGTGCGGGGACTGTGTCGGAGCACAGTCCCCAACCGACAACACTGTGCTGAACTCGATAGGCTCCACCGATCCTTATCGGCTTATCGGGCCCTCGACTCGAGTCACGTCACTGTCTCCAACCTTTGACGCAGGTACCTCCTCGCCTGCCGTACCTACAGCACAGAGGACGGTACCTGTGGTTACCTACCTAGGTAAGGAGGTACTGAAGGTTCCGTGTTTGCCGACGAGCGCGAGGCGGGACGGATTCACTGGATGGGATTGCCTCCAAAGTTTCCCTTCCCTCCTGCCATGTCCCTTGGGAATCGACGACCCTACAGAGTACTCCGTACCCTGCGCAACTATCGTCGGCAGCACCGCCCACCACCCCCAAACAGATATCCACAAGAAACCATACTACGTCGTAGTCATCTCGTCACCGCCTGGAAACCACCCACAACACCCGCAAGCAACCTATTTCCATCACCCCCAGGCTCCGCGCTCCAACACCATGGTCTTCCGGGACATCTCATGATCTGCCCCGTTGCATTGCATAGGTAGAGCCCATATACACACAAGGTTGGCAACCGGAGCACCCACCCATCATGTCCCATTCTGGCTTCCCCGGCGACGGCTCTGCCACTACCCATCTCGTCCACAACCTCGTCGAAGAGGCTGTGCGGTCGCTCGAGGGAGTCCCCATCCCTTTGACGCGTGAGTATCGCCCGGACCTAAGAGAAACGAGAGTCCGTCGTCGAGCACCCAGCTAATCGAACTGTTGGCAAACCAGCACGAACTCCTCCCAACCAGTGGCCGGTCGAAGAAATATCTACTCGGGAAGCCTTGCGACACTCCATCAGCCCCAGCAAGGTCAGGCAATTGCTCGACTTCTCCGCCTTGCTGTACGCCGACGAGCCCGACGATAACCTTCTCTGTCCCATCTGCAAGCTTCCCGTCATTACCCCCATAATCACGCCCTGCGACCACACCTTCTGTCTCGAATGCCTCAAGCGCCATTTCCATTCATCCGATACATGCCCCATCGACCGCACCAGGTTTCGCGCCAGGGACTGCAAGACGTCGAGACTCTTGACCAACATTCTCGATAGCCTGGTTGTCGAGTGCCCCAATGCTGAGCGAGGATGCAGCGAAAAGATGAAGCGCGAGGAGGTTGTTAAGCACACCATCAACTGCAGGTACACGCTGCACGACTGTCCCGACAAGGCCTGCGACAAAAGGGTGGAGCAGTGGCTTGCAGTCTCGGGCAAGTGCTGGCATTTCGAGCAGACATGCGAATACTGCGAAGACAAGATGGAGGCGGCGGCCATGGCGGACCACATCAATAAGAAGTGTACCAAGAATACGACGAGCTGCTCCGACTGCGGCGAGACGATCAAGCTCTCCGAAGTCAGCCAACACCGCGATAGCAGCTGTCCCGAGGCGTCGGTGGCCTGCAAATACGTCGATTACGGATGCACACACGAGGCGCTTCGCAAGATCCTGGGCGCCCACCAAGAAGACTGCATCTACAAAGTTGTTGCCGTCGTGGGCGAGAAGGTCAAGGCCCAAGAGAAGCAGATAGAGAAGCTGCAGAAGCAGACGGAAGAGCAGGAGAGGCAGATCATGGAACTGAAGGACGAGCGGCGGGATTGCATCTCGTGGGACGACGTCTTCAGCCTCAACAACGTCCAAGGTGGTCCAAAGTTTAAACCCACCGAGGCCGTCATGACCATTTATGAAGACATGGAACGCCGCATGGAGGAGCTCAAGAAAGAGCTGACCGACCTGGAAGGGCGCCAGACGGTCATGGTCCTGAACCAGGTCATGCCGATCAAGGACCAGATTACCGAGATCAGGAGCAACCTGGGCATACTAAAAATGCACATGGCTTGGCTCATGAACAAGAGCCGCGAGGAAGTTGAGCGTAGCCGTCTGGCCAACCGTAGTGTCAGCAGCACCAGCCGCACGCGCGGCAGCTCCGATAGCGATGGCGAAGCCGGCCCGTCAACGTCTCGACGGCTGAGCGACGGATCGAACGGCATCCCTCGGCTATGAAAACCTAGCCCAACACATGTGGCTCCGACCGACAACGCGACATTGCACATACAAATTGCTAGCTGGACCTGAGGTTGCACCCGTGCTTTCCGGAGCCCGCAGGCCGGTTAATGAAAATGGAGGCCGCGGGAGAGACAACACCCCTTTGGATGAAGATACTGAATCCCAATCATCGTTTCTTTCTTTTCTGTCAGACACGCGGGCTTATGTACCAGTAAGCCCTTTTCGACTTTTCCGGCGTTCAGGGACTTGAGGCAACGGGGTTGCGATGCACGACATGGGACGACGCGGAAATACCCTGGCGGCTGGCTGTATGCTACTTTTCTGGTAAACCGCCCTTTGAAACAAAATTGGCCATCTCATATCGAGTTGAGTGACACATGAGGCACATTTGCAATGCCATATCTCTGTTCATAGTTACTCGTAATGGCTGATGAAGAAAGATGTTTCCACCCAAAGTAGGTATACCACAGTCAGTCAACACGATGGCCGGACACTTGGAAGTAAACAGGCAACCTTCAGTCTAGAGGTCGGCATCGTCACAGGTTGCGTTTGACGAAAACTTAGAAAAGATCCGAGGATCAAGGCGCTCAGTCATACAACATCTCTATCCCCGCCAAACCTCTACCCCTCTCTGCTGCTGTCCCTGGATTTCGTCGCCACTTGCGATGACGTAGCCATCAACAGGCGCCTACTTTTTCATCTGTTCGTCTGAAGCTGCCCAGTGTTCGATGTCGTCGAGACTGAGGAGTGAGTTTAGGGGTCTAGAGAGAAAGGACGTTTTTTGACAATGTCTCGATCCGGTGTTGAAAGAGGGGAGGGGCAAACGGTGGCATTTGCCGGGATACACAAAGAGAAGCAAACTACGGTCCCAAACATACAACCTGTAGACAAATCCAAATTATCTACATCGTACCCCTATCGTAAACAAAGGTACAATCCATGAGTCGTTGGCTGCTGCTTTTCTCAGTATGGAATGCTTTGGAATCTCATGCTATTACACCTTGGGTAAGGTAGCTAGCTGGGTAGGTAGGTAGGTGGTGCATGCGGAGGACATCGAAGCTTACTAATCGACGTGGTCTTGACTTTTGGCGGTTTGGTTTCTAGTGGATTGTCCGCTAATCGGAGGGACTCCACGCGTCGGACTTTACAGCCCCTAGCGCACCACAGTGCCTGAATTCCGCCCCGTGCCCCACTTGCATCGCCTGCCCTGGTGCCCGTCACTAACTGCTCCCCGCGACCTGTCGTGGTACACCTTTGCACCTCACTGTTATCCGTACCTACCTACCTTTCGCACTGCTGCCCTCTGCGCTGAATCCGCGAGGCCCTGACCGTCAACCAACATCCTTTTCCCTTCTCTGTACACACTCCGACCCCAATCTCGAATCCGTCTCAGCCTCGTCCCAGGAAGCTAGGCTTAGTAGCGTCAAACCCGTTGCGAACTACCCGTTGATTCCGACAGCTAGCCTACCATGGATCCTAACGAGAACAACCAGGCGCCGGACGCGCCCGATTCCAAGAAGATGAACGATGTAGGAGAGCTCCCCGATACCTTTTCCCGGGTCCGTCTGGGCCTCAGTCGCCTTTGGTGTTGTCCTTCATACTGTTGGCTCTCGCTGCCGTGTCCCCTTCGCCGTCGTCCTGGCATGCCCATGGTGGCGACGCCTGAACAACGCTGTTGGAAATGAGCAAGCGAAGCTGGCATCCATGGCACCAGCGACGAAGCTTGCAAGCAGTAGCGAGAGCTTGACAGCTGCACGGAACCCCGCTACATTGTCTACCATTCTAACTGTATACTGCCTAGATCCGACTTCGACGGCTGGCCAAGCTCGGCTCGTCGACGAGATCCCCGAAGCCCGAAGACAGCTCACCAAACCCAGAGACCGACGCCGAGACCTCGACTGCAGCAACGACGAGCGAAGCCAAGGGCAAGTCCCCGGCAGGCATGACGCCTTCTTCTACCCCGAAGCCCGCCGCCGCGAACCCTTTCACCCAGCTCGGCGTTAGATCCGCAGGCGCTGCGTCGCCGACGACAGAAGGCGGTGCTCAGAAGCGAGGCTCCTCCAAGATCGACGACCGCGCCCCGGCGCCTGCCCCCGCGAAGAAGGCCAACACGGAAGAATCCGTTGAAGACTTCTCAGACAGGATACTCAGCCACGTCTTCCGCATCACTGTCGACCCGGACCGCGTCACCGACATCAACGGCCCCAAGCTGAACTTTCTGTCCGAGACAAGCGAGGAGCTGAAGGAAAATGGATCGCCGCTGAAGCTTACTGCTGCCGTTCTCGACAGCGCCCTGCTGGAGGCCGTCACCGCTGTCCCCGCCGATAAGCCGATCCTGGGTTACCTCCTTCCCTGCTTCAAGCGGATTATCCGGTTCAACATCGTCAAAGAGACGCCCGAAAAGAGAGAGATTCTGGAGGAAGCAAAGAGATTGTGTGTTAGCAACTGCTTGTTCGCCCTCACGATACCCGATCTCTTTGGGTAAGTCAAACGCCCTTGCACATGATGCCCCCGGGACCATGCTTACAACTCTCCCAGACGGTCCCCGCCCGAGAGCCTGGTCCCATACCTGCTGCGGGGACATGAGCAGGATGACGGCGTCTGCTTGGACTTCCTCCGGGAAGCCGTCAAGCGGTTCCCAGAGGACGAGCAGTTCCCGGCCGTATTCGCCGATGCCATGTATTCCATCAGTACTAAGCTGTCTGGGTTGACTATGGAGAGCGACTACAAACCGTACATCAACGTGAGTGCCCTTCATTGTCTGTCATCGGCGCATCCTTGATGTTTTCCCGCGACGGCTCGCCTTTTCAGAAGTATTCTGCCTCCTGCACAGCAGCCTCCCCCATCTTCCGACCTGACCTACTACCTCGCCGCTTTTCCTGCCGAATACACTAACGCTTGCTCACAGGCATTGATGTCGTATACCAAGTTCCCACCTCTGCTGAATGCCCTTTCGCAGCACCCCAACTTCATGACGGCGCAGAAGTCTGGCGCGTTTGTCGAAAGGGAGACCATATTGGGACCTTTCTTCCGGTTATCGCCTCTGCAGTCCGAAGTAACGCTGACCTACTTTCCCAACCCGCGAGGGTTGGACCGAAGCCGGGCCGCGCCCTCGCAAGACGCCTTGCGAGCCATTCTACGGGTTCACCAGGACGAACTCTTTACCATTGCCAATGCTTTCATCCGGGCGGACACAGAGACCCGGACACGGGTCCTGGACTGGTTCGCCTTGGCAATCAACACCAATCACAAACGCAGGGCGATTCAGGTCGATCCCAAAGAGGTATCCTCAGACGGCTTCATGATGAACTTGACTGTCATCCTGGACCGTTTCTGCTCGCCTTTCATGGACACCACCTTTTCAAAGGTCGACAGAATCGAAGTGGAATACTTCCGGCGCAGCCCCCGCGTGGATATCAAAGAAGAAACCAAGCTCAACGCGGACCAGTCGGCATCTGATGCATTCTACGCCAAGAAGACCGAAGGCAACTCCAACTTCATCTCCGAAGTGTTCTTCTTAACCCTTGCCGCGCATCACTACGGAAGTGAGGCGACAAACTCGAAGCTCAAGAGCTTGGAGCGTGACATCAAGTGGTACGAGAAGCATCTTACAGCCATGGAGGCCGAACGGCCAAAGGTGCAGAATGTAAGTGGAGTCTCTGCCGGCTGCTGTGCATCGTGCCAGGTGTATTATGAGTCGTGCTGAAGCTGATGTATCCTAAAACAGCAACCGGCGCAGCTTGCCATGTTTGAGCTGACGCTCAAACGGCACACGGCTGTCCTGGAGAAGGCCATCGCGATGAAATACGCCATCGAGGGCGTGTTTCTAGACGAAAAGATGCAGGAGCTGTCGCTTCGGTTCATGCGATACGTGGCCGTCTGGTTGCTTCGTCTGGCCAGTCAAACCAATTACACGCCGGACAAGGACCTTCAACTTCCCCTACCTGCTCAGGCGCCCGAGGCTTTTGCGTGTCTCCCCGAGTACGCGCTCCAGGACGTGGTGGATAACTTCAAGTTTGTGTATCGGTACGTCGACCGCCGGTGTCCGGAGAGTGCCGTAGTTCCAAGATCGCGTTGAAGTGTCGTATCAAGCATGACTAACTATCTGTAGGTATCTCCCTCAGATCATGCCTTCTGCCGTTGGCAGTGAAATGATTGCGTTGTGCATCGCGTTCTTGCGCTCGTCTGAATACATCAAGAATCCGTACCTCAAGTCCTCGCTGGTTACGTTGCTCTTCTCTGGCACGTGGCCTTTTATGCACTTCAAGAAGGGCGTCCTCGGCGATCAGCTTTACGGGTCGAAATTCGCCAACAACAACCTCTTGCACGCGCTGATGAAGTTTTACATTGAGGCGGAATCGACCGGTGCTCATACCCAGTTCTACGACAAATTCAACATCCGTTACGAGATCTTCCAAGTTATCAAGTGTGTCTGGGGAAACGACGTGTATAAGCAGCAGTTGACGCGAGAGAGCAAGTAAGTTGACGACGATCGCCGCCCACCCTCAAAAAGGCTTGGTCCATTTGTTCCTGATCTTCATACATGCCACGAAAACCTCTATGCATATATTACGGACGACGAAGAAGACGAACAGGTGGCTAACAGACGACAGGGTCAACCGACAATTTTTTGTTCAGTTCGTCAACCTACTGCTCAACGATGCCACGTACGTGCTCGACGAGGCGTTGACGAAGTTCCCCAAAATCCACACTCTGCAGCAAGAGCTGGAATTCGGCAACAGCCTGTCGGCGCAAGAAAGGGAGAAGAAGCAGGAAGAGCTGCAGGCGCTGGAGGGGCAGGCGGGGTCGTATATGCAGCTCGCCAACGAGACGCTGGCGATGATGAAACTCTTCACGTCGGCACTGGCGTCGGCATTCACAATGCCGGAAATCGTGCAGCGTCTGGCGAGCATGCTGAACTACAACCTGGAGACGCTGGCGGGCCCCAAGATGGGCCAGCTCAAGGTGAACAACCCGTCAAAGTACCACTTCCAGCCGCGAGTGCTGCTGTCGGACTTTGTCGACATCTACCTCAACCTGGGGTCGTCGCAAGCGTTCATCGACGCGGTCGCTTCGGATGGGCGGTCGTACAAGCCGGAGGTGCTGGACAAGGCCAGATTCATCCTGTCGAAACGGAGCATGAAGGACGCCAGCGAGCTTGAGCAGTTTGACAGACTGAAGAGCAAGTTTGAGGAGTCGAAGAAGATTACGGACCAGGCGGAACTGGACCTCGGCGACATCCCCGCCGAGTTCGAGGACCCGATCATGGGTGACCTGATGAAGGACCCAGTGATCTTGCCGTCAAAGCATATTGTTGACCGCGGCACCATTGTGCAGCACCTGCTATCGGACCCCAAGGATCCGTTCACGCGGCAGCCGATGACGGTGGACGACGTGATGCCGCACACCGAGCTGAAGGACAAGATTGAGAAGTGGAAGGGTGAGAGGATCGCGGCGGCCAAGGCCAGGGCGCAGGGCGACGCAATGGATACGACGCAGGATTAATTCGACGACGGCGACGACGACGACTACGACGGCCGGGAAAAGCGGAGGGTCACATGAATATGGGGCTTGGGCTTGGACATGGGCTTGGGAGGAGTCCTGGGTGACGAAGCATCACATCCTTGTATCTGGTTAGACGTTCACAGGTCCTCGAGACTCGGTAGAGACTAGGAAGTAACAGCAAGACCAGGAATAGCGTGGTCCTGGAATAGACGAAGAAGCCGTCTGATAGCGAAGCATGCGGAGCGAGATGGCCAGTATATGTGAGAGAGAGGGCGGGTGCGTGGCCAAACCAGCAAAGCCCGGGGCCGGAAAGAAAGCAGGCTGACATGGCCCGTGATAAAGGCGAAACAGGAGATGGTATGTAGTATGAGATGGGAAGTAGTCGTACGAGGTGATGGTGGTGGCGCCGGCGGATAGATGGATCGATTGTATGGATGGATGGATGGATGGATGGATGTTGGGTGATTGATGAGCTGGAACTGGGTTCCCTCACCCTCCTCTCCCCCCCCCCCCTCCTCTAGGCGGCCCGTCCAGGCCCAGGCCCCAGGCCCAGGCTCAGTTCCCGGTCCCGGTTCTGCTAATCCACCGGGGATACCAGGGGCCCCCGTGGTGACGGAAGACCGGCACGGTCGGCGATTGGACGAAACATCCCAGGTGTGTCATTGTCCGTGGTTGTGGACCACCCGAAATGTCGCCCCGTGCCAAGCTTTTCGGGGCGCGTTGGCTTGGGACCCTGGGGAAAGCTGTCGAGGAGGCCTGGCTGTGGTGTAACTGGGTGGTGTGTTGGTGTACGATGTCTGGAAACATCGCTTGGGGGGGGGGGGTTGTCCCTGCTCCATCCACAGAACAGAAAAGGAGAAACCAAAGGCATGTGATTCTGTATCTGTAACAGAAACAACGCGTGTCACTGACGGTTATCTCGGGTCGGTCGTCGGCAGCTTGCAACTTGAATCCGACTCGACTCGACTCGACTCGACTCAACGCAGCCCAATTCTGCTCGACTCTTCGGGGATGTGGCGGGATGTACACTACACTACCCTAAGCTTCTGCCCCTC
>NWBT01000050.1:1139238-1163043 GCA_003386485.1 Colletotrichum lentis
CCCCCCCCCTATCCCCTGTCGTCCAGTACCTGCCAAGGTCTCTCTCTGCATGGCTTCACGTCCATGATGCGGCTTTGTCGACAGCCACGCCACGAAATCAGTACGCACTGGCTACACCGCACCTTAACCCCCCGCCCCGCCTTCCGGGTTCGGATGCAGTGCGGTGCATGCGTAAGTAAGTGAGTGAGTGAGTGAGTGAGTAACTTGACTAAGAGTGAGACTACACGTGTTACTCCAAGAGTGAGTGAAGCCCAGCAACCCAGCTAGCTCAGTCACCCCACCTCAGAACCCCTCGCTTCGGAGCCTGCTGCGGACGAGGAATGAGCTACGTAGGTAGTGTATGTAGGTAGCTTGCTAGCTGCCATGACCGCGTCTCATTGACCTTGCTTCGCCTTTCTGTGCTGTGTATGCGCACTGCATCTCTCTCCCACTCTCTCTCTCTCTCTCTCTCTCTCCCTCTCTCCCCCTCCTTCTTTCTCTCTCTGCCCCCGCCCTCCTCTATTCCCTCACTCCTTCATTCCCATATCATATCGTCGGCCTCTGTAGACTCTAGATCTCGCTCCGACCTTCTCAACTCATATATAAACATCTTCACCTCATCCCACTTACTCATCCCCTCCACATCATCATCCCCCCCCCTTCCTCCTCGGACCACAAACACCACCAAACACAACAACCGAAAATGGTCCACCTCGCAACCGTCAACACGCCCCCCGACTCGGGCTCCGGCTCCGGCTCCGAGGACTCGGCCACCGCCGCCGACCTCAAGAGCGTCCAGCAGAGGCTCAGCAAGGTCCAGCTCCAGCTCGCCGACGAGGAAGACTGCTTCACCACCAGCGTCTACGGCTCCCGCTTCGCCAACCAGGACCTGCCCAGGAGCGAGATGCCCGAGAACG
Organism: Colletotrichum lentis; assembly: GCA_003386485.1. Lineage (NCBI taxonomy): Eukaryota > Fungi > Ascomycota > Sordariomycetes > Glomerellales > Glomerellaceae > Colletotrichum > Colletotrichum lentis. The sequence goes on from NWBT01000050.1 coordinate 1,140,135, forward strand.
ACATGCCCAAGGAGGTCGCCTACCGCATGATCAAGGACGAGCTCAGCCTCGACGGTAACCCCATGCTCAAGTAGGCCACACCCTCCGTCTCCATGCTCGCCGCCGCCGCCGCCGCCGCCGCGTCGTGCCGCTGACCGTCACAGTCTCGCCTCCTTCGTGACGACCTACATGGTGAGTGGAACGTCGTGTCCTCCCATCTTGCTTCACTCAACTCCAAAACCTCTCCCGCAAACGGCGCTCCCATGCTAACCAAACCCCTTTACCCCCCTTTCCAGGAAGAAGAAGCCGAGAAGCTCATGGTAAATCACCAAAAAAAAAAACCCCCCACCCCAGACAGATTGCTCTCTTCAAGACAGACCGCCCCCCTCTCTAACACTTTTGCAATTCACCCCCCACCCTTCAGGCAGAGAGCTTCAGCAAAAACTTCATCGACTACGAGGAATACCCCCAGTCCGCCGACATCCAGAACCGCTGCGTCTCCATGATCGGCAAGCTCTTCCACGCCCCCGTCGGCGGCGCCGGCGAGGGCGAGGGCATCGGCGCCGTCGGCACCTCGTGCGTCGGCTCCTCCGAGGCCATCATGCTCGCCGTCCTCGCCATGAAGAAGCGCTGGAAGAACCGGCGCCAGGCCGAGGGCAAGCCCGTCGACCGCCCCAACATCGTCATGTCCAGCGCCGTCCAGGTCTGCTGGGAGAAGGCCGCCCGCTACTTCGAGGTCGACGAGAAGCTCGTCTACTGCGCGCCCGACCGCTACGTCATCGACCCCGAGGAGACGGTGGGCCTCGTCGACGAGAACACCATCGGCATCTGCGCCATCCTCGGCACCACCTACACCGGCGAGTACGAGGACGTCAAGGCCGTCAACGACCTGCTCCTCGAGAGGAACATCGACGTCCCCATCCACGTCGACGCCGCCAGCGGAGGCTTCGTCGCCCCCTTTGTCGTGCCCGACCTCGAGTGGGATTTCCGCCTCAAGAACGTCGTCTCCATCAATGTCTCCGGTCACAAAGTACATACACACTTGACTGCCCATCCATCCCCTCGTATCTCCTCTTTGTAGCCCAAAATCCTGACTAACACCCCACAGTACGGCCTCGTCTACCCCGGCGTCGGCTGGGTCGTCTGGCGCTCCGCCGAGTTCCTCCCGCAGGAGCTCGTCTTCAACATCAACTACCTCGGCGCCGACCAGGCCTCCTTCACCCTCAACTTCTCCAAGGGCGCCTCCCAGGTCATCGGCCAGTACTACCAGCTCATCCGCCTCGGCAAGAAGGGCTACCGCGCCATCATGTCCAACCTCACCCGCACCGCCGACTACCTCTCGACCTCCCTCGAGGTCCTCGGCTTCGTCATCATGTCCAAGCGCTCCGGCGAGGGGCTGCCCCTCGTCGCCTTCCGCTTCGCCGACCGCGGGGACCGCAGCTACGACGAGTTCGCCCTCGCCCACCAGCTGCGCGTCCGCGGCTGGGTCGTGCCCGCCTACACCATGGCGCCCCACACCGACGACCTCAAGATGCTCCGCGTCGTCGTCCGCGAGGACTTTAGCAAGTCGCGCTGCGACGCCCTCATCAACGACGTCAAGCTGTGCCTCGGCCTGCTCGAGCGGATGGACCAGGACTCCGTCAAGCGCCAGCAGGACTACATCCACGAGCACCACCTCACCAGCACGAAATCCTCCCACAACCACCCAAAGTTCCGCGTTTGTGCCCTTCCCCTTCCCTCCGAGCGTGCGACGGAGGTCGTCATAGACGCTAACCTGAGAACGCCTGCAGAAGGAAAAGCATTCCATACAGGGCAAGACTGGCAAAACGCATGCCATTTGCTAAGGGCAGCCAGCCCCCTTTGCGCGCTGGCTCTCACGAGGACGGCCATATACGGTACGACGAAGTCAACGACTCACACGACACGCGACACGCGCATCATGGCCCGGCGGCGGTAAAAGGTACGGTCCGGATGCGTTGATAAAGGGGAGAGAGAAAGGTTGGCAGATATACAAGGCTCAGGTGGGGTTGTCGTTTGTGATGTGGATTACACATGCTGCTATGTGAACCCGAGGTTTGGCTATGCCTTCTACATCCACCTGAGGTCCCGGCTGGTCCGCAGAGACAGAAGAATACACCTGTTTTTGTCGACCTGCTTCATCCTACAAAGCTCGCCAATGACGAGAGGTCAATTGCACCGTAATGCGCGTAAGTCGATATTAAGCTGGGATAACTATGAGTAACAGCACCCTGCAACATCACACACAAAGAGCCCTCCTGTGACAATCAGACTACAGCTCAAACTTCAACTTCGTCCGGTTCTCCTGCAGCAAGGCCTCCAGCTCGCCGTCGTCTCCAGCATAGTGCGCGAGGTTCATTGCTAGATCCGCCCACTTGTTGCACTCGTCGTCCTGTCGCACGTTGTACGCGTCCACTGCCTGGTTGAAGGACACGGTGACGAGCCACTCTAGCTCTTCTGGCGGGAACGGGTGCTGGCCCTGGTCCAGCCGGATGTCCTCTGGTCAGCAAGTCATCTTCTCCGAGGATAGGCAACGAAAACCACAAGGGGGAGACCCAGAGGCCGTTGGGGTTGGTTACACACATTGGCGGAGTCCCTCGCCACCTCGATAGCCTGCTTCATCAACCTCTGCCCCAACGCCGCGTCGAGCGATAGCACGGCTTGGAACATACACCGGATGTACTTTGCTAGCCGGTCGCCCTTCATCTTCTCCAGCTCCCAGATCTCATTGACGATGACCCCTAGCGTGGAGTACAGCTCTACCCGTGGCGGGTGTTTGTCAGTCGAATACTTGCACCACGACCCAGACACATCAAGGTGAGGGAAGCTATCTTACCCTGACCGGGAAGCCTGCCGCGTAACGCAATGTCGCCCATGGCCTTGAGAGCGTTCACATCCCGACACGTCTTGGCCGTGCGAATAATGTACCCAAGAGCGTCATACTTCTTCAGCGCCATCGCCGCCTCAAAGTCAAAAACCATCAGTGTCGCCAACTTCGCTGTGAGATCGGCCTTCACGCGCTTGTCCAGTCCCGCTCCCCGCTCCTCCAGCGCGTCGTTGTACGCCTTTACGTGCCGTCGCATGACGAGGTAGTGCTGCAGCTGCTGCTCGACGATATCCTCGACACGCGCGAGTGACACAAGCGCGGCCGCGGCGACGAAGTTGCAGAACATGGTCCTGAAGGCTAGGTCGCTGGCCGCCTCGGAGGGTATGTCCGCGGGATAGTGCGCCGCGATGGCGAGGCAGCTGTTGTACAGGCGAACGAGCTGCTCGAGGTCCCAGCTGTCAGAGTGTTTCAGGCCGAGGTTGTACGCGTTCTGACAGAACCAGTCGAGTTCTTTGAGTGTGAAGAGGCGGTTACCATCCTTGTCGTTTGGGTTTCTTTGAATCGCTTTGGCGGCTACCACCTTGTAAGCCACGACAGCTTGTTGCGAGGGAAAGACATTCTCACCTCCTTCGAACAGGACGATAATCTCCTCTACCACAGCCTTTTTCCTTGCGGTGTCCTTCTCGCTCTCCATGACCGAAACAGCTAGCCGAATGTTGCACCGCAATAGCGCAGGGAGATGCACGGGAGACGTCTCGCTGAATTCGAACTTGTTGACCAGCTGCTTCATGGCCTGCATCGCGCACATCCTATCTCCGGCCTGTTGCGCCTCCAGGACGCAAGCGTAGAGGAAGTCGGGCTCGTTTCGTGCCGCTGTGCCGACCCGTTCAAGACACTCCGTCGCCAGCTCGCGGTCTGCAGAGCGGAGCGCCACTTTGTACATCAGATAACGCGTCATGGGTTCGTTTTGCGCCGCCTCTGACATGTCATGGAAGGCTTGCCGGGCTCTCTCTGTGTCGTTTCTCCCAAGGGCACAGAGAATGAGCTTCCTGGTTTTGTCAGCGTGCTTTGCATCAGTTTCGTGGGCAATACACACCTGCCAAGCCTCGACATGTTCGCAGGTCCGCCGTTTTGAAAAAGGGGCTGCAGCGCGATCTGACACCAGCCATCCGCGATGTCAAAGTGGCCTTGGTTGTAGTTCACCTCGATCTTCTTCCATATAAGCTGTTTCGCTATCAGAATTTGTCATCTTCACTCAGCACAATGGTGCAACTCACCGTCAGAGCCCCAACCGCCGCAGACGCCCCAAAAGGCTTCTCCAGTTGATCTTGAAGCCCAGCCAAGACGGCCGCCAGCCGCTCGACGGCCGTCAGACTGTCCCTCTGAGTCGTTTCCATCCAGATCCTCAAAAGAACTAGTCTCTCAACCCATTCATCGCGCCCCGAGGAAACCATCGCACCCCCGAGCATGCTGTCTACAACACTTGTCGCCTGCGTTGGGCTTTTGTCGTGCAGCTTCCGCGCATGATGCACGAGGAGCTTGAAGTGCGCCTCCGAGAAGTTGAAGGCGCGCACCATCCGCCTCAGGATGTCGGCGTAGGCCTCGACGTCAAAGACCTCAGCGGGCGTCTTTTGCAGGAGCTCGAGGCGGAGGAGGAGCACAACGGGCTTGTCGCCGATCTCGGACTCGATGTAATTGACTAGCTCGAGCGCCCTTTGGGACGAGTCCTGTGTATCTACCCCCAGAAATGCGTGTACCAGGGCCTGACAGACGGCGAGGCGCAGCTCGATGGCGTCGCGAGAGAGGTGTACCAGGTCCTGGGCGTTGATGACATTGTACGCTCGTTCGAGCCACCGTGCTGCCATGGGGAAATCGCCCTTCTTGGAGAGGTCTTTGCCTATCTCATACAGAACCTCTGTCATCTTCTCGGCAGAGCTTGGGTCCAGAGACTGCGGGGCAAGATGCCCCTTGTCGTACATGAACTCGGCGACGGTAAGGTTGTCCTCCTTCCAGGCCTGGGAAATCAATTGTCAGATGGCGCAGAGTCGCAAGTGCGCGTGGCATACCAGTGCGGTGCGGAGTATATAGTATTCAGAATTCAAGCGTTTACACTCGATCAAGTCGTCGGGGCCAAGCATCGTTTTCTGCAGCTCGCCCAGATCCGCAACGTATCCTGCGCCTTTCGAGAAGATGGCGTTGGCGAGCTTCATGGTGTTTGTACTGGTCCTAATACCCTCGTCGTCTGCACCAACTAAGCCGTTTTGAAAAGAGATCATTGGGAAGGGCGACATACCAATACACATCTTTGCGGCCTTGAGCATCAGCCTCGTCAGGTGCACCACATCCGCAATCTGAGGCTTTGCGCCAGGGGAATAATTTCTCGCGACAGTGATAATGAAGAACGCAAAGACCCTACTCTGAAGCAAGAGCTTCCTCCTTGCCGGGGGAACGCCGGCGGCATCTTCGCGACGGAGCCTGGTGCACAGGTTCCACAGCTCGGTCCCCTTTCTGTCCAATTCTGCCTTGTGGGATTTTGCCCTGGAGATCGTGTGGAAGTTGACAATCACCTCCAGCTGCGGCTTGAGCTCGGCGAGCAGCGAGTCGATGGCGGGAGGATCACTGGCAGACCGTAGGTGCTTCAATAGGGTTTGCGAAAAGACTGTGGACGCATTAGCAGTGTTACCACAACACCCGTCTTTACAATGACGTACTTGAAAAGGACGCGAGCTTGTCGCCTGGGTTGTTCTTGGGAGAGGCTGGCTGAGTCAGAGGAGGCATTCTGCCGGGAAACGTTCAGCAATGTCGATGTTAGTGAAGCATCGGGTCGGAAGGGCTTTGCGGATATGCAGGCCCGCAGTATTCATGCGGATGTTCGTCGGCGGCTGTAATCAGATCGAGGTATGTTCGACAGATGGAAACGTGTAGGATGGATGCCCAGAGAAGAAGTCACATAAGATTCGAATGTGGTAATCACCGAACGCTCCAAGGAAGGCGCAAGCAAAGGCTCTTTCCTCACAGACTTTCGGCCGGATGTGTGGGGCCCTGTTGAGCCGGCCGACCTCCGGTCCGATAGACTACGGCAGGTCCGGCCGGCAGGTCTGCTCCGGCCGCCCGATCGAACCAAAAATACAGCATTATGATAGGTATGTACCGGTCTTCTTTCGCGTCGAGGCGAAGAAAACGAGATGAAAAGAATGCGACAAATCCAAAAGCAGTGCCCTGGTATCCAATGACGCCAAATGCCCTCCCCCCTTCTTTTTTTCTTTCTTCGTCGCTCGACCTCGAGTCCTTCCCCACTGAAGCGCAATTACATCATCATGGCCGGGCAGGATCATTAGGCAAGAAGTTACCGATGATGAGGGTCGGGCTGCGTATCGCTTGTCAGCGTCCATGTCGCATGTAACAAAACCACGATTCAGAGGAACCCACATCTTGTGATTATCTCGTTGAATCATGAAGGAAAAACAGCAGTGTACCACCGGATCGGTCGCCTTGTCGTCCGGGTTCTTGACCGTACAGGCCGTGAGCAACGTATCATGGGCGGGGTCGAAGGCGATGGTTCCGAATTCTTCCCAATACCGCACGAGCGAGTCTTCCGTCAAAATCTCGTGCAAGGAAATCTTGCCCTGTGGTCTGGTCAGCTTGGGTATGCCAACAATCGAATAATCAAACATACGTCTCGCAACTTCTCGACCGGAACGTGCAGCAGCTCCGCCATCTCGTTGTTACCCCGGAAAATCTCGCCGGTTCTCCTCCAACAGCATGCCGGGACGGCCATACTGGCAAACACGCGGTCGTACTCCATGAGCTGTTTCTCAAACCACATCTCGACGTAGAGAAGCTCCATGTCGGTCAGAGCCTGCGCCTTTTCGCGGAACTTGGGCCGAAACCGGTCAATGGTCCGAAGGATCTTCTGCTTCGATGAAGGCGCAATATGGCTGTCCAGGTAGGTGCCGAGCCGCGCGTATCCCTTGACGTAGTTGAATGGTTTCAGCAGACCGGCTTCATACTTGGCTTTCAACACGCGATCCATCCGCTCCTCGGGGGTGTCGTTGCCCGACGGGTCGGCTGCCTGTAGGTAGTACTCGCGGGCCTTGTCCTTGTCGGCTTGAACGACGCTGCCGGGCCGCGATATCGGCTTGCCCTGCTCGAGGTTCGGCGGCGGCAGCATCTGCTGCGAGAGCGCATTGCCGCTGCTGCCGGCGGCACTGGCCCTGTTGTTATTGTTGTGGTTTCCGAACGTTGGCAGCATGTCGTTGGCGCCGGCAGTTCTGCTGAAGGCGGGGCTGTTCTGCGACTCGTCCGAGAGGATGCCACCGTCATCGAGCAGACTCGTCTGCAGGAAGTCATTCAGGAGGTTGAATTCGTGCGTGACCTCGGGAGCGATCATGTAGTTGGGGTGGTAGCTTTGCATGTCGTGGTAGTGGTTCTGGGCCGTCAACCATGCGTCGGAAAATCCAGCGACTATCAGACCGGGGCGCATTACGTTAGCTTTCCGCGTCTCTGGCGAGGTTGTCCGTTTCTCCGTTTTTCCTCGAGCCAAAGCGCGCGGCCCCTGTGCGAGATGTGTAGAGGACGCAGGGCGCGAGGAACACCCAGGAAAGGGGCAGGAAGGGGAGGCCCCGTATAGACCTACATTGGTTCATGTTGCTGCCGTTTCCCGGCATGCCAGAGACAGAGCCCGGTGACACGAGGTGCAGTGGGTTCCCTTGCCCCAGGACGGCAGCGCCAAAAGCGGACGCCTTCCTGTCGAAAGGAGGCGGGGGGCCCATGGAACCGGCGGTGGATTGGTCGACGGAGCTCCGCGCGATATCGGATTGCGTCGTCTCGGAATCGTCGACGGCGGAGGGGGCGTGGGAACTCTTGGCCTTCTTGGAATCGGGGTCGCGCGGCTCGTCGTGACAGAGGTGGCCGATATTACGCTTGATGCATCTCGTACACGGTCGTTCCTAGCCACAACATGTCAGCGAGCGTTGCACGAGGCAAGGGAGATGCGAGTGCTCGCGGGTTCCTGGGAAGCCGACTGGACGCGGCGAATGGGCGGAGCAGAAGCAAGGTACCAGTGGGGGGGGGGGCATGTTCAATGCTGTGTGAAGAAAGAGATCTTACATACGAGATCGCATGTCATATGCTACGTAGCAGGCAAGACACTATCCGTCAGCCATGGTTTTCTTCTCTCTTTCTCGTTTTGTATTTGTTTCCTCGCACTCTTCCCGCGGGGAGGGGGAAGCTGGGCGCGGGCACATATGCAGGCAAGGGCCAGCGGCTGGCGGAGCATCGCACAGCAGCATAATAGGCAGACAATAGTTTCAACGCCATGCGCAAAGCCGGCCCGGGGGGGGAGGGCAATGGCATTTTTGGTGGTCGGGTAAGGGCCATCTGACTTACAGATCGGCGGCAGTAGACACAGGCTGAAAGGGAGCAAAATATTAGCAGTTTGCCTCTTTACGAGGTGAGGATATGAATGTGCGGGTTGCTGCCGCCAGCAGTGTAGTCGCGATGTTGCGGTACAAGGCTCGAGGATTCAGCCCAGCATAAGCAGGGCAGAGCGCAACGTACCGTGGTTGACTTTACGGCGCTTCTTGGGGCTCTTGACTGAGTGAGCATGGCCGCCATTGTGTTCAGGCTTCTCGCGCTTGTCCTTGTCCTCGTGGGCGTCGGGCTTGACGTCCTTGCCGTTGTCTTGCATGGCGAGGGCTGGACGAAGCGGGTGGATGGCTGGGCGGCAAGTGGGTTGGTCGGTCGAGAGGTGGTAAGTACGTAGGTAGGCGGGCGGGAATCGGAATCAGTTCAACGAGGCAGTGGCTCCCATTGGACCTCGAAGGTTATGCAGAAGACGAGGGTTCGTAGATCATTTGGTACGGGAGAGGTGGTGGTTTGCGGTTTGCGGCGTTGCGGGCTTTTGCAGGCGATGCGGGAGGAGAAGCCGGCGTTGTCGGGTGCGGGCAGCCGCCGGGATGGGCTCGGCTATGCTTGCTTTCGCGAGTGCGTGCGTGTGTGTGCGTGTGAGTGAGTGAGTGTGTGTGTGGTTATTCGTCTTTTCGCTGCCGGCGTGGTGTCGTCGGACACGGGATGGCGCGGATCGCAAGGAATTGGGGAGCAGATCAATCCCTCTCGGCTCGTATGTCTCGTTCGGTGTCGTCGGACTCGATCAAGGCAAGGAAGGTGTCGTCGTGTCGTGAGAGGAGGAACGGCATATGCGCAGCAGGGCGTGAAGCGGCTGATGGTGGTAAAGGTGGTAGTGGTGGCGGCGGTGGTTGGGGATGCGATTGTGGATGCAGATGCGGATGCGGATGTGGTTGTTGTTGGTGGCTTTCGAAGTTGTGCAAGCCGGGGGGGGGGATTGGCGCTGGATGTGCGATTGAGTCTTAATCGGTCCCAAGGGAATGGAAGGCAAGGGGGAATGTTTCTCAGAAAAGCTTCGCGAAAAAGAAAAAAAAAAAAGGAAGAAAAAAACCAAGACAGACACAAACAGGCGGATATGATGGCGAATTGCCTACCTACCCTACCAACCTTACCATGGGAAGTAAGTGGGCTGGCTCTCTCGGCTGGCGTACCTGGACGGAACAACAACAGCATGTAAGGCAAGATCGGTCCAAGGTCATGGCCGGTCGCTGTGTTGGGAACTTGGGACGGACGCAGCGACTGCGGGGATCATGGGGTTGGTCCCCTCACCTTGCTTGGATCGTCGTCACCTGCCTGGACTCGTTTCCTCATTTGAGTCGCTCACTCACTCTGCACACGATGCTCATTTTCACTCTCACTCTCACTCTCACTCTCATTCTCATGTGATCGATCACCACACAGCACACACTCACTTGTCCATCGCACTCCCGCCATCCATCCGCATTTTGTTCCTTTGCCTCTCCGCACCGTAACCCCATCTCGAATGGACTCCGTACCGACACGACGAATTGACTCGGCCTCGTTGGTGCTTACTCGTGACTCGGTTAAAGCTGGGCGCAGCGAACGCAAACCAGTCATCTCGATCCAAAATCCCCTCCCCCCCNGACGACGCCCGACGACATGAGAATTACTTACACACACAAATCTCTGCCCCCCACCACTACCATTAACCCCCTTCGTCATATCCGCCGTGCTGTCTCGGTGAACGACATCTTTGACAACGATCTCGAGCTCCTCGCTCGGCCATCCGTGATATGTTCATGGCAGCCCGTCACAAGCCAGTTTCACAAGCCAGATTCACAAGCCAGATTCACCCGCGCTCCACTGCGCTGCACAGACATGCCGCCCATTTCCACTCAGCATATGTCAAGATGCAGGCTCCCTTCCTCCTCCCCCCCACCCTCCAGGTACCTACATATTAGTACACTACCACCGTCGCAATGCAGACGATGCTCTATTGTAATGTCAGCAAGAAATCATAGCGCTCTTTGCGGCTCAAGTACCTGTCCTCTGGTCTGTATCTTTCCCTTCCCTCGGTTCTGACTCGGTAAAGCTCGCATTGAGTTCACGGTGAAGCCTTCTCCTAACGCCCCTGTCGACCCCGACCGGTCCCCCCGACCCCTCACTGTCCCATTTTTTTTTCTTCTTTTCTGCTCGCCCAAGTCTTGGCGAGTTGGGGGTACGATGGGTCATATCGTGTGATGCGTTGCTGTTCTCAGCTACAGAAACACGACCGTCTCATCTCACACTGGGTCACGAAATACCAATCGGCCGGGTAGGATGGTTATTCAAGCTTTCGTCTGTTCATCAAAGCCGTCAACAGAATATGCCCGCCTCTTTCACGTCGTGATTTTCAAAGTACGCATTCGACTTCTTTTGAACGTGTGACCCCCATTCCCCCCGTCCTCGGCGCCCGTTACTAAATGGCTACAAAAAAGCTCTTCTCCCCCTCCTTCGGCAGCACCCTTGCCTTTCTCATAATCGGGTCCTCGCAGCTGAGCCGAATTCGCTCGGGCGTTGCCGGGCTCTCGAGCCTGAGCAGCCCGTCACCTGCCCGGTCCTCCCCGACCGTCGCCTCCACCCCGTACTGCCGTCGGGACGCCTTCAGCGCGTCGCGGATGGCAAAGAAGACGGCGCTGCCCATGAACAGCGGCGGCTCGCCCACGCCCCGCGACCGCTGGATCGTCCGCAGCTCCTTCCACTCCACGTCCTTGAGAAGCGTCACGTTGAACTCCTGCGGTATGTCCCGGAACCCGGGGATCTTGTACGCCCCCGGCCCCCGCGTGAAGAGGTTGCCCGCCATCGGCCCGTTGCGGAGCCAGAGCGACTCCTCCATGGTGAAGAGCCCGAGGCCCTGCACGAAGGCGCCCTGAATCTGCCCGTAATCGAGCGCCGGATTGATAGATTGCCCAACGTCCATCTTGATGTCCGCGCGCATGCAAGTCCACGTCCCCGTCAGCGTGTCCACCTCCACCTCGGCCGCCGTGACGCCCTGCGTGAAGTAGAAAAACATCTTGCCACGGTTCTCATCCCAGCTGTAGCCGATTTCTGGCGTCTTGTAGAACCCTTGCGCCGAGAGGTTCACGCGGTCAAAGTACGCGGCATGCGCCAGATCCTTCATCGTCGCACTCGGCCCGAGCTTCTCGCGGTACGGCGCCAAACGCTCATTGAGCTGCGCACATGCGTTGTGGATGGCATATCCGTTGAGGTCCGATGAGGCGGACGCCGCTGTTGCCGAGGCGTTGGCCACCGTGTTGGTCGCCGTCTCGGATATGAAGACGTTATCCAGCGGCACCCCGAGAGCCTGGGCGGCGATCTGCGTCATCTTGGTGTGCAGGCCCTGGCCCATCTCCGTACCGCCGTGCGCCACGAGGACGGATCCGTCGTGGTAGATGTGCACCAGGGCTCCCGCCTGGTTGAGGAACAGGGCCGTGAACGAGATGCCGAACTTTGTCGGGATAATGGACAGGCCGCGCTTGCGCCACTTGTTCCCATCGTTGAAGCGCTTGACGAGCTCCCGTCGCACCTCGTAGTTGGCCTCCTTCCGGACCTGCTCGTACATCAACGGCACGTGCCAGTCCGTCAGGGGTTGGTTGAAATGTGTCGGTTCTAACGGCTTGTAGAAGTTAATCTCGCGGAACTTCTCCACCGGCATGCCCAGCCGGTCTGCGACCTCCTCCATGTACGTCTCCGCAATGAACATGCCCTGAGGACCGCCGAAGCCTCGGAACGCCGTGTTTGACATTGTGTTGGTTTTGCACAGGCGTCCACGGATGAAGACGTTCGGGATCTTGTAGCAGCCGTCCGAGTGCGATATCGCTCGCTCGCAAACAGCTGCGCTGAGGTCAAAGGTCCAGCCGGCATTGTTGAAGACGTCGAGGTCCAGCGCTTGGATCTTGCCGTCCTTGTTCACGCCGATCTTCCATCTTCCCAGAAACGGATGACGCTGGCCCGACGTGACCATGTCCTCTTCTCTCGTCAGCATGTAACGGCAGGGCCGTTTTGTCTTCTTCGCTGCAAGTGCGAGTGGAGCGCTGAGCTGGATCGACCTCGTCTCCTTGCCGCCAAAGCCACCGCCGAGTCTCTTGACGCGGACGACAACCTTGTTGGCTTGGACGCCAGTCATGCGGGCGACAAATACTTGACTGTAAAACTCGTTAGTAAGGGGTGAAGTATGGGAGGCTGAGGATCTGGCTTACGTCTCGTTGGCGTTCTGGGTGCTGGCGAACACCTCCATCTCTCCGTCTTCAAGCTTGGGAATGACCAACGAAGCCTGCGTTTCGAGATAAAAGTGTTCCTGTCCACCCATCCGCGCCGTTCCAGTGAACACGTAATCGCACTTCTTGAACGCCTCTTCGGTGTCTCCGTTCTTGAGCTCTCGGTAATAGTTATGGAAGCTCTCTTTCTCGATGGCTTCCTCGATGGTAAGGATCGACGGCAGCTCCTCGTATTCGACCTTGACCGCGCGTGCGGCCTCGGCGGCCCTCGACGCCGAAGTGGCTAGTATCATGGCAATCGGCTGACCGGCGGTGAACACCTCGCCCTCGGCAAAGAAGAGCTCGTCGAAATGAGGCGCGCCCCAGCGGTTCTGCTCGGGCGTGTCGACGTCGTCCTTGTCTATGTAGTCGACGACACCCGGCATGTCGAGAGCCGGCGAGTAGTCGATCGACTTGATCTTCGCGTGGGCCTTTGTTGACAGCACGAAGCATCCGTGCAGCTCATTCTTCAGGACGGGGAGGTCATCGATGTACTGCGCCTCACCGGTGACCTGCTTCAATGCGGCAACGTGGCTCTTGGACTTGCCGACGGTGTCCTGTTCATATGCAGCAGCCGCGCCGTGGTCTTCGGTTCCACCCGAGATACCTCGCTCAAGTTCGTCAATTGCTTCGACATCGACGTGCTGGCTCTGTCCGCCTAGGTTGGTGATTACATCGTGGTAGAAGCGGTAGAAGAAGCTGAATGCCAGGGCCTTTCGGTACGAGGCCATGCCTCCAGGAACGCTGAATGGCAAGTCAAAGTCGGTGCCGAGGGCGTTCATTGCTCCTTCAAGAGTCTCGAGCTCGGCGATGCGCTTGCCCACCAGGTACTCCATGGCGTTCTTGGCGGCCACAGTCATGGCGGCCATGCCACCGTAAACGAGGTTGCACTCCGTAACGACACCGTCATCGTTGACCTTGACTCGCAAAGCACCGGTGACGATAGCGATGTCGTCGTCTTTTCTCTTGGCCTGCTTGTAGGCTCTGAAAAATTCGTTCTTGGCGGCCGTCACGGGTATCCTTATGGAGGCGATGATGGCATCCTGCGGGAGTGCCGTCCTGCGATACCCGGTAAAGAACTGTGACATGGGGATCTCCGTCTCCTGGACTCGAGACTTGGCCACCAAAACAGCATCGGCCGCCCAAAGAACGGGGTTCAAATCCGAGATTGGCGACGCCGTGGCGAGGTTGCCAGCTGGCGTGCCGACGTTGCGGATTTGCCTTCCGGCGAAATACTTCAACTGCTTATAGATGCCCTCAAAGACTTGGCCCCGGGCATCCCCGTAGTGACGCGTAGCCTCTTTGCTGATGTGCTCCAGGTCGGTGAGCACCACGTTCCCGCCAATCTCCAAATGGTCGTCCGTGAACTCGTACTGTCGCAGCTCTGCAATGTCTCCCACAAAGACGGAGACAGGGTACTGTTGTGCCTTGAACTTGATTTCGATCTGGGTCTCGGTGCTGCCGCCGATGATCTTGGCGGATGGGTAGACACTCTTGATGTCGAGCAGCTGCTCGAGGGTGACTGGTCTGTACCACTTCTTTCGCTTGTTGCCGAACGCCAGCGGCTTCATTTCGTGCTTCTTCAACGCCGGGGGAAAGATCAACTCGGTATCAGGATTGTACTCGATGAAGCCTGGCGGCGTGAACCTCTTGATGGGCTGGTCGTTGGGTTTGGCCTTGTCCATACAGCACCCGGCAGTCTTCTTCTCGCCGTCGGCATTGTCCATGCAACATCCCGACCCACCGTTCGTCCGCGCCTTGCCGCATCCCCTCTCGACGCTGAACGTCTGGGCAGCTTCCAGGATGGGCTTGTATCCCGTACATCTGCAGAGGTTGCCATCAAAAGCCTCCTCGATATCCTCCTCGGACGGGGCCTGGTTATTGCGCAGAAGGGCGTACAGGCTCATGACGATGCCCGGGGTGCAGAAGCCGCACTGGCTCCCGTTGCTCTTTGCCACACGTTCCTGGGCGGGGTGTGGCGCCTTCGTGTTGCCAATGCCCTCGATGGTGATGACATGCTTGCCATCGACGCTGGCCAGCGGGGCCAGGCAGGCGTTGACACTCGCGTGGTAGATTTGCTTCGTCGTCGGGTTGAACTGGGAGATGACGACGGTGCAGGCGCCGCAGCCGCCTTCGCCACATCCGCTGAATGGCGTGTTAGTGCATTCGGCGCGGAGGCTTGGTCGTAGTGGTACGTGAGGAGACGGGCATACTCACAGCTTGGTCCCCGTCAGGCCGATGCCTCGCAAGTACTCCAGCAATGTGACTTCGGGGTCTATTTCGTCGAGTACGACGCGAGTGCCGTTCAGGTAGAAGCGGATGGTATCGTCAAAGTCGGTGGTCAGCGTGTTCAAGGGCCCGGCATCCCGCTCGGGGGAGATGGCGATGGGCGCCATATTGCCTTTGAGCTCGATCAGGTACTCTTGAGTTGGACTAGAAAAAGGAAAACAGTCAACCAACAAAGGTGTACAGTACCCTCGAGCTCGACAAGTCGCAAGGCAGAAGGGAAAGGAGAAGAGAAGAGGAAAGCAGATGTGTCTGGGATGGGAAAGTCGAGGCAACCCCGCAGCTTTAGGGCGACAAGAGACGCGAGACGAGACCGAGGGGCGAGAAGACGATACTACTTCAGGCAAAGTGGTGTTCTGGAGGCGAGGGAGGACACAGGTAAGGTAGGGGTAGCTGCAGAAGGACGCATTATTTTGGCCTCTGGCCTTTTGTCTGGTCTGGTCTGGTCTGGTCTGGTCTTTGGTCCCTCTTGGAATGCGGTTCGTGAACATGACAGCAATGCCGTCGAATCAAATGGCCCGTGTTTGAGCTTTATCAGCGGAAATGGCTCTCTACCTACATAGGTACATCGTGTTTCACCGATGCAGCATCCGCGATTTCGGTGGGGTGGCTTATCGTTATCGACCCCATCCCCCTCTTTGTGGCGCTCCCCCCGCCACTCGGAAGGCCGGTAGCACGCTGCACGACAGCGCGCGCCAGGGATTACCCGGCGTCCTGTGCTGTCCCACAGCGCCTCTTGCCGCACAGCAGCGGCCCCTCTGTCGGCCGGCTCCGTCTCCATGTGGGCGGCATCTTCCACCCTCCATTTCCCACAATGGATTTCTCGCCCTGCATTTTCCATCTTCCATCTTTCGTCCCTACATCATTCTGCGCCAGTCAGCAAATCCCACCGGTCTTCGACGGTCTCCCTGCCCACCAAGCTACAGAGCGAAGTACAGTTGTTCCGAAAGCGGAGAGTTGCGACCAAGGACCCAATGATCGTTCTGCTGCCCCGTCTACGTCTGTAGATGGATTTTCCGAGTGACACTGCTCGCCCATCAAGACTCTTCGCCTACGGCCGGGATATCTACATGCAAGAGCTTCCATACTGCGGTCACCACTGGCCAGCGGAAGCCTCAACACACCATTCACACACGTCTAATAAACGACATCTCTCTAGTTTCGACTCTGACGACTGTCCTGGGCGATTAGCTCCCTGTTTGCCGCGGCGCGACACCAGTTGCCTATTGTGTCAGTCCTCCTAGGGCCCATCGGTCTGCCCAACAACCTTCTCCAACTCGTCCTGGCCGCACATCACTGCCCACAGGACTGACTGCCCAAAGACGTCAGTCCTATTACGCCCGCTCTCTCTCCTACAAGACGAGCAAAGCTGCTCGTTGCAGATCCCCCGCAAACTGCCTTTGTCAATCTCAACTGCCGCAGACCCTACCCCAATGTGACGCATTCTGCCGCCACCGGTTCAAGAGCGTTCCACGTGCGCTGACATCGGCGACTGTACGGAACCCCTCACTTTCGCGTGGGATTTCGGCAGCAATGTGGCATCTGGTTGCGTCTGAAGTCACGTCAGAGATGGTCATGTTCCGGTATTGCCGTCTGGCGTGCAAAGGATGCAAGGCACGTGGCCGAACCTGTGTTCCCATTGACCGTTCATCACAACTCTTCGCGGCCTTCACGACCTTCGCCCCTGTGCTGTTCATCCTGTCGAATGAGCTTGTTGCGTCTCAGTCAAGATGAAGTTCTTCAATGTCATTGATGGCCAGCGCCGCGGCAGCGATAAACACCACCGATGCACCGATCCCCGCACAGAAGAGCCCCTCTAGGACGCCCCTATTGCCACCGTCCATAATCTTGCGAATGCCGTTGCCGCAGCCTAGAAAGCCCTCAAGGCGTGGTCTAAGACTACAATTAACAAGCAGTGTGATTACTTACGCAGAATTATTAAAGTATATACTACATATAAGGAGGAGCTAATAGAGATTATTATAAAGGAGACTAGGAAATTAGTAATTTAAAACTCTCTTCTACCTTAACCTAAGTTAAGTAAAGGTAGTGCTTATAAATCCCTAGAGACTTATAGCCTAGATTAAGATTAGAAACATATGTGACTAAACTATATACTACAGTATGTCTTCTCTACTACCCCTTTACAGTCTTTAGCACGCTTAGGCTCTATAGCTAAGGTCTATCTTGAAGACGAGATCACTTTGGAGGATGATAAGCTTAAGATTGTTGCCACGCATCACCCTTTGGGTGTTGTTGGCGCCATCTGCCCCTGGAACTTCCCCTTGATTTTATCAAATATCAAGGTGGTGTCCTCACTCATCACGGGCAACTGCGTAATTGTCAAACCCTCGCCCTTCACGCCCTACTCCGTTATGAAGTCCACCGAGCTCCTCATCGACGTACTCCCTCCCGGTGTAATCCAGGTAGTCAATGGCGGCGCCGACCTCGGCATCGCCATGACGCTGCACCCAGGCATTGCGAAAATCAGCTTCACGGGGACCATTGCCACGGGCAAGAGCGTCATGGCCAACTGCGCCAAAACCCTGAAACGGTTGACGCTGGAGCTGGCCGGCAACGACGCAGCCATCGTCACGGACGATGTCGACATTGGAGAGGTGGCAGGGCGGGTTGCTACCGGATGTTTCTTCAACGCCGGCCAGATGTGCGTGGCTACGAAGCGCGTATACGTTCACGAGTCGAGATACGACGAATTTCTCGAGATATTCACCAACGAGGTGAAGAAATCTTTCTCGATCAAATACGACGCTACCTCGCCCAGTTTGTTTGGTCCTGTCTCGAATAAGATGCAGTATAATGCTGTCAAAGACATGGCCGACCATTACAAGCGGAATGGCTGCAGCGTTATCCCGACCGAGCTTCCCCCGGATTCCAAGGGCTTCTGGGTGCCGCCGACTATCGTCACAAAGCCGCCGGAAGACTCGATTCTCGTTCAGGAAGAACAGTTCGGTTCGTTATCGTCCCGATCTCACTTTCACTCGCTGTCTGTAAGCAGCAGGTGAACTGTTGACTTGATGAGAGCAGTAAACTGACACCGGCTTCCAAGGCCCAATCCTCCCGATCCTCACCTGGTCTGACGAAGAGGAGGTGATCCAGCGCGCCAACCTGAGCAACGCCGGCCTCGGAGGGTCCGTATACTGCAGAGACGTAGGCAGGGCTGAAAGCATAGCTAGAAGGATCGAGGCAGGGACGGTCTCGATCAATGTGCCCGAGCTGCCAAACGTCGGCGGCTACTTCGCGGGGATGAAGGACAGCGGCCACGGCGGGGAGATGGGCAAGCAGGGATTGTTATCCTATTGCTACACCCAAAGCCTTCACTTCGCAAAGACTTGAAGAAGGCGAGTTCTTATATTGCGGGGCTTAGTTCGAGTTTGTAATCGCTTGTAATCGCAATACACCCTACTGCCACAGTCTCCTTTCTCGACCCGACGACCTCACTTGGTCTTCTCTGCGCGCCTCTCCAACTCGACGATGGGCGCCACTGTATCGACGATGGTATCCTCCAGCTTCTTGTACTCCAACCCCAGCACCCTCCCCGCCAGGGAAGTATCCAAGCCATAAATCCCCTCGGGCAGCGCCGCCTTCGCCGGGTCACCCTCGGGGATCCTGTGCCTCAGCTCCGGGAATCTCTCCCGCAGCACGTTGGCGATCTTTTGGTTGGACACGCCGCCGGCGCCGATAACGAACCGGTTCCCACCCGCGCCGGGCTTCGTCACCGCAAGCAAGTGCGCGCGCGCCACGTCTCTCACGTCGACGTACAGGTGCAACACCTCGGGCGGGACCGGCGACGCCGACGTAAGTTCCGGCGCGAGGAGGCCCGAGTAGAGTATGAAGTTGCTCTGGTTGAGGTCTTTCGGGGACGCGAGCGTCGAGGGGTCGTGTGGCGGCCCGTAGACGATGGGCGGGTTGATCGTGACGAGGTCGAAAGAGGGCTTCTCCTCGGCGACGAACGCCCACGCCGCCTTCTCGGCGAAGACCTTGCTTGCGAGGTACGCCAGTTGTGGATCCCCCGCGCCCTCGACGTCCTTCTGCGAGATCTCGAGCCAATCGCGCTCGTTGTAGATCTTGGGCGGGTCGGACACGGCGGGCTGGAAGGCGTTAACCACGGCGGCCGTGGAGCTCGTGACAACGACCCTCTTCACCGAGGGGGCCACGCGGGCGACGCCGCGCAGAATCTCCGTCGTGCCCTTGACGGCCGGGTCCACAAAGTCGGCGCTGGCGTTGCCCTTGCGGAAGTCAAAGGGCGAGGCGGTGTGCAGCACGGCGTCGAGGGGCGGGTCGCTGGCGAGGACCGCGTCGAAGGCGCCCGGGGCCGTGATGTCCGGGACGATGGCGACATCGAGCCGGGAGGGCGGATAGGAACGGAATGTCGCGCGGAGCCGGGAGGCGGAGGACTCGCTCCGGACGACGGCGAGGACGGAGTGCCCTGCTTCGAGGAACTGGGCGAGGATGTGCTGGGCGATGAAGCCGTTTGCGCCGGTGAGGAGGACGTGCTGGGGCATCTTGGCGAGTGTTTTTTGTTTTTGTAGGGCGGTCTGGTTTTCACTTCTGAGGTTCTGGTCCCATCGGCGGGATCGTGACTTGAGAGAAGCTACGAGACCGACAGCCTTTAAATACCCCCTCCTCGATGGGGAGCGTGGTCCCCGGGGAAGGGGCCCCGGCAGTTTCAGTCCCACACGGAATTCAAGCGAAGGCCGACCGCCTCTACTCTGTGTGCCACTCGGCAGGCAAGGAACGAGGCGGGCCTTGGTTCAGCGAATGGGCTACCCTGACCGCGTGTCGCAAACTTCAGACGTGTATATATTAAACTTTGTGACCAAGTGCGTCGTTGGCCCGTTGTAACCATACTCGGTAGCAACGGATCAGGACGGAGTCCGCATAAATGGCGTCCGGAGGCTGAATGTTTAATCAGCGGGAAACCCTGCCAAAAATACAGTTTGGGGCTTGGAAGCCTCGGGAGTTTCGTGCGGCATCGTCCGATTATTTCGTTCTGTTGGCCAATTCATCAACAATGCTCGCTCAATCTAGTTCACCACTGTAAGCTTGGGCAGCTCGACGACAATCGTTCGGTAACCGGAGGCCCAAGCCCCACATCGACCTCCGCCACTTGCCGTGGGGGACTGCCGCGACCGGATATCCACATACACCCGCTGCTCCGGAAGAGAGGTTCGATTCTAGACAAGCCCGTTCGTGACTCATCACTAGGACCACCGAGCCTCTGAACTACGTCTAGCGTTATTAGGATGCACAAAACAAAAGACGAAACGTGATTATGGGAAAAAAGAACTCCAAAAATTGACCAGCCTGGGGGTCGAACCCAGAATCTCCTGATACCATTGCAAATCGTAGTCAGACGCCTTGCCATTGGGCCAACCGGCCAGATTGAGATACATCCATCACTGGATGTTGGTTCAGTCCTCCGAATTGAGGATTCATAGAGTTACATCCAGTCGCTCAACGTCGTTTGATTTCCTGCTTAGCCACTTCGTTTTACAAGTCTCACTTGCGGGCAGGCAGGCGCTTTTTCTCTTAGCATGCTAGTTAGTTCAAAGGTGTACGAGCTTCGGCTCTTGTCTGTTCCGTTCCATCGGTGACGGCCTTCCATCATTACTTGCCACCAGCTGCAAACTGACTTCTTCTAGACGGTCTAGGAATGCCGAAACATGAAAGCCCGGCCATATCCATCTTCAAGAAACTGGAGTCGCATCTTGAACCGGTGGCCACCAGTGCCGCTACGTCAGTGTGGGCAGTTGCGAGGCGACATCTGCAAACATCGTGCAGAGCAGTCCCTCCCTTTTCATTTATGGCGGTTAACTTCCTGTGCCGGGACATTGCCGAGAAAGACGTCGAGAGTCCTCCGCCGAGCGTTTACGGCCGCCGAGAGGAGGACGGTATGAACCAGAAAGCTTTGTGCGCTTGCATCGATTCTCTGACTTCAGCATTGAATCAGCAGCGCTTGTACGGTCGTACTCGCCAGCCCGCATCAAGGCGGTTCCCTTGTCATCATTTGGATGATGTGAAGCGCTTCCTACTTGGTGAATGCCCAGACCATGCCTTTTTACATCATATTCCAGCGTTTCTGGTCTTCCTCGAAGCCAACTTACTTTTCAGCTCCTCAATTGCCTGAGGTTTGGTCGACGGCGCCATCCTTTTCGAATGGGGTCCGTAAAGACCTCATGCTCCGTTCATCTCGGTGAGTCTAAGAGAAGGGCCCGTAGTTCTCCTTGAGGTAGCCGAGAATATACTCTTTGGCGATAAGGAAATGTCACGTGGGATTCGACCGCACGCTGTGGGCAACAATCCCAAGGGGCTTTAGAGATACTACTGGCGCCCAACTTGTCCAACAACGCAATCGTTCCAGTTTAAATCGTTATTCTTTCAATGGAGTATCTTTGATAATAATCTTGAAATAATCTAGTTTTAAACAACTAAATATGTTGTGATACCCCCAGCCCGTCCGGGCCCGCCCGGACCTGTCCGGATCATTCCGGCCCCTATCGGGTCATTTCTGCCACATCACTGTTCCATTCGACTCACGGTATCTTTATTCGAGTCATTACAACCTTCGTTCGCCTGGGGATATAGATCCCAGCAGACCCTTTGCTTTGTATGCTTAATCCTAGAGAAGAGGGGCACTTGCGCCCTATGCTCATGACACAAACTCTCAAGATCAGCTCGATAACCTCCGCTCGGCTGCCCTAACCCAACTACCCTTTTTTGGGCCAAGCAGGGCACCCTTGTGAAAACTGGACTTGGACAGGCTAGGACATCTCCAACATACTTGGCCCGATATTTGGAGTGACACATCTGGAGGGGGGGGGAGAGG
Source organism: Colletotrichum lentis (assembly GCA_003386485.1). NCBI lineage: Eukaryota > Fungi > Ascomycota > Sordariomycetes > Glomerellales > Glomerellaceae > Colletotrichum > Colletotrichum lentis. The sequence continues at coordinate 1,161,754 of NWBT01000050.1, forward strand.
CAAGGACTCCTAGAGAAACCACGGCTCGTGCACTATTATTGATTATAGTGGCCGCAATTGCCCGTATTGTCAATATACGGATAGCGCTCAGGGCCGTTGAGATACTAGGCCGTCTTCGATATATGTGAAAGGTGGAGGGGTCTTTGTAAGTCCTAGGTTTCTAAGTGGCCAAACAAGGTTGGAGATTTGCCAGGCCTACAGAAATCCTCCTTGGACACCACTTCACTATCGCACGAGCATGACTATCGTACGAGCATGCAAAGCCGTGCGCTCGACCGAGGTGATATTCCGCGTTATCGTTTTGTACTAAGTATTACCATCGAGACGTATATGTGGACACAACAACAGCAGATTGCCCCCTTTCTCGCTCTCCCCGCCGCACTCAGTTGCCCGGGAACCACCTGCTCAAGATGGAGGTGACGTTTGCCGGCCGGCTCAGGTGAGCGCAGTGGCCGCTGGGCTCGCTCTCGGTCTTGGAGCCCTTGGGCAGGACGCTGGACATGCCCTGCTGGTAGGAGAGGGGCAGGGCCTTGTCCTCAGTGGCGTAGATGTAGGCGCAGTCGATGCCGTTGCTCCAGGGTTCGTAGCTGGAGGGTGTGACGAAGGCGCTCAGGGAGGTCCAGGTCATTTGGCTCGCCCACTTCGTCTGCTCCGAGGCAGACAGGTCGTTGAAGCCAACCTCGGGGAGCACGGTCAAGTTGCCGACGACGCGGTCCTCCTGCGATAGAGATCAATATATTTGTAAAAAAAAATTTATTGCCCGTGCGCCGAGGAGCAAGCGGCCATGGGCTCTCGATCACATACCTGGACAATCATCCACGGCAGCGGCTGGCCGCCGAGAAGATCAAGCAAGCTGGAGCCCTTGGGAAGCATGAAGGCGCTGGAGTAGACGATGCTCACGACACCGCCGGGGGCGCCGGAAGCCGAGCGGGTGGCGACGTCGTAGCCCTCGACGGCGTTGCTGGCAACAACACCGCCGTAGGAGTGAGAGTAGATGACGACCTCCTTGCCGTCGGCGACGAGCCTGTCGAGCTCCGTGCGCACGGCGGCGACGTCGTCCGACAAGGTGGCCAGCGGTGTCTTGGTGCCTCCTACGGTGGGCAGGGAGACGACGGAGGCGCTGAAGTCGGCGCTGGCAAGCTCAGTCGTGAAGGGCTGGAAAGCCGCGGGCAGCTGCCAAGCGCCAGGGACGACGAGGATGGAGGGCTTCATTGTGGTTGGATGCAACGTTGGGGAGACTGGGGAACCGCGCAGGATGCGATCTTGGGCCTTGTCTGAGATTGACGAATG
>NWBT01000050.1:1163075-1174195 GCA_003386485.1 Colletotrichum lentis
GGGGGGGGGTTGCGGAAGCGGGTGGGATGCGGAGAGTTTCGAGAGACAACACACGGCCTTCAAGATAACAAGAGAGGCAAGTGATGGGCAGAGGCAGATGTCGATTCCTAAAGTACTGAGTGCGATACTACGTAGTAAACACCCGTTTCGGCGGTGCATGAGCATTCGTCCCCAGCAAGCAATATCCCCGAAATGACGGCCCTCTGCGAGCCACGGACTACACATGACTTGAACGGCGGGATATTGTCGGATGCTGTCCCATAAGGCCTCTGTCCCGTTGGTGCAACTTTTGCGGTCCTCCGAAGTTATCCACAACCGGCCCAACGGCGGTGGGTTCGTCCAGGAGTCACGACAAACCACTTTGTGAAAAAAGGGGCCCATGCGGGGAGGGTCTGAAGGGGTTACTGCGGAGTCGGACAATGGGATAATGGCGCAAGCGGTTGTTACCCGACTCGATCTGGCGCGATGTGAAGCCTGTCCAGTATCCATACACAGAGTACATCTTTTCCATGGAAAGGCTGTTGGGGCACGTAGCAGGTTGCGGTGGATGGCGTTGCTTTGTCTGCTGTGCCGGTTTTGTACACTCTTTCTAGTTTACAACATCTCGGTAGTTGGTTTGCTTAGTCTCCGGATGAGGCTCTTGCAACCAACGAACCGCCGTCTTTGCCAAGTTTGCCTCGGCAGTCTCGGGCGCGCCGTGCTGTACCTTTCAACATCTGCTGCGGCTTGGCCTCGTAACCAAAAAAGATACGAGTCGTCCAGGTTGTTTTTCTTCCTGGGTACTTGACAATAATGACGCAAGAGACATCTCGAAGCTACATTTGGCATCCTGCAGCAGATGGCAGGGTTGCTGACTCGACGTGATCCCCATCCGCGTTCCGTGATTTCACCTTAGAAGGCAGTGCAACGCTCTCGTACAGTACAGAGTATATCAACCGCGAGATAAGCCATACTTATTGACTGCCATGGCCTCGGGTGAGGATCTGTCGACTCTATCCTTGTGCCAGGAGCATGGGTATCCCTGGCCATCAAGGGGTTTCTCAGGCGGGACCTACTCGTGAGTCGTTAGTAGTAAAGGAGGGTATTCAGATACAACCTGACGGGCCCCCGGAAGAGAGCCGTGCGCCGGGCTTTATCTCCTTTTTTGTGCCTGTCAACGTGGTTGCAGGCCATGCCACATGTGGGCTGGGCTTAAAGAACTTCGGGGGATCAAGACTAAAACAAACATGTTCGTGGCCCCCCGTACACGTACGACAACGCCCTGACCAGAGCCCACAGATGTTGGGCGAACCCTCATGGATATTCCTCTCCAACCCGACAAAGATTGACAAAACCAGCGACTCCGGAACATGACCGGATGTTGTTACCCTCCAGCCACTTCCACTTCCAGGTCGATGTCCTCAAGACGTCCCTGTCGAGTTTGGTACGGCCCCTTGCCGAGGTCATACAGGTAGACGCAACGGGGCTTGATGGAACACTCAGACATGAACATGCCCAACGAGAAAGGAATGGCAGTTTTGGACGATGGAGCCGTGGTTCGACCGCAGCAAATGGGGACCGAGAAACCAGACACTCACGTACTTGGTACTTGGTCAAGCGATGGACCAACACACGTGTGTGTCTCTCTCGAAAGGGGGGAAGGGTTTGGGGTTCTTTTTTTCTTTTGGCTTGTGAAAGGAAGTTCGGGCGACGAACTGAGTAATAGCAGCTGGCGATGCCCCAAAGTTGCTCAGAATAAAACGATGCTCAGTCCCCGCGTGTTGCTTCCACCAAAGAGTCCCCTTGCGTCCGCCTGTTCGTTGAACGGTAACCCCTCCAAACCAGTAGCGACGACCAGTTTCCCCGACCTCATCGCCCCGTACAGAGCCCCGAGTGGCCATCAAGCCACCAGCCATGGCAGCCATTAATGCCACCATGGTTTCCTACCCGTACGACGACCCGACGATTGATCAAGCCAAGCGGGACTACCTAAGGAAGCTGGCCGGCTTCGCTGAGGACCAGAACCTCTCCGAGGATCTGCGTTCGTATATCCGGGGAATCACAATCGCGTTCACCGTCTTGGCCGCGTTCGTGGTCGGCTTGCGGTTTACGGCGCGCCATCTCCAGGGTGCGAGGTACCTGATCGACGATTATACGATGCTGGCTGCGTTGTTCCTATTGATCGGGAACATGATCATGAATCTGATCTGTCAGTGAAGCCTCCATCCCGTGACAGTTGCGCCTGGACGTTGGCTGATATAAGCTATAGTGGTGGATGGAGGTGCCGGACTGCATTCTGGCCGTCTTACGCTCGAACAGATGCAGTGGCTCGACGAGGTGCGCATTCTTATTTCACTCGTCACCACCCTCGATGGCGACAACTTACTGACCTCGTTCCAGACCCTAATCGGCGCCGAGATCTTCTATGTCAACGGCGTCAACATGTACAAAATCGCACTGCTGCTTCTCTACCTACGCATCTTCCCAATGCCCGAAGTTCGGAAAGGAGCCTGGATCTGCGGGAGCATGACGGCTTCCTGGACGCTCGCCTGCATGATCGCCGCCTGTTTACAATGCATACCCCTGAACACGCTCTGGGAGCCCTGGAAGCCCGGGACCTGCATCAACCAGTTCCTGACGCAGCTCTGCATCTCCGTACCGAGCATCATCGTCGACATCGCCATTCTCTACCTGCCGATCCCTCACGTCTTGAAACTGCAGATGAACCGGGCTCAGCGCATCCTGGTTCTCTTTACTTTCCTGCTCGGAAGCTACGTCGTTTTCTGCAGTATCTATCGTTTCCGAGTTTACCTTCGGTACACGAAAGACGACGTACCCTGTAGGTTGCCCGGATAATAACCAATTGGACTTTCAAAGGACCGCACTGACACACTCACAAGATACATTGGCCGAAGGCCTGGCATGGAACGTTATCGAGATAAGCAGTGGCATAGTGTCAGCTTGCCTACCGACGCTGGTTAGTGGAAATCAAAAACGAACGCTCTCACAAGGACAGATCTAACCTGCCTCTGATACAGGGCCCTATCGTGAGGATTTTATGGCATGGGCTGCTCGACTCCGCTCAGGGAAGCGGGATGGATAAAAACGGCGTCAACTCCTCCTCCAACAAGAATTCGGGCATCAGGTCGGGAGGCGTGACCATCGGCGGCGGTCAGAGGTCCGGAGACGCTTCCCAAGCCCGGGACGGCCCCAGCTTCCGCGAGGAGGCCAAGTACGGCATCGGACTCCGGACCATCGGCGGGGGCGGCGACGACGACCGCAGCTCGCGGAGCTCCAACGAAGTGGAACTCGTGCCGCAGAACACCGTCAGCGTGACCGTTAGGAGCCCCAGGGCCGCCGGCTTCCCGGACAACGAACCGGCCCCGACGGCGAGGGAGCACTGCCCCGGGAAAAAGCTCACGAAGCAGAACAGCACGTCGGGCGCGTACCCTCACCTGGACAACAGGATCTGGCAGCACCGCGAGGTCGAGGTGACGACGGAGCCGGTCGAGCCGGAGTCCATGATTCCCGAGTTTAACAGCAAGAGGAGGTCGGGGATGTGATGAGATGGCGGCTGACGAAACAACCCGAGTGGATGGATGATTTTGTTTTTTTGTTCACAAACTTGTACCCATATTCCACATTAATACGTCAAATGAGATAAAGAAAAACAAAAGAAAAAAAGTTTACAAAACAGCAAAGGTCGGTCAGGATTCATCCACATCGGATGTTGTTAGGTCGTGTCAACCAGTCTTTTTGCCTAAACGGTGAGCGAGGCTTGTCAGTCGTCGCAAAACCAGCTGGAGTTGGCGTTTTCGTTTCATACACCATTCAGCAGAGGTAAGGTCCAGATAAGGCGGCTGGAGAGAAACCCAGCTGTTCGTCACAAGAAACAATGCCGAGACGATTGATTGGGTAGCATCTCGCTATTCACATCAAGTCAAGAGATATAAGAATATCAACTAGATACCGCAAATGACTCCTCTCAAGTCTAAGAAAACTGTCACGAGATATAAGGCGTTATTTGTTGCCTACAACTAACGGCATCGTTTGTGTAACAGTGATAACTTATAAGCCTAACTTGACCTGTTTATGCTGCAATACTTTTACGTGTAGCAGCAACACACTATCTTAAACGTCTACCTACAGGTTCGAGCCCCGCAGTTAAGGTCTTAACTAGGTAGCTTCTAGTTACATAATAGACTCCTTAGCTAGCTATACTAATACAGCTGAAAAGTTTAGGGGACGTGTCATAAGATATAAGGCGTTAGTTGTTGCCTACAACTAACGGCGTCGTTTTTGTGACAAAAAAGTGTGCGTATGAATATTATCACAAGTTAGAGCACGAAGTAAAGCATAGAAGAATGTAAGGGAAAGATGCTTACTCTATAGAAAAGTAAAGAGAGTGGAGCTGGCTTGGTTACGTAGATGTAACCACGTGAAAAGGCACGGGAGGGGACTGGCTCAGTGAGCTCTATAGATCGAGAGTAACGGGTTTTCCTTGTGACAAGTAATATACATATATATATATATACACATCTATATATGGCTCGGTCTTCCCCGCCGAGGGCTGTTGTGCTTAACAGAGATATACGTTACAGGTACTTCTACCGGCATGCGCCTCCAGTTGATGGCAATGATCCAACAACGCCTTGCGGCAATAAGTTTAGCTGATAGCAATGAGATTTTGACATTTTGTTGCTGTACAGTTGTAGAGTCCAGAAGGCCTACTGCTCTTGCTGGGCTTGCTCTTGCTCTCTAGGCTGCTCCAGGTCCTCTTTCTCAGGGAGCTGTCTCACAATGAAGACTAAACCGATCGCAAGGGAAACCATCAGAACCCAAATGGCGTAGCCGTCGAGAGCCTGCGTCCCCGCCCCAACGGCAAAAAGACTCGCGAACAAGGCCGGCGAGAAGGACCTGATGACGCTCGTGCCGGTCAGCGCCAGTGCGTTGATCGTCCCGAGGACCTGCGGGCTGGGCGACACGTCGTTGAGGGCCAGCTGGACGGCGGTGAAGCTCATGCTCACTCCGCTGCCGATGGCGAGACCGACGGGCGCGACGACCCAGAACAAGGTAACCAGGCCGGGGTTGTCGACGCCAGCCTTGAGACAAAGGTTGCCGAGCGGGCAGACGAGGAAGAACCAGGGGTAGGCGTAGGCGCAGGCTCGCAGGACGCCGTTGGTCCCGATGCGGCGCTGCAAGGGCGGGAAGATGACCAAGAGCCACAGGGCCTGGGAGACGCCGTTGACCGCCATCATGATTGAGAACTGCAGGGGCACGAAACCGAAGCCGCCGAGGTCGACGGGCGTGTACCAAAAGACGGGGACGATGGCGGTGTAGGCGATGGCGAGGAGCATGATGTAGCCGTAGACGTAGAGGACACCGCCCACGCCCTTGGACTTGACGAGCTGCGAGATGGACGGGGTGTCCTTCTTGGGCGCCGTCGGCCCGTTGTCGCTCTCGTCACGACGCTCCCTCTTGAGCGTTTCCTCGACGAAGAAGAAGCTGGTCAGGGCGGATGTCAAGCCGATGGAGCCGACAACAAAGCTCGGAAGCGCATAGGGGTAGTCGAGGAAAAACTGGGCCTTGAAAAGTCCCGGATATTGGTGCGCCGGGTCGGCGAGCGCACCGCCCAGGAGGGGTCCCAGGAAGAGGCCGAGGTTGCCGCTGAAGGCGAACCAGCTGAAGGCCCTGGCCTGGGTCTTTGGGGTGCTGTGCTCGGCGATCATGGTGCGCATGGTGACGATGGTGCCGCCAAAGACGCCGGCGAGGCAGCGGAACAGGACCATCTGCCAGACGGTCCGGGCCATGCCGAAGATGGCGGTGGCGAAGGTGACGCCGACGAGGGAGAAGACGAGGACGGGCTTGCGGCCGACGCGGTCCGACAGCTTGCCCCAGAAGATCATGACGACGGCCTGGGTCAGGGAGAAGAGCGACTCGATGAGGCCGCTGTAGAAGCCAACGTCCGGGATGGGGAGGTTGCCGTTCTCCTGGACCATCTGGTTGATGTACGGGAAGATGGAGAAGAAGGCCATGGGCTCGACCAGGCGGGCGTAGCACAGCAGGAAGATCTGCCAGCCCGGCAGCGGCTTGTCCTCCGGGTCGTCATGCCGCCGGTCGGGCTCGTTGAGGGTCGTCGCCTTGGATACGTCCGGGTCGGCGGTCGGGGCGATGTCGCCGACGGCCAGCAACGGCGTCGTTTCCGTCGCGTCGGTCTTGTGGGACGCGACGGCCCCGTCATCTCCCGAACTAAGAGGTCTCTGGTGCGAAGACGCCATGTTGACGACGGTTGTTCGGCCGTGCTCGGTTGTGTCTGTTGCCGAACTGGGACTGAGGTTACAGTCGGTGCAGCCTCTGTTGGGCCTTAAATAAGGTGATTACTTTCCTAGGCATAAGCGTGACGAAGCGGCTTGGCGAAGAAATTAAACAGGCACGTCTAGGCATCGAGAGAGAGAGGCGCGTCGGACTTTACGGCCTTCCTCTTTGTGCTAACCGAATTGCGTGATTCCGCCGCAAGGATTACTGTAACGGCCACTAAGAGACAGAGGAAAATGGGATAAGAAGAACAAACAGCATTTAGTTATGCATGCATAACCATCCATCTAAGCATAATACTGCATAAGCATATCCAGTTAAGGTTAATGCTAGGTGTTGTAAAGCAGAACTGCTTTGTTAGCCAGGTAAGTTGGACAGCATAAGCCCCACGTAGTTATTACATAATAGATCTTTTAGACACTTTAACCAATACCTTTGAATAGATACTAGAACGATTAACTACTATTTATTCTCTATTTCCTAGATGTATAGTGCTTATTACACTAGGCCAACAGGGAACAAGCACCAGGTTGTTGTTTATTTGTCCATTGTATTCCGCATTCCGGGCAGTAAGTCCTGAAGCTCCTGTCTATTCATGCAGCTCGCCGGGCATTCGACTAAGATCTGGGCCAGTGCTAGAGACAAGTTGTTCCGTTGAAGTGTAGTTGCTCGTAACTAGCTTCACATCCGGTGTTGTAATGTCCCAGGTCGTCCCTAAGTCTTGGACGATGTTCAACGCAGTGATGCAACCTTACAAGTAACAGCAATGCGGAAAGCGGCGTCCCCAGTACTCACGTTGGACCCAAGTGCTTTCGTCAGGCCCCATTTCGATTGCCAACAACTAACAACAACAGCGTGCTGCTTATGCCGTCTTCGTATCAACCAACTACCGATGCCGCCATCCGTCCAGTCCCACATCGCGGGCCTAGGTGCCATCCACTGACTTGCAAAAGGCCGGCCATACCCGCCCGTCCCGCTGGAAGGGTTTTCAACGGCTGGCCGGTTGTGCCGATAGCCGTTTTTTTATTCTTAATCTCAAGACGTCCCGTCCGTCTCTCCCCCCGCTTCTGCATTCGTTCACCGCGACGTCGCTCATTCGCTCAGCTCGGACCAACACCAAAGACAAACGACCAACGATGGCCGTCGATCGCCAAGATGCAAGCGTCGCCAAGGATGCAACGCTCTCCCAGAGCGACGAGGAGCAGGAGTCAACCAGAGACGCGCGAGTCTTGGTAGGTGATGAACCGCTGGAGCGGGGGTCCCTGCCAATAGGTACTCTAGCTGACCCGCGAACCCGTAGGAAAACCTGGGCTACAAGCCGGTAAGCTGCTGGATGATGCTGGGATGGTCGGTGGTGCCAGGCCGACTCACTCTTCTAGGTCTTGCACAGGACGTTCAATGTCTTCCACAACTTTGCGACAACATTCGGTAGGCATAGTTACTGTTGCAAGCGCTTTTGGTTGACTGAGCTCGGAGTTGACTGACTCTATCCAGCCGCTCTCTACTTCATTGGCGGCGTCCGGGTTACTTTCTCCACGGGTATAGCAGCAGGAGGCAATCTCGCATACTGGTAATAATTATAGCTTGACTTCTCATATCACCATGGCTGTCACCATCGCATAAGTCTGTCGACTGATGAACATGTAGGACGAGTTTCCTGGTGACCTGCGTCTTCACCTTCATCACCGCTGCAGTGATTGCAGAGATTTGCTCCTCGCTCCCTCTTGCAGGATCCATCTACATGTGGGCAGCCGAAGCCGGAGGACCCCGTTACGGCAGGTTCTTTGGCTTCATCGTCGCGTGGTGGAGCACCACAGCTTGGACAACATTTTGTGCCAGTACGTCAGACCATGATCAATCAGGCGATCCGGACCATTTGGCTAACAAAACTCCCAGGCAACACCCAATCTGCTGTCAACTACGTGCTTTCTGTAAGTCACCTCTACAACCAAGTACCAGTTCTATATCTTTCCTGTGTCTCAACAACCCTGCAGGAGATTGTAGTCTTCGACCTCGACTTCCCGTCAGACGCATCCAGCGTCAAATTCCGGGCTGTCCAGTGGATAGCCACAGAGGTGATGCTTGCTCTGGCAGCCATCTGGAATCTCTTGCCCCGTGAGTGTAACAGTGTTGATTCAGATGGGTGCAAGACACGCTCGTAATTATCTCGCTGACGCCAGGTTTCATCAGCACGCTACTTCAAGTGGATCTTCTACATGTCCACCTCCTTCGTCCTCCTCGATTTCGTCTTGAACATGATATGGCTGCCCGTCGCAACCAGCAAGAGCGAGTATGGCTTCCGCTCCGCCCACGATGCCTTCCTGACCACCTACAACGGGACGGGCGCCCCGGCGGGCTGGAACTGGTGCCTCTCGTACCTCGCCACGGCCGGTATCCTCATCGGGTTCGACGCTTCCGGGCACGTGGCCGAGGAGACCAAGAACGCCAGCGTTGCAGCCGCACAGGGCATCTTTTGGAGCACCGTCACCAGCGGCGTCGGCGGCTTCATCGTGGTGATCCTGTTCTTGTTCTGCGTTGTAAGTCACCCCCATGCGGAGTAATTAATGGAGAGAGAGGCCTTTGCGGATCGCGCTGCTAACAACGTCACACGGCTGGCTCCCCAGCCTGACGCGGACACTTTCTTCTCTTTCGGAAGCACCCAGCCGTTCGTGCCTCTGTACGCCGCCATTCTCGGCGAGAGAGCGCACATCTTCATGAACATTATCTGCATTGTTGCCCTCTGGTTTGTAAGTCTCGACAGTGAATTCTTGGACCGGGCCCTTTGGCACACAAACGCTGATGATACGAAACACAGAATACCGCCATTGCCGTCCTCGCTGCGTCGCGCCTGGTCTTCGCCGTGGCCCGCGACGGCGTCCTGCCCTGGTCCCCTTGGGTCTCCAAGGTCGTCGATGGGCAGCCGCGCAATGCCGTCCTGGTCGTCTGGGGCGTGGCAACCGTCATCACCTGCACCATCCTCCCGTCGTCGGTGGCCTTCACGTCCCTCGTCTCGGCAGCGGGAGTCCCTTCGGCCGCCGCCTACGGTCTGATTTGCATCTGCCGTCTCTTCCTGACACCGAAGCACTTCCCGAAGCCGGCGTGGAGCCTGGGCCGTTTGAGCAAGCCGTTCCAGGCCATTGCCGTCCTGTGGAACGGATGGGTTGTGGCGGTGCTGTTCTCGCCGTATGTCTTCCCCGTCGAGGCGTCGACTCTCAACTATGCGCCGGTGATTATGGGCATCGTGACCATATTTGCCATCCTCTCTTGGTGGTTCATCCCAGCCGATAGGTGGCTTCCGTCGCAGCGTATCCAAGAAACGCTGCTTGCGGGAGAGCGGGGAGGTGAAGAGTAGGACTTTGTAAGATGGCACTTGGAACGAATGGAATTGTCATCCCTCGATGTTTTCATCCAATATATTATAGAACGGTCTGTTCTCCACGCTCAAGTCTAATAAATGACCCATCTCTATAACTCGAATCTGTCTCTGAGCAAACCTGAGCCTTATGAAGCTCATACCAACCGCGATCAAACTTTGTGATACCCACCAGGGAGGGGACTTAGTTCTTGACGGCCAAAGGTTGAGCCGCCACCACCTCCTCCCTTTTCCCCTTGTCTTTTGTGTCAGCCGCCTCGACGTCGGGTCTTTCCGAGGCGGACCGTAGGGTCGAAGAGTCTTCTTGTGCAGGAGACTCATTTGACAGCCTCATCTCCAGGTCCGGATGCTTCAACTTCCACCTCTTCATGTACCACGTGCCAAACATCAAGAATGCCCACATGGCGACCTCGAACACGGTCGCCGCGGGGTATCCGTGTGGAAACCGTGGTGCCTCCACGGTCGGGAACGTAAACAGTGGTACCCAGATCTGTCCGCAGAAGCCCAGAGTCATCATGGAGGAGATGATGAGGCCGCGCTCGCCGTAGTTCTCTTTGAGAGTGGAGTTGAGCCAGGAATACTGTTGTTCACCCGTCAGTGTATATTAAAAGGCCATGTCATCTTTGTGGGGCCGTTGCTGCAACGCACCAAGATTGGGGAGGCCATTCCGGAGAAGCCTCCAAAGTAGAACGCGCAGAACTTGAGGATGTCTGGAACATTCCACACGGACAAGACGATACACGCGAACAGCACGAAGGACTGTGTCCTGTTAGTGTAAACGCCCACATGAGCGTGCGAGACAGCTCGACGACAACTTACTGCTTGGAAAGTCCAGAGCCCGCGGATACTCAGGCAACCTGCCAACGTGGTTCCCAGCCAGGAAGACAACGCGCGCAAAAGATCGATGAAGGTCGGCAGAATGTTGACCAGTTCGATCGAGTACCCGGTACTCCGGAGCCAAAGGGCCATGTAGCCGGTCCAGTAATGCGCCTGGCACAAGAAGCTGCGAGATGTTTAGTATCAAACGCGCTGGAGGACAATTTCGATTGATGGGACGCGAGCGTTTGACTGACATGTAACATGGAACGCAGATCCACCACATTGGGCGGGAGAGCGTGTACTTGAACGTCTTCCAAGTGATGCCGTCCTGCTCGACGGTCGGGATCCTCTTCACCGCCAAAGCGTGTTCGTCTGCGGTGAAGTACCATCTCCTCGGCGACGAGGGCAGACCCGGCCAGAAGGCGAATCCCAAGAAGGAGATGGGCAGGGTGATGATGCCTTGCACGATGAACAGCCAGCGCCACCCGGAACGCCCCATGACGCCGTCCAAGTTGCGGTGGATCGCCGCGAGCAGGTAGCCGGAGAACATGGAGCCGAGAGAGTTGCCCATGAACCAGACGCCGGCACGCTTGAAGAGCTCCTCGTTCTTGAACCAACTCCCAACTGATGCAAG
>NWBT01000050.1:1176240-1190645 GCA_003386485.1 Colletotrichum lentis
GGGGGGGGAGGCAGAAAGCCGGGCAAAACTCTAGATTCCGGGAGAGCTTGGCGCCCGATGTGGACTAACAGAAAGGCCCTGCAGTTTCCACCATCGACCTCGCCAAGTACGGTACGCCTGAAGGCAACAAGGAGCTCGCCCAGACCCTGATTGAGGCCATCCGCACCAAGGGCTTCTTCTACGTCATCAACTATGGCATCTCACAAGAGGCCGTCGACGCGCAATTCTCCCTCGGCCAGCAGTTCTACGAGCTTCCCCTGGAGGAGAAGCTGAAGTATGAGCCGGACCTGGACTCTGGCGACTACAACGGATATCGTCCCGCGGGCAGGCGGTTCCTGAGTGGCGGCATCAAGGACAAGACGGAGGTCTGGAACATGGCGAGTGAGTATTATCAATTCCTTCTGTTGGGGGGGGGGGCCAACGCTCGTATTATCACGAAAGGGACCCGTGGCTGACGCGCGTGTGCTCATCAGCCAGGGCCGGGCACATCACTCAACCCCTTCCCAAGCTGCTGGAAGACCGCAAGGAAGAGATCGAGGGGTTTGCCAAGGTAAGACGATGATTTTTTTTTTTTTTTTGCCCGCCATACTCCGAGAGCTAGCTACTTTTGGCCACCCCGATGCTCACAACAAGCCTCGTAGGACCTGCACGACAAGGTGCTGGACCCCCTCAACCACCTGATCGCCCTCGCCCTCGAGCTGCCCGAGGACTTCTTCACCCGCGTGCACCGGTGGGAGACGCACGACGAGTCCCACCTCCGGTACATGAAGTACTCCAAGTTCACGCCCGAGGAGATTGAGAAGCTGGACGACGGCCTGTGGTCGCGCGGCCACACCGACCTGGGCTCCATCACGCTCCTCTTCCGCCAGCCGGTGGCCGCGCTGCAGATCCGAGACCACGAGACCGGCGATTGGAAATGGGCCAAGCCTCTGGACGGCAGTCTGACCGTGAACACCTGCGACGCCCTCAGCTTCTTGACCGGAGGCTACGTCAAGTCGACCGTCCACAGGGTGGGTTTCCCCCCCCCCCCCCCTTTGACCCTATTTTCCACTTTTACGCAAGATACATCACGTACTGAACCGCCACGAACAGGTCTCTGTGCCACCCAAGGACCAGCGCCACGTCGACAGGCTCGGCCTCTTGTACTTCGCCCGCCCGCAGAACGACCTGGAGCTCAGGACCGTCGACTCGCCGGTGCTGAAGCGCGAGGGGTTCACGCAGAACGAGTTCGAGGCCGGCGGCCACCGCGTGCCGACGATGGGCGAGTTCACCACGCTCAAGCAGTCGTGGCAGCAGAAGAAGGGCGTCAGCTACCAGTCGTCCGAGGGGCAGGAGATCCTCCCGGGTTTCAAGGGCCAGTACTTTCAGTAAAGATCAAGATTCTCGAGTCGACCACCATATTTTTTTTTAAAAAAAAAAGGTCGGACTTAACCCCGAGTGGGCTGGATCTGTGTTTGCTAATCCACCGTGTAGCGACAAATAATTAAGCAAAAACGACAGGCGCCGACGCGGCGGACGGTATGATAGAGGACGTCGGCACCATCGTGGTTGTATGTAGACTTTTACGAAGCTCCAGGTTCATGTACACATAATCATCTCACTTGAAAGTAAAAGAAAAAAACACTAGACTCCAACCCAATTACCGGCTGGGAGTGGATATGATGACTGCGCTGTGCGAGCTGACGGTGGGAGTGTCCCTCGAAGTGAAGCGTATTAATAAATCGCATCCTGCAGCCCTTTTTGACAACTTGCCCTTGCCACATCATAGGAGCGTTGAAGTCCAAAATAGAAAACAAGACTGGCTTCATCCAGGTGAGACTTCACAAGCCACGTTTCCAAATCCTTCGTTTCCCTCCACACCAAAGTCGGCAGGCCGAGATCCCGCTCGGCGCGCCTCCCAGCCACACGTCTCAGACTAGACAAGGACGATGATGCCCTTAACGTAGGGAGTCCAGGCCATGAGTGAAGCTGGGGCGACAGAGTGACGCCGCAGTCAAGATGATCTTGATTCTCATATCCACACTCTTTCGCGGTGGTTTTATTACGTAGTAAAAAGTCTAGCCAGTCTGCTTCTGGAAGCGCAAAAAACTCCTAAATCCCCCTCTCCTTTTCCTCATCTCCACCGGAAGAACGCCAGCATCCTGTACGCGATCCCCTTTCCCCCCTTTTGGACAGATTTGACGCGCCAAGACGATGGTTCGGCTATTTTCGGCGCTCCCCTTCGCCCTGGCGGCCCTGTGCCAGCAGATCCTCATCCAGAGCGCGTCCCGGGGTACTCCGGCCTCCCGGCATGCGCGGCGGTCCCGCTGGCCGAAAATCATCATCATTCGTAGCCGATCTAAGTCTATAGGTATAGTGCACCCGACACAGCGGCGCAAAAAAAGTGCTGGGTAAAAATATAGAAACCGGAAAAGGAAAGCGATTAGATTTGACCTTGCAACACCTCACCGGGCGGCAGAACCTCCAAGGCCGCTCTTGCAAATCACCGAGCCGGCCGTCGGTTGCTTAATCTTGTTGCTCTGGAAGTTCCAGAGGCCCTTGCCGGCAGACGTCATGGTAAGGTTGGTGGTAATGCCGTCCTTGTTGGCGTAGCTAATCTTCATCGCCACGCCGGCGTCGTCGGTGCTGTTGGACAGGCAGCCGACAGTGAGGGTGCCGCTCTGGGACGAGACCCAGTTGAAGGTCGGCATGGTCACGACGTCCTTGTACTTGATTGCAGCGGGTGTGCTTCCGGTGCCGGTGCCAGTACCAGTACCAGCACCAGTACCCGTGCCAGTACCCGTGCCAGTACCCGTGCCGGTGCCTGTACCAGTGGCGGGCGCACACTTGGAGTTGTCATACAGCGTAGCGCCGGTCTGGGGGAAAGGGCTGAGCGGGCCCCAGAGGTTGTTGTCGGCATCGCGGCCCAGGCCCTTGGTCAGGAACGAGTAGCTGCGGAAGTCGTGGGGGGTGGGAGCGCGGCCGGGATTCGTGTCCTCGGGCTGAATCCACTCGGAGACGGGCATGACGTACTGACCGGCGACGACGCCGTTCTTGGTCGTCACCGTGCCGGTGCCGGCGACGACGCGGTACTCGCGGGCATACTGGTCATTCTGAGTGGCCTTGATGCGGTACTCGAACTTGTTGCGGGCCTCGGTGCTGGGGACCGCGACGCCAGCGATTTCCCGGTCGACGCCTTCGCCGGTGCAGGGGTCATACTCGATGGCGAAGATCTTGATGGGGTTGACATTGGCGGAAGAGTCAGACGTGTATCCAACGAACTGTGGTCCGTTAGCTTCCGTCATGTCATGTTGAACTTTGAGGGCGTGGGAGACTTACTCGAGTCTGCGCAATTTCTTGGTTGACGGTATCGGCGGTCCAGACGCCGATGTTGGCGTCTTCCATGCGGATATAGGTCGGCGCCCCGGTGGTGGTGATCTGGGCGTTGCTCACAACAAGGTTGTAGACGATGATCTCGCCGTCGGCCTGGATGCCCGAGTACTCGACAAAGTCGCCAGCGACAATGGGTGCCATGACGAGAGGGTCGGGTGCTTTGCTGGACCATGTTTTAGATGAAAGTCCGAGAACAGGCGCACCGGATGCGACTTACAAGGTTCCCTGCTTTATGCCAGGAGTAACGTCGGGTCGGTTGGACAGAGGACACAGCTCGTCCGCAGCTTTCCGCGGGACGCACATGGGAAAGCCGGAAAAGGAGGTGATGCTGGGGTTGGCATCGTCGGCAGTGAAGTACGGCTGCGATTTGTACCCGACGGAGTAGATGGCGCGGGGGTCGTTGATGCGGATCGTGGGACCATTCCTCAGCTTGATGCGGCCATCAAAGTTGACGCTCTCGACGTAGCCCGAGGCGCCGTTCAACAGTGCCTGGGCGATAGAGACCTGGGCAGCAATGGCGACACCATTGACGACGTTGCCTGTGACCTCGCAGTTGTACCCGGTGTAGCCGCCGCTGCTGGCGACGAAGTCCTTGAAGCCAATGAAGGCGGCTGGGTACGTGACCTGGAGGTTGTTGGGGACGGTGATGGACTGGCCGTTGCACTTGATCGTGCCGCCCGAGTTGAAGTCTGTTGTCGAGGCAGTAGCACTGTGGTTTGGCACGTCAGTAAAAGCTCCATAGAGGCCTAGCTATCGGATATGATGGCGAAGAAATATGCTCACCCTTCGAAAGCACCGTTGATGTCGAAAGGGTAATCCGCCACTTGTGCTTGGACGCCGTTGAGGGAGATGGTTGCGCTCAGCGCCGCACAGAAAAGTGACGTTGCGGAAAACATGATGGGTATATGTGGATCACAGCCAAAGATTTGTGAGTATGGAAGTATTCCGTGAAGAGCGAGGGTGATGGGGGATCAGAGACCGGCTAGAAGACCGTGATGAAGGCACTGTCTTATGGAGATTATCTGGATGGCCAGCCGGCACCATGTTCCGACGCCGTAAACCACGTGTGATCGATGGGCTTAGAACGAAATCGCGGCAACGGTGCTTGGCAAGCCTGAGCACAAGTGGTCTAGAATGGGGTGTCGTTAGGGATCAGGCCTCGCTCGGCCCAAGGATTCCTTTGATCTCTCCACGAGGGCATGGATGGAAGGTGGGGGTATCGGTCACCGAGGATCAAGATGGTGTGCCTCATGCGGGAAGAAAAAATCGAGAGTGAAAGCTAGTGGCTATGCGTGTGCAGCCGATATGCAAGAGAAACAATGCAGCCGTGAAAGAAAGACCCGCGAGGCTGCCGTTTAGTAGTGATCTGGCTTAATCGTCGGCCAATGCGCCAGCAACTAAGGATGCAACTTAAAGCCAGTAGTCTGCCGTAGACCTCCACATTCGCCACATCGCAGTGTGCGCGGGAGATGAGGATGGGCCCCTAGACCCTGAATCATTGGCAGCGCGGGCTGAAGAGCGGGAAAAGTCAGGCGATAGGAATGGGTTGGTTCGTTGGTCCGACAGTGCCACTCGGCCGCAGAACGCCACGAGGCGTTTATGGAAAGTCACAGGCTCATCGTTTCGTGATGCGGTAAAGAGAGGAATACCGGTTTCTGGTACAGTTGAAGTTCCATCTTCTAGCCGGGAGGTTGATCTTTGGAGGGTGGCGGGATGCCATCGCTGATCCGTTTGGGCGTGAGCTTCATCGATGAAGACGAGGGCAAAGAGGCGGAAGCGCGTCGCGGCTCCACCAAGGCTAGTCCGAAATAATGTGTTCTCCCCCGTATTCTCAACTTAAACTCAGGCGTGAAACGAGGAGCGTTGGGGGGCGCAGAAAACACGACATCCTTCATCGGTTCAGGCCAGAGGGTTCGACTCCACCGGGGTAGCGTTCGCGTGGCCTCGTGTGTGGCGAGGCTCCCGTAGGGCTCCATTTCCATTCCACATTCCGACAGTCTGGTTCGTGGGTAAGTTGACACTCACAAAGAAAGTGCAAGACGCAGGATTGAGGCAAGCATCTAGACACAAAGCGCCGAAGAGACGCGGTCTGGCATAGTGTGTTAGTTGTGCTCTGTGTGCTGCTTCTCGGAGGTCTCGGGCGTCGGGCGGCGGCGAAAGAAGACGAAAGGAGACTCTGCGGTGAGTGGACCCTGTGGAAATAATCCAATCAGAATCGGGGATGGTATAATTAAGCTCGGAAGACGGTGATCATGGCCCCGGCGCTGACGCTAATGTCTTTAAGCGAGACTAGCGCCCTCATGTCCACATAATTTTGTCCAGGGCAGCTTGTGCGGATGCGCACCTTCCCCCTTCTCTTGCCGCGATGCCATTTCCGGCATTTCCTCGTTTCTACTCTCCTCCTACACTCTTCCAATTCCGGCGACACTCGAACACCGCCTCAACGCCTTGCCATCCTTACCCCTGGATCTAGACCGCCGGGCTGGGGTTCCCTCTCGAGATTTCGGACGAGCTGCATTGTCGGAACTCTCATTGTCCATCCGAGGTCGAAACGCGTTGTTGCCCGCACCACAAACATCGGGCGAAGCTCACAGTCACGGCGTAGGCACATAATCGAACCATGGCCTCAGTTCCGCATCTTCGCGATATGCAGCAATAGCAGCAACACTCATCGCATCGCCGCTGCCGATGTGGCGTACGATAGCCTGCTTGACTTGCCGTCTTGTTCTTGGACAAGCAGGCTAGTTGATTNCCCCCCCCCCCCCCCCCCCCCCTCTGGCCTATTGGACCAAACTTCGCCCAGCCGCTTCTGTGAGAAGATGTCAGACTTGTCTCGTCAGCTCGACGTATCGACCAAAAGAGCCACCAGTCATGACATGGTTGGCAGTTGCATAAGGCTGGCTCGCACGAAGATGCGGCCGGCCGCCAACGACCGGATTAAGAAAAAAAAAACCTAGTTGGAGTCGAGCTGTCATCAGAAATCATTCCGACGTCTCCGTACGGATTCCGTACGGATGAGCAGCCAGCCATCGGATCCCAGACGATACCGCTCTGTTGGTATCCACCAGTCCACCTCATCACAGAAGCATCCGATGAGAGACACCATGCGGTTCCCGTTACACGAACATCGAGATTTTTGGTTCGGGAAGCATCCCTGCTTGCGCGGGGATGGTGTTCTTGGCCTCCCATTCGTCGAACACGCCTCCCAGGGCTGACGTTTCTATTTGCCGAGCCAGATCCCTGGATCCCTTACATATTCGGCTCTAACTCACAGTCTTTCTCAGTGTCGATACGATGGAATGCGCACCGACAACAACCATGCGAACTGCAGCTACCGGTGTTGGTGCTCGAGCCGACACTGTGGTCCCAGAATAACCCCATCGGGGCCATCTTTGGCATTTTCTCACCGGCCCCGTTTCAACGCGTTAGCTCCGCGCCATTGGAATCTCGCATTGTCAAAGATTCAAGGCTCAACTTGCCACAACGGGCTTGGGAACAAGGAACCCTGACCTCGTTGATCAGCCGCACTAGGGGCTTTCTTTATGCGGCTGCCTTAGTGCCCCTTCCCAGCCCGCTTGTATCCTGTCCCATGTCGCCGAGACCTGAGCATTGTACTCGGCCGGCAACCACGAGGTCGAAGTCGGGTCCGCGTCAAGGCAATCAATAACCTGCGTGTGTTCTCGACGCAGCCGCCCGTCCAGCTGGGTCAATACGGGGTTGCTGAGTCAAAGACCTCAGTCCCCATCGTTCCAGACTCCATCTCCGCATCGTATCACCTAACGAGAGGAACTTTCGTCTACCGCGTCTACCCTATCGCCCTTTTCCTTCTTCACCGTCGAGTGGTGCGCCTCCCGGACGGACCACAATGGGGACAACGATGTGGCGCTACCGCCGCCGCCGCCGCCGCTTCACTTCGCGGTCCAGATGGGAGGACTGAGTGTCAGCCCGGCATAGACTCGCGACGCGCGCCTCCATGCCTTGCCATCTATCAAGGGTTCGCCAATAATGGGCGGGTCATGCCACCGACTCTCTTGCTTCAATGGGCTAGCCAAACCCCCGTGCGTTCCGACGTCTACTCGACGTTGGTCGACTTCGTTCTATTGCCTTTGCTGTACTTGTGGCCTCCCATCTCGAGCCCGGTGTGGATTCCTCGAGACGGCCTGGATCGCAGTGTCTGGAACCATTACATTGACCGCCGGCTCTGGTCACTTGCACTTGTCATCAAGATCCATATCCGAAAGTCTTAAATACTCTTGTCCGGTTCCCTTCATGCCAGAAACTTGGTCGTCAACCTTATCACAGTCTTCCACTTTGAGAACTTGTCCCCTGCAGAAAAGGCGCCGCCACCCGTCTTGGCCAGCATCTATCACCACATAGCTTTTTCTTGGCTCTGGTCCTTGCGTTGTCCCCTTTCTTACTCATCGCCATGGTTTCTCTCACCCTTCGCCAGTCTCTGGCCGTCGTCCTCGCTTTGGTTTCGGACACCCTCGCCAAAGACTGGGAGAGCCCAGAGTACAAGTGGCTATACGAGTTCCCTCTTCCGATCCCCCCTTCCAAGCAGGAGCGGTTGTAAGCCGGCCCCACCTCTGCATGTCTGGCAATAGCTGGAAGATCCTCATGGCTAACTTGATCCAGTCCCAATCAACCCATCACCAACCCCGTGACAGGGAAGAAGATCAGATACTACGAGATCGAGATCAAGGAGTTTACGCAACAAATCTACCCCAACCTCGGGCCAACCCAGTTGGTCGGCTATGATGGCATCGCACCTGGGCCGACTTTCCTAATGGAGCGTGGCGAGGAAGCAGTCGTCCGCTTCACCAATCACGCCAAGATGGCGAGTTCCATTCATCTGCACGGTTCCTACTCGGTGAGTGCTCCCCATGAGTAATCGGAAAGGAGATGATTCGCTAACGATGCCGCACAGCGCACGCCTTGGGACGGTTGGGCCGAAGACACGACTGCGGTTGGCGAATACAAGGACTACTACTACCCCAACAGCCAGAGTGCGCGCACCCTCTGGTACCACGACCACGCCATCGACCACACGGCCGAGAACGCCTACTTCGGCCAGGCTGGTGCGTACCTGCTCCATGACCCAGCCGAAGATGGTCTTGGTCTTCCAGCCGGGTACGGAATCTACGACATCCCCCTCATCCTGTCTGCGAAGCAGTACAACAAGGACGGCACGCTGTACTCCCCCGCCAACGAGACCACCAGCCTGTACGGGGATGTCATCCACGTCAACGGGCAGCCATGGCCGTACCTCAAGGTCGAGCCGCGCAAGTACCGCTTCCGCCTCCTCGACGCTGCCATCTCCCGCACCTTCCTCCTCTATCTCGAGGATCTCAAGCAGAACAAGATCAAATTCGACGTCATCTCATCGGATGCCGGTCTCCTCACAGGCCCCCAAAAGGTGCAAGAACTCTACATCTCCATGGCCGAACGGTACGAGATCGTCGTCGACTTCTCCGACTACAAGGGCCAGAATGTCACCATGCGCAACACTAGAGGGTTCGCGCCAGACAAGGATTATTTGCACACGGACAAGGTCATGCGGTTCGTCGTGGGCGGCGACTCGGTCAGCGACAAGTCGGACGTCCCCTCGGCCCTCCGGGCGGTGCCGTTCCCCAAGGACAAGACGGGGGTTGACCAGCACTTCCTATTCCACCGCCAGGGCAGCGACTGGCGCATCAACGGCGTCATCTTTGCGGACGCCAACAACCGCGTGCTCGCCAAGCCGAAGCGAGGCACGATTGAGGTCTGGGAGCTTGAGAACGGTGCGGGTGGGTGGAGCCACCCGGTGCACATCCATCTCGTCGACTTCCGGGTCATCAAGCGGGTCAACGGCCGCGGCGGCGTGGTGTTCCCGTACGAGTCCCAGGGTCTCAAAGACGTCGTCTGGGTCGGTCCTGGCGAGACAGTGACGGTCGAGGCGCACTATGCGCCGTGGCCCGGCGTGTACATGTTCCACTGCCACAACCTGATCCACGAGGATCACGAGATGATGGCGGCCTTCAACGTTTCCGTGCTCACGGATCTCGGGTACGAGGAGACGCAGTTTGCCGACCCGATGGAGGGCGAATGGCGCGCCAAAAAGGAGGATCCGGCCGCCTACAGCTACGATGCGATCAAGTCGCGCCTCGAGTACATGGCCAAGTTCCAGCCCTATAACCGGGTCGAGGAAGTCGAGAAAAAGCTGGACGCCTACTGGGCCACCAAGACCATCTCCCCCTCTGCCCCGACTGCAATCTCGGTCCCCTCGACGCTGGTTGCCAGTACCATCCCTTCGTCTTTGGCGGCGGGCGCGACCGTCAAAATCACCTCGGCCGTCACGTCTGCCAGCTTGACCGTCTCCACGCAAGCCACGATAACGAGCAAGCCGGGGGATGACAAGAAGAAGGAGGAGGACAAGAAAAAGACGTCCACCACGAGCGCGTCGTCGAAGAAGAAGCGCGCTCTGCGTTTCCGCGGGGTCAACACGGAGACTTCCAAGCGCACTGCGACGCCGCAGGCATGAGAAGGTCGATTGCTCCATTTTGTTCTCCTTCTCTATTACTCTCTCTTCTTTCATTATCACGATTTGATGACATAGCACCTATTATTTGATAGACGATAGACATTCTTCGCGAGCATGTCTCGACTATATCTTGTTGCGTAATTAGTACGAGGCAGCGGGTATTACACGAACGATCATTGCCTCGCAGTTATGATACTTCCCGATAAAACATGCTCTATATATTCAGCTCTGATGGGAACCCTGCTCTCCACGATACTCGAGGCGAGCACAGCAGCTCGATGCATTCATAGCATGATGCCACCCATATTACACGGCAGTTCAGCGACCAACCCGGACTCTTTCGGTGAATACAGAAAGAGTACGCCACGATGGAAGGGCAGGTGAGAAGAAGTGAACCAAACAGCCATCCCAGCTGCCGTGTGACTTGGACTGCCTTGGCTGAGTAAAACATNGCCCCCCCCCCCCCCCCCCAGGCATGGTCCTTTTGTGCTCATGAGATGAAGGTTGCAGTAGTGCGAAGTAGGGTACTTTTGCTTCGTAATCCTTTCCATATGAGCCATCAAATCCAACTTGACCAACCTTGCTCGGTGATGCAAGACGAGCTGCGCGGTTCTTTTCGTCAGGGGTGTTGTTGGTGCAAAGGATGTGCTGCGCCGAGGCTTACGATTGGCCCGTCGCGCAGTGTCAATGTACGTTGCAAATTCCAAGTACTTTTGCCAACTTGAACGTAGCTATCCATCTATATAAGGGGAAGCGTTATCCGTCCTCATCCATCCTCTCATCCAACATGCAGCCAGCGATCATTCATCTTCACACTATCCCTCTCTCCCCGCGCCTATACCAAGCTCAAGCATAGACGGCACAGGGCGAGGTTCTGTCCGACGGTCTGAAAGTAAATGCTGTGCCAGAAGCCTAGCTTTCTGTCAACCAGACCGGTCACATGAGTGGCAGCTGAGGACAAGCAGCCACAGCTGTTCTGTCGTAGTGAAAGAATCCATCGCCCAGGCAAACCGAGTTGCGAACCATCTTGGGCAAGACGAGGCAATCTTGGGACGCCTCGTCGGCCTCTGGCGGACCATCGATGCCTGGAGAACAGGCAGAGCAAGGCATCACGAGGTAGTTCCCGAGGTGGACCTCGAGGCGGGAAAAACAAGGCGGGGGAGGCCTCGTGCAGCATCACTCTGCATGATGCGGAAGTATCACTCACCCTCACCGACATGGACGCAAGTCCGTCCCATTGGGCCCACGTCAATATCACAACGCCCGCCATCATCGATCGACACGAACGAAGCCCACGACACCACAGCACCGCCGCACGTATATACGACCTTTGACTCTTTTTATCCACTTCCGCCCCGACCCAATAACAGCTCAGGTATACGGATCGTCTCTTTTTTTCTTGTTCAGTCCCGCTTCGCCCGACCACAGTTGGCCGGAGAGCGCCAGGTAATTTTAGCTTTTCCTCGTCACAGCCTGCCGCAAATGTCCCGTTGGGTTTTCTTCCACTCCAATCAGCGAGGGGGGTTACTCTCTCGGCAACGAGCGATTTGCCGCACTACAACGATGTGTGTTCTCAGCACCGAGGAAAGGGGCGTGTGAAAGACGAGCTCGAAGTCAAGCTTGTCGGGTCTTCCGTCCATGTGCTCAGCGGCGTTCGTACATAGTATATCAGCAGTCGCTGCCGCATTCAAGACGACAACCAAAATAATGTCTCTGTCCATATGGGCCTGCTTCCTCCTGCTCACCTGGTTCATCCCCGTGGCCGTATTATCGTAGCGCTTACCAACGACACTCTCCTGATCGAACTCCCTCGGGCAGTTACCAAAGGTCGGGTTGTATCCACACATGTAGTGAGAAATAAGGTGATGTGCAGGACGTTGCGCTGCCGGCTGCCGAAAGATGTTGAACTGAAGAGCATCTGGGTTGACACTTTGGAGCCGATTCTTCGGTTGTCTAGTGTATAACAGGACAGGCAAAGAGACGTGCCATTTTCAGAATGCCGCATGCATGATGCTTGAGAGAGCCCTCCCGCACCTGCCTGTGACCAGTAGTGTTGTTAGAGCGGTTACGCCCCTCAGACATACATATACGTGCGTTGCTTGTGGCTATTCTGTTCGTCTGCATCCCCCCCCAGTGCGGGTTCATTGCATACAAAACTTGGCCGGCCTGCGACTTTCATTCGCCCCTGTCCGCCAGCCTCCTTGTACGAAATGCATGCCGAGGGGCCCGTTGACGCCGGCGCGCTGCAGTTCACATGTTGGGCAACCCGACCCGGGGCCACTTGAGCAGGATCTTAAAGCCTGTAGGACCTGGACTTGCCCCAGGCCCTTTGAGCGATTGTGTTTCCGCCGTCGCCATGCCCTGTCTGCCCTCAAGAGCTAGGTCGCCTGGACGAGCGATCCCCATTCCCCCCGATAGAATTCGACACCACCGCCGACCGGACGACACCGGCTTCCACAATGAGCACCGGGGTCTCGGGCTGTCCCGAGGACAGCAACTCGACGGACTGCCTTCTCAGGGCCGTTCTGCAAGTACTGAAGGAGAACCGGGACCAAGAAGACGGCAAGTATGACTGGGACCCCGTCACGTTCGTCTTCACCGTCCTCCTGGGCGCGGGCGCGCTTGCGTTCGCCGGCCTCACCATCGCGCAGGGCCTCGTCGCCGCGAGGAAGGGGTATCGGAAGGCCAGCGGGCGCGCCATCAGCACCTGGGCGGAAAACACGCAGAGGGAGTGGATATGGGGCGAGCTCAACTTCCAGTACACGGCGCGCGGACCCCGATCGTGCGCATCGAGTACCTGCTCGACTGGGTCGACGACCCGGAGCCGCGAGAAGGGCCCGGCCCGGCTTACGTCCATGTCGATCCCGGCCGCGGGCTTCCGAAGAGCCCGTCATCATCGGCCGCTCCTTTCAGTTCGACTTTCGCCAACACCCGATCCTGGGGTCCATCGGCTCGTTTTCCAGCCACCACCAGCAGCAGCAGCACCACCACCACCACCCGACGAACCGGAGAATGACGGTTCCGAGCCCGCACAAGCTCAAGTGCACCATGAGAAATGCTCTCGGCATCATCCGGCTCCACGACTTGTCACAGCGCTGGCCTGAGAGGATGGAAGTGAACTTGGTCAGCGACTACGGATCGTTCATGGATCCGATGGAACACCGGCCGTTCACGGATCCGATGATGGACGCCACCGAGTTTATGCAGTTCCTCCATCCGACGGCCTCCTACTGCGAAAATTCCAACGTGTGGCGCGCCTATCTCGGAGAACACGTCAACGCAAACCACTGCCTCTTCAAGGCGGTCACGCCGGACTACCCTCCCGAGCTGTTCCCGCTCGCTTCGTCAAGGCTCCTGATGGACTGTTCGCTCACCATCCTCGCGTTGTGCGGACACTCCTGGGCCGAGGCCGATCTCGACGCATTCGGCAAATCGGAACTCGGGGAACTGGCAATCGCACGGCTTCGAGTTACTCGGCGCTTCCTCGCTGCGGTCCAACCGGTTTAACTGGTGCGCCGGTGACGAGCTGAGCGCGGAATGCAAAGAGGTCCGCGGCGACCTCATTGTGCTTCAACTGTGCCTCAAACAGCTGGACAGCCCTGACAGGTTTCGCTCCTGGTACGGCAAGGCCGATCTCGCGACCCGGCAAGATCTCCGGGAGCGCATTGTCGAGCAGCTGCGTCAGGTCGATGCGTGGCTCGAGGACGAGGAGGACGTGGACCTCCGCACCGACAACCTTTACACAACCTATGTCATGAAGCAGAACTGCTTCGTCAGCCATACCGTATGGCACGAGCCACACGTAACCTGTCACGTGATGGATCTCACGGGTATTTCAACCCGTACCTTCGTTTAGGATAGATCTTGGGAAGATCAACCACTTTTCATATCATACTTCCTAGACGTACGGTGCTCGTCACAACCTACCTGTTGCTGTCGCACGTGCAGAAGGCGGTGGAAGCTGACATGTTTGATTCCCTGGCAAATGAAGCCGGCTAGGAACAGTCTCATGCCGCGGACCGCACCAAGTTCGGCGCCCGCGGCCGTCATCTCCGCATGATGCGGGTGCTCCGCAACCTGCTGAACGCCCTGGCGCTCACCAAGGATAATACTCTCGAAGCAGCCCTCGGTCCGGACGGGGACTTGCGACCTCCTCTACAGCATCTTGACGATCATGTACAAGAGGTTTTTGGCAAGTATCGCAAGCAACTGGACGCCATCGCCGGTCCGTTTCTCAAGTGGAGCGAACACGGCACTCACATGCTGATGGACAGGCTGGGCGAGATCGTGGTCTACAACTCCGAGGAGGAAGACGGGTGGCCGTTGTGGGACCGCTTTTCACGGCGAAGAGACGACCGGACGAGAGACGTGGACGATGTGCTCATTTTCCGGTTCATCCTGATGGGCCTGCTGTTCCAGACCGCCATTGACAACAGCCAGCGAGGTTCTCAACTCTAGTCTGTGGGACAGAGTCATCCCCATCATCTGAACTGGAGGCTGGGGGGGGGGGGGG
>NWBT01000050.1:1268793-1282247 GCA_003386485.1 Colletotrichum lentis
CCAATATCTGCCGCGCGGGTTCACTCCGTAAAGTTCCCCAAAATAGTCCCCTCGGAACAATCAGGCACTCTCCACGTTCCCAATATAACCGCGTTCCCGTCCTCCCTGGGTTAGCATTCTTGGTCATGGGACCCCAAAGAAATGCAGCATAAGCGTGTGCCGCTCGAGACTCGAAGGCTCCTGGCGGCGATAAATTATCAGGTGTTTCCGCGGGGACGTGTCCCGCGAGTGTCCAAGCCGACTCCCGGGTTTCAGCAAGACGGCGACGAGAACACCGTCCCGGTGCCGAGCCAACGGAGGGGCGCAGTTCTCGCCGCAAGACCAGCAGCTTTAGATGTCGAGTTTCAGCAAAACGGAGACTTCTGAGGTGAGGAACTGGGTGACGACCATTTTGGGCGCAAAGCGGGCTGGCTAACTATTATTGGCTTGTGTGGCTCATAGGTTTAAAGTGTGTAAGACGCGTTCCCTGCGAAGATCAGACTCGCTTCTGTGTGTGTGTGTGTGTGTGTGTGTGTGTGTGTTACCAACAGAACGATACAGTTCATCTGGTCGTATCCGGTGGCTGTCTGTGCATGTGAACGACCGAAGGTCTCCCATCCTCTCGAAATACCAAGAACACCATTGAAGAATGGACTGGCAACCAGGGCGGTGCATTACTCGTCCGATATTGTTACCCATATCAGGCATCAGCTTTCTAAGAATCAGTATATCGAATCCTGTAGCTTGTCGGCCTGGAGTTAGAAGATCTCGTCGAGCAATGTTATCAAGGCCACGGGTCTCTTTGGGCTCTCTCTCTCTCTCTCTCTCTCTCTATCTCTTTCTGCATCCGTGTAAGTCGTCCTCTTGTCTCTCTTCCCCAAGGCGGGCAAAGCCTGACTCGAGTGTACAGTCACAACTCGCAATTCCTCTGACGGACGGCGCCGAACATAGAGTTTCGAGGACACACGAGAACACCGTCTGGAAATGAGTGCTTCCGTCTCAAGTTGCTGGGTCCGTCTGTCCCATCTTTGTTGGCTCTCCCCTGCCAACTCTCTCACAAGCTAACCACACCGAGGAAGAGAGAGAGAGAGAGAGAGAGAGAGCGAGAGAGAGAGAAAGAGAGAGAGAGAGAAAACCCCCGACCATGACTCAACGGGCGGCCACGACCACAAGCACAACATCAAGGTCGATGGTGGTGATGTTTGTTTCAGGCTTCAGCCCGCCCGTCTGGCTGCGACGCGCATCTCATACCTTCTCCATATATTTAGCTTTTTTGCGGGGAGGGGGGCTCACTGCCTTCGGCGTCGACCGGTTCCAGATAGAGCGTCGTCGTCTCCTCACTTATACCATGCTGCTGCAAACTGCCTCCCCTTTCCTCACCCGTCCGCTAGCCCCCGCTCTTCCGGCTCGGCCGGGTGTTCGTAAGGCGGCCGTCGCAGGGCTTAGTGTCTTCTTAACGGGTTATAACGCGGTGGTAATCTGGTCCTGAGGAGGACGTCGCCGGGATGGCCACGCTTCGAACCTCGAACTCCTCCCCCCTCCCCGACGTCCGCCGGCCAATCGCATCCTGGCATACCAGATTCAACGGACTCAAGTCCGCCCCGGTGACTTGTTGGGAATCGTGGCAGAGTTGTATGTCGTACGATGTATGTTGCCGTGATAGAGTTATCTTTGACAGATAAGGGGATGGGAGGGGGGGCTGTTCCGTCTCATCCCCCTCAACTCCCCAGTGCCTGCGCCATGCTTCGACTGCCGTCTTCCCTGCATCGATCAGTTCATCAGTTGGCATATAGACCCCAGCATCCCATCTCCTGTGACTCAACAGACATCTGTCACTCTCTTGCGTCGCCGTTCCTGTCACTCACTCGACACTCAATCCTCAAACGCACAGCTTGTCAAAAGACACACATAGCCAAGACCACCCCCCAAAGACAACCTACAGTCACCATGCGCGCCTCCACCCTTTACCTCGCCCTGGCCGGCCTCACCAGCTTCGCGCAGGCCGACCCCACGGTCAAACCGCCTGCCCAGACCAACCCGCGGCGGGTCATCACCCGGGACCTCTCCGACGTCATCTCCCCGGCGAAGAGACAGGCCGGGCCGCTGCCCGCCGGCGGCGGCATCCCCAACGCCAGCCGCAACGTGAACCTCACCGTCATCTCGGGCGACACGCTCGGCCAGCTCGCGAAGATCTTCAACTCGGGCATCTGCGACATCGCCAAGCTCAACAGCATCGCGAACCCGGACCTCATCATAGTCGGCCAGGCGCTCCAGGTGCCCATCAACATCGCGGCGCCGGACAACGACTCGTGCCTCAAGCGCGGCGGTGCGGTCCCGCCGCCCGCGGTCCCGCCGCCTGCGGGCGTCAACGCCACCGCGCCTCCTCCGGCAAATCCGGCAAATCCGGCAAATCCGGCAACTCCGGCAACTCCGACGCCCGGCGGAGGCCAAGGAGGTTACAAGATGAGCAAGAGGGACAAGAGGGAATTCAAGGGGAGGAGGAGCGTGATCCTCGCGCCGGGCGAGGCGCGCCGGGGGTTGTAAGGCCTCGACATGACAAGGAAGATGACGACGACGGTGGCTGGCGGCGCCTCTCCGGGAAAGTTGACAAGAAGACGGAGGGTTAATCTCCGCCGGCAGCGCCATGGGACAAGTGACGGCCCGACGACTCATGTGGGATCCGAAGTTCGGACCATCGCGAGACCTGGCGGCGGGTCTATGGTTTGGAATGTTGAGTTTTGGGAGATTTGGCGAGTCTGGATATTTGTTCACCTCGGCGGTTTCCTGTTGTACCATTGTTAATACATGCCTGGCTGGAACAGTTTGGTCGTTCAATAAATCGAGGCTCATGTCTTCTATGAACACTGGTCCCTCGGTGAACTATCTTTCTCTGCCTCTCTCTCTCACACACACACACATACCCGCTGGCTGCTGCGCGTTGCGAATCATTGCGTAGCAAACTTGGTGATACGCCGATTGGGACCAAACCCTCCTGACGAGAGTGATTGCCCAGTTGTGGACTAGTGGACCGAGTCAAGGGCCTTCAAGGAGCTTCCAGGCCTCTTTCTTATATTCTGCTGATGCTGAAGCCGTTTGTTGGTTCCGCAAAGCTAGAAACCAAGATGATGTCACACGCCCTGTGCGCTGATTACGTTTTAGGTCTTTCGGGGGGAACCATGTCCGCTGAGAGAGGACGCTATCAATGCCAAGGAGCCGCGACAACTTTCACCCTTCACATGACTTTGCGATGATCGACATCGGCCCTCGTATTGCTGGATATATGTGTAACCTTAGGGGACCGGCAGAAGACCTCTCTTGTTGAACTTCTTCATCAGAGGTTCCTTTCTCTTTCTCGAAAGCACCTTCTCCCCAATCGTTCACAATGGCTACAGCCGAATCCTCGCTGGCCTACCATGAGCCCTCCATCACCACAATCATCATCCTCTCGGGCTTCCTGCTGCTGCTCAACGGCCTCAACTTCGCCCTCGACAAGCTCGTCTACTGCGGCCTCATCGGGCAGGTCTTCCTCGGCATCGCCTGGGGCACGCCCGGCGCCAAATGGCTGCCCCAGGAGATGGAGCAGTCAATCATGCACCTCGGCTATCTCGGCTTGATACTGATCGTCTTTGAAGGTGAGGGAAGCCAATCGGACGTGTCTGGGCATTCCCTAGTAATGCTGGATTCGACGACTGACACGTGCCTTGCAGGTGGCCTCTCGACCTCGTTCAGGTCTCTCAAGGCGAACCTCCTCCTGTCCATCGGCGTCGCCATAACCGGCATCGCCGTGCCCATGGGCCTGTCCTTCACCCTCAGCTCCATGGTCGGCGCATCCCCGCTGCAGGCCTTCGCCGCCGGCGCCGCCCTCTGCTCGACCAGCCTGGGAACGACCTTCGCGGTTCTCGGCACCAGCGGTCTCACGACAACGCGCATGGGCGTCGTCTTGACGAGCGCCGCCATGATGGACGACGTCATCGGCTTGATCATGGTCCAAATCGTCTCGAACCTGGGCGGCGGCGGCAGCGGCGGGTTCAAACCCATCACCGTGGTCCGGCCGGTTCTCGTCTCGCTGGGCTTCGCGACGCTGGTGCCGGCGGCGTGCAAGTTCATCGTGGGACCGGTGACGCTCCGGTTGAATGCAATACGTGAGAAGAGCCCCGGCTCGAAACTAGATGACATCTTGCGCCTGCGCCAGACTGCGCTCGTGCTCCACACGTGTTGGCTACTTGGCCTCGTAATCGGAGGGACCTTCGCTGGGACCTCGAGCCTACTTGCGGCGTATGTCGCAGGGGCGACCATCAGCTGGTGGGATAGCGAGGTGCCTCATCTCCCAGCTCGCGCCCACAACATGACAAGGGCATCTGCCGCGGGGCCGTCGTCGAATACGCCCGATCAAAAGGCCGTCGGGACCGGCTCGTCGGTAGAGGCAAGTGCTGCAGTTACATCAGCAGCGGCGACGGCAAAGGCGACGGCCCCTGGCGTTCGCGAGCCAGATATTTACAATTCAGGCGTCAACATCTACGAGCGTTACTACAGCAAGGCCGTTGAGCATGTGTTGAAGCCATTCTTCTTCGTAAGTTGCTCTTCTATATCAATATATTGAAAACCGGGCTGACTTTCTCAGGCATCCATCGGCTTCTCCGTCCCAATCACGAGAATGTTC
Organism: Colletotrichum lentis; assembly: GCA_003386485.1. Classification (NCBI taxonomy): domain Eukaryota; kingdom Fungi; phylum Ascomycota; class Sordariomycetes; order Glomerellales; family Glomerellaceae; genus Colletotrichum; species Colletotrichum lentis. Next base: position 1,273,433 of record NWBT01000050.1, read on the forward strand.
TCGGGTCCCATTGTGTGGCGTGGAGTTGTCTACACCATCTTGATGATGGTGGGCAAGATGCTTTGCGGCTTGTGGCTGTTGTCCTTCGCAAGCCCCCTTCAAACGCTGCAGCGGGTTGCCGCGAAGATATTTGGCGCGAGCAAGAAACAGTCCAAGAAGCTTGCTCCTGGAGCGCAATGCGCGGGCACCGGAACCGATGCGTCCCCGAATAGCGGCAAGACGAGGCCGCAGCGAGATCAACAGCAACCCCAGCAGGAGGGTCAGGCCAGCGAGGTGCCCCTCCAGCCTTCCGATCACCCGCAACCCGCGACGAACACCCCAAAGAACGCATCTCCGGAACCAGGGATGCCTGTTTCCGTGTACCCGGCCTGCATTCTCGGCTTCGCCATGGTCGCTCGCGGTGAAATCGGTTACTTGATCTCGGCCTTGGCCGAGAGCACCGGCATCTTCAGCGGCGGGACGGGCGCCCCCGATCAGCCCTCCGAGCTCTTTCTGATGGTGACGTGGGCCATCACGCTCTGCACAATCATCGGCCCAATTTGCGTCGGTCTCCTCGTGAACCGGGTCAAACGGCTGGAGATGCAGAGCGGCAAGGGAACCAACGGAGGTGGACGGAACGTTTTAGGCGCGTGGGGTTTGAATTAGACAGGATCAAAAGGCGTTTCTTCCGGCATGTGCCTCATGTTGGGCACAGCCCTGGGGTGTTAGAAGTGTTGAGCTCGCAAATTCCATGCAATGCAACAACGAACGCTAGATCGTAGTGTGAAACCAATGCCAATGCTGTTTATGATGTTCTTGAGACTCATGTACGTGTCGTTTGATGTCGTTTGCGTGTGGCAAACGTGTGCCCTTCGAGTCATGCGTTACCAAAGGTCGTCCCTGGTTGTTGTGACTGCTGCTGCCGCCACCACTGCTCCATGCCCTCCACGTCGCACCAATCGAACTGCCGGGGCTTCGCGAACCACCAGCGGCGTCCCGGCTTGGGCCTATCGCTGACGTACTTCTTCAAGCAGCCGCCGTCGAATCGGTGGTTCTTGACTCCAACGAGAAGCACGACGCTACCAACCGTAGGTCTGAACTCTTCCGCGTCGAGGAAGACCGTTAGCATGATCTGCTTGCTGGTGCTGGGATCGGCAAGCCGCGCCGTCCTTTGGGTATGCGGAGGCATATGGGATGGCTCGACGTCCGAGAGGGACGTCACGACGGCTAGGACGTTGACGGACCAATTCTGTTTGTATGGTAGGTTCGGAATGGATCGCAGAGGCGTCAATTTCAGCGGGATGCTCGGGTCTGTCCAGTCTCGCGGGAGAGCGACACTAGCTGCCGGCATGTTCTTCGCCTGGGCTCTCCGCTGTGTCGCCCTGGTTTCCGACACTTGCATGACCTCGAAGCCTTCTTTCGCATCGTCGGCCTCCTCGTTCTGTTCGTCCATCGGGGGGACATCTCGTGGTAGCGGCCTCGGCGTCGAGGGTGGTGGGTTCTGCGGTCTCGGATCTCGTGCTGGCATAGGGAGTTTAGCTGCTTCCGCGATGGCATCATCCACGTCGCTGTCCGATATGAAATCGTCGTCTGCCGCGGGCTCGTGCGCTCTTTGGGGATTCCCGTCTGGGGTTGTGAGTGACGTGTGCCAGCCAACAGTGACCAGATCGTGGACGACCAAGCAGACCATCTGCTGCATCCTTCCAGAGGAACGGTGATCGCCGGTGGCGTTCTGGAAGCGGACGGCGAACTCCTCCAACCGCACGTAGCACCCGACCCTCACAGCGCCCGTATCGAGAAGGCGATGCATTTCCCCGCGGAGGAGCGCCTGTATACACAACTCGCCATCCCCAAGCATCAGCCTCACGGCCCTCCATCGTCTCAAGCGGGGCACAGGGAGCGACTCGATGTCCTCGACGAGAAAGACAGATCCGGGGATGCAGTAGCGCGTGCGCAGCAGGTCGTCGATCAGGGGTTTCGGGACGAAGCGGTCGGCGTCGTCGGCGAATGCTACCTCGCCTGGGGTCGTCGATGTGTCGGGCGCGTTGGGGGACATGTGGACGCGCTCATTGTCCGGTGCGCTACGCGACCGCGTCGGGTGGATGGTCAACGGCGTCAAGAGGTGATGATGATGATGATGATGATGATGATGTTCCCGCGAGGTGATGGGTGGGACTTGTGGCAGCGAGCAGGCCCCTGAGCAGGCACGAGCAGGGTTGTACATTAGCGGCATGCATATGGTCCACTAAAGACTCGCTAATGCAAGTCACTAGTGTAGGTAGGTGCGCAGCAATTCTGTGTACCGGTAGTGTATATGGTCCTCTTCCTTTTCTTTTTTTCTGTTTTTGAGGGGTGGTTCCACTGGCAGGATGGTCTAATATGACGATGTACTCACTCACTCACTCATTCACCCACCAACTCAGCTCACTCACCTGTTTGAAGTACTCTCATCTAAGCAGGTGAGAACTATTACGACCCCTTGCGATGGTAGCAGTCATACTCTCATGGTGAGCTGGACGATCTCCCTCGTTGCTGTCTTATTTATAAGAGAGAGAGAGAGAGAGAGAGAGAGTGTGTGTGTGTGTATGATTGTGAAGCAGGACTCCATGACATTTCCCCGAGAACGCAAGAATTCAGAATGGTTGACGCTCCAAGTTTATGTCGAGTTTGTCGACTCGAGGGGGGGATGTGTGTCCTTTTCCACAGCTAACATATATACCCAAACCGAAAGCGACAAATCCACAGTACAACCAATCCATAGTTCTTCCTTTGACGGCCATGCCTGCTAAGCGACACTATGGATCTGCAACCCATCGAACATCACCGTCTTCGACGGGTCCCCACCGTACAGACTCCTCGTTGTCAGTTTCCCAGCATCTACATCTAGCTGGGAACGGGACCCATGCCAGCGGGTTCCTGTAAGAGCCCGGTGCTGAGGAAAGATCCGCGTCACTCGTGGGCTGGTATTTTTGGGTAGCGGAGCGCTTATTGTTGCTTCGTAGCGAGGAGAGGAGGGGGGGGGGGGGGTTGTCGAACACTGAACAGCCAATTTCCAAAGTCTTTGTTTTCCCCCGCAAGATCTTTGAATTCGGCGAAACCTTTTCAACAGTGGCGACCCTCGTCGTCTCCATCTACGTCCTCGGATTCGCCTTCGGCCCCCTCATCATCACCCCCCACAAGCGAGGTGTACGGCCGCGCGCGCCTCTACTTCTGGGGCAACATCTTCTTCGTCCTCTTCACCGTTGCCGTCGCCCTGTCCCAGAACATGAATATGATGATGGCCTTCCGGTTCCTCATGGGCTTGGCCGGCGCCGTCCCCATCACCATCCGCAGCGGCAGCATCGCCGACATCATGCCCGTCGAGATGCGCGGCCGAGCCATGTCCGCCTGGGCCCTCGGTCCCCTTCTTGGCCCTTGTATCGGGCCCGTCGCCGGTGGCTACCTCATCAAGGCCGCTGGGTGGAGATGGATCTACTGGCTGGTTGTCATCGTGGTATGTTGGGCCCTCTGTTTATCGTGCCTTCCAATACACAGTCGTGAATAATAACCCGTAGTATCGCAGGGCGGCATCTTTATCCCTCTCCCCTGGTTCTTCATCAAGGAGGCCTACGCCCCCCTCGTCCTCAAGCGCAAGGCGGAACGACTCCGCAAGGGAACGGGCAACCAGGACCTCCGGAGCAAGCTCCAGGCTGATGCCAAGATGAGCGAGACGTTCAAGCACGCCATCGTCCGCCCTCTGAGGCTCCTCTTCGTGACGCCCCTCGTCACCCCCACGGCTCTCTACGTGGCCATCGTCTACGGCATTCTCCATCTCCTCATCACGACCTTCTCGTTGATCTACAAGGACCAGTACGGCTTCGACGAGGGAACCGTCGGCCTCACCTTGCTGCCCGCGGGCATCGATATGATGATCGGGATCGGCCTCTCCGGCGCCCTTACCGACGCCATCGTCCTCAGAAACAAGGCCAGAAACATCGAGCACGCGCCCGAGGCTCGCCTCAGGCCGGCCATCGCGATGCCCTGCGCCGTGGTTCTGCCCGTCGGCCTCTTTATTTACGGCTGGACTGCCGAGAAGGGCGTTCACTTCATCGCTCCCATGCTTGGTGTTGTTGTCTTCAGCATCGGCCTCATGGGTGTCATGGTAAGCCCCAGTTGTCCGAGTGTGACCAGTACAAGTACAATGCTGACTCGAATGAACAGACGTGCATCCAGAACTACCTGCTCGACTCATATCCTCTTTGCTCGGCCTCGGTCACTGCCGCGCTGGCTGTTCTTCGATCCTTGTCCGGTGCATTGCTTCCCCTTGGTGGTCTGGAGATGTACAACGCCCTTGGTCTCGGCTGAGGTAACAGCTTGTTGGCCTTCATCTCTGTTGGCCTGATCCCGATTCCTCTTGTCTTCCACATCTTTGGTGCGCGCATTCGGACCAGAACCAAGGCCAATCTCTGATTTCAGGGAGTGTTCGACATCGGCTGCATATTCTCATGGCGTCGGGCGTTACGGTTGGGATCTCAAAGTCATACAATGGCATCAGGCGATAGAAGATAACTAGAGCAGGCACCCAATCCATCAAACTACTGGGGGACGCATGAGCCTCCAATTGCCAAGAGATTTGATGTACCAAAACATAAATGCTTGCGGTCGTTATTAATGTCGATCGACAGCGCCGTTGCTATCGAACTACGTGTGAAGACGTTCTCTCAAGCAACACTAGTACGTATGTGTTTCCAAACGATATAACTCACTATCACTTGGAGAGATTTGGCCTCGTCCGGAATGAAACTCATTGCTGCCCCTGATTGACCTTTAGCATAACTTTGGTTGTAAACCGCGGGCGACTTCTGAGGGCTAGGGTAAGTGCCAAGCCTCTAACAAGCATGCCTGCTCTAGAGCTTTGGCAGAATATCAATATCGCGTATTGTTGCTACTCTGAGCTAAACCCAGGTTGACTGGTCTGCATATGGAACTTTGAGAACGGGTCTATAAAACAAGAAGACTCTCCTCGGTCGTTTCGCGCAGAACATGGGGGCCTGATAGAACGTTGCTGTAAAGAAACGACCAACTAGAAAGGTCTTCTTTGAAGCTTGCTATGAAATTCATGGCCGACTAGTGCAAAGTTAGTTCTCATTGATAGTTGTTTCAAACGCTTGAACTCCAACTCTTAGGAACCATTCTTCTGACGGGGTGTGGGAATGCCGTCAACTTGGAGAGTGCGATGACGAAAAGCCTGTGCAGAGCAATTCTCAATTCCAGCCAAGCATCAAGTAGTCTGCATCTTTGCGTGTTTGCATCTTTGCCACTTGTTGACTTGTCTCTTCCATGTTCGGGTCTGGACAAATCCCCACCTGCAATGGCACGCTTTCCCAACGAGTGAGCAAGCATAAACTGCTGAGAGACACTTGAGGCTGAGGCCGGTTGGCGGTTCGAATCCCCCCCCCCCAGAAAAAAGGTGAGGTATGAGGACCTGATTACGCGGGACAAGGCGCACTGTATTAGACAAATTGGAATGCTATTATCGAAAGGAAGCACATGCCCGCCACCCGTCTGCGGCTCGTCTACGTTTGAGTGGCATCCTGTGATGAGGTATCATCCCGCATCCGGCCTGAGGTGAGATGAATCGAGCTTGGTGACAGCAGCCAGCAAGCCAAGACTCGAACGTTACCAAAAGCGGCCTGCCCGACAAGATGGCGCAAGTCAATCTAGCTGTGGCTTCCACATTCAAAAGGTCTACCTTTTCGCTCTCCAACCTGAATGGGTGTTTTTTTCCCCTCCCTTTATTCATGAATGATCGGAAGCATTTGAAAGCTCTCATGTCGTCGACTCCGCCGCTGAACCGTCGAGACAAGAATCTCCTCCCATCAGCATGTTTTCTGATGTCAACCGGGAGCTTTTGCCAGCCGATCCAAACTCTCTGACATCGGGCAAGATAATCAACCAAGCCGAACTGCCTTTCTTCGATCAGGCCAACTCTATCGAATGCCCACGGCCGTAACCCAGGAAGCCCCCCNGACGTTGAGTAAAGATGAGCGACGCAATGGCTCTCCCTACCACCTCGTTAGGGGCGACGCCGACGGAATCCCCTCCGACGGATAACAGAGGCACCCTCATCATCGGAGTCGCGTCAGCACTCATGGCGACTGTGGTACTCTTCATGGCTCTCAGGGTATACATCAGGGGATACATATTGTGAGCATGGGGACTGGATGATTCAATGTTTATCTGGGCTTCTGTCAGTGCGCAAGAGCTTAATACTGAGCCGCTCTGATTTACTGACTCCCTCTACAAAAGATTCTTCTTGTTGGGCATTGTGCCACGGTACTATGCAGTAAGTGTCCAAGTCGGCGACGGTGGGTTTGCTGCTTCACACAAGGCTGACGTTGTTTTCCCCCATCCAGGCACGGTATACGGAGCATTTGGCACGCATGCAGTGATGATGTCGCTGTCACACGCGAAGTTAGCCATCCATGTTAGACGCTCTTCAAACACCTCATCTCTTGCATCAGTATTACTGACACAGACCGACCCTAATAAAGTATATGGCCGCGAACGCCCTCATGTACCAAATCTCCTTCGCCTTCGCGAAAGCGACCTTTCTGCTCCAATACCGCCGAGCCTTCGCCCTCCCTAGTATCAGGCTATTCTGCAATGTGTTCTCTGGGGTCCTTTTCGTCGTTGTGTCAGCCATGCTGATTTATGGTGGAGCCGTCTTGCGGCCGTTTTTCCAAAAGGGGTTTTTGCCAAACCAAAAAATTACCGAAGTCACAGTCTTCAACTACGTCAACGCCTCCGCCAATCTTTTAACCAACATCATCATCTTTATACTGCCCATAGCTCTCGTCCAGCAGATGCGCCTTGCGCCGACGCAGAAGGTCGGCCTTACTGCCAGCTTCGGTGTCGGCATTTTGTAAGTTTTGATGGATGGCAACTAACAACTGCCCTCTCGCCCCCTCTCTACGGGGAGGGGTTTGCCGCCCAGTTGACCGGAGAAGGATTTCTGACTCTCGGCCTAGTACCAGTGCGATATCAATCGTGAGAATAGTCAGTTTGCGAGTCGGCCTCAACAGCCGCGACGTGTCGTACGACGTCGTGCCACTGGTCCTCTTGGGCCTCGCCGAAACGACGTCGGCCATCATGTGCGCGTGTGCGCCTCTCGTGAGGCCGCTGCTGCCATGCTCCGGAAAGTCGAGATACGGCAGCAAAATCCCTCGGAGGGCCTTGTCGCAGGTTGTCGACAACTCTGAGACTACTGGCAGAATGCATCTGAGGCACAGCCTGCCACCGCAGTCACCCGCGAGCCCTATGTCTCCGACGACGCCTCAGATGGCTCACGTACTCGATGTTGAGGGGGGCGTCAATGGGGACGTTGAAGGCTACCATGCCAGCCAGCAGGCAAGAGGGAGCATCAACGACATGGACCCGTTGACCATGCACCCGTCTACGTTTACCAAGAAATGGCCGCAATGACGAAGCATGTTTCTGCCAGTATTAATATCAATTGGCGATTTTACGCATAAAATGTGGCAACATGACGAGGATGTCCAGGCCACGCCACCGTTGATAGTGTGTGTAGAGCGGCGACGTCCACCGAGGGAAAACAGGCGGTTTATTGAATGGAGAGATTACATAGAGAAAACCTCGTGTGTTTTGTTGCCCCCGTAACACAAAAGGACTAACAATCGAAGGCTTGTCAGGAAGCAAACTTCCACCCGCCCTCCCCCTGGGCAGCGGCAAAGAGTTTCAGCCGGGAGGTGACCAAAATCGACTGATCCGGTTGGTTTTCGATCGGCAACGCTGTTAACAGCGGTTTTTTTGTGTATATGGCACCGGATTTTGTCGACAGCCGGGGGCCTGGGGGGGGGATTAAACTCGGTTTAGACGATATGTTTGCTTTGCGAAATTTGACTGAGAGAGCCGAACGTGACTAGCCTAACTCGGCGTTAGTTACAGCAGTTGGCCGACACTCGCTTGTCACTTCTCCATCTCAAGGTCGATGATCTTGAAGGCCGCACAGTTCCCTAGATCCTGCTGTGAATTACAAAAGGGGATACGATAATAGCTTTAAAAAAAAGCAATGACTTGGGAACCCAATCATACGCAGTGATTAGCCCGAACTTCACAGCTTATCTGAACAAAAGAAAGTCTCCTCCCCTCCCGAGGAAAGACTCCTCTGATGCCCATCAGATGACAACTTGCAAGCCCAGGCTCAGAACCAGGCCAAACACGACCATTGAAGTGGGTAAAGAGACATGGGGCCCCCCAGTTAGTGTTGCGGCGGGTAAGAATCCCGCCGTTGGGGCCTTTGATCGTTGCTTTTTCATCGTCTCTGATCATCTTGGCTTCTGATTCGGCCATTCTGGGGATTACTGGGGAGTGTTCGACATGCGAGGGGAGAAGGAGGCATCGTTGTCGAGAGGGAGAAAAGCTGCCCACGGACGTTGCTAGGGCTGTAAACGGAACCAAGGGAACCAAAAGATGGACAGATCGAGATGCTGAAGCCAATGATAGCACCACTTTTCCTTGTTTTTGCTTTTCTTTATTCATTGTTGGACACGTCGGAGCGTTCTTACTTTTTGACAACCCCCCCGGCCCCTTTCGAGTCCAGCTTCTCAAGACAGACGAGAACCCACCCGCATCTGTCACATTTCACCCCGAGAACCTCTGCTCGGACGGTCCAGCGACTCTGAGTTTTGACACAAAGTTGCTTCTTGTCTTTTCGGTTCATTACACACGGATACTCGGGCGGGGATCATATGGACTTTGCATGGCAGAGTCCGCCACCCGGGTCCCCCCATCACAATGTCCTTCGACACCACGGCTTTCCCTCCGGCGCCCCCCC
>NWBT01000050.1:1282262-1313503 GCA_003386485.1 Colletotrichum lentis
CGGGCTACGCATCTTCAGAAAAAGGAACGGTGCTTGCTTGTCAATTTCCCGTCATGGACTCGGCGCGGCACCGGCCCACGGGCTCGTCCCATCATGCCTGGTTCAGGGTGGTTCAACATGGTAAAGGAAAAAAGAGCCCGAGTTCCACGCGAATACTTCAACCCTAGATCCCCGTACTTTGTTCAACGCCAGGCTCAAGCGTCATTGTGGGATTGCAAAGCCACTTCCTTATCACCGGTCAATTACCTTTTTTTTTTTTTTGTCGGCCGCGAAAGGCTCAGCTCTCGATGGGCAGATGTCTTCTTCCGCCTCCGAGTACATGGCCGAGCCGCCGGCTGGCCAAGGCCGATTCGACGCCGGGACCGTCACGATAGAAGCGCTGGCGTTGGGCGGCACGCTGACCTCGCTTTCCGTCGTTTTCGTTTGCCTCCGGGCGTTTACGAGGCTATCTCTGGTCAAGAGGTCTTTTGGTCCCGATGACTGTGAGTGGCCCATTTTCGTGCTCATGATTCATCTTCCTTCTCCCATGCTCACGACGCCTCTTCCAGATCTCATCGGTTTCTCACTGGTGTTGGCCGTGATATTCTATTGCCTGTCGATCAAAAGTTAGTCCATCTCGTCAGTGACAGCCTCTTCTCGTGATTGCTTACTGATTTTTGTTTTTTTTTTGTTTCTTGCCAGTGTGTGACCTCGGCGTAGGAGTTCACATGTGGCAGGTCAAGCGTGCCGATTACTCCCCCGCGTTTCTGATGGTAATTATGTCCCTCCATGATAATACCGGCAAACATAGAGGGAAGGCCACTACTGACACCGTTCTCAGCACAGCATGGTTGCCATCGCCGTCTACTCCCTTAGCGTCACGACGGCGAAGCTTTCCCTGCTTGTCCTCTACCTGCGTCTCTCGCCAGACCGATGGTTCAGACTCGTCACCATGGCTCTCATCGGCTTCGCCACAGCCTACGCCTTGGCCTATGTGTTTCTGATTGTGTTCGGCTGCAGGCCGATCCACGCATCCTGGGTCCTTGCGGCCAGGGCCTCGGCCAGATGTATCGACAAGAACACAATTTACCTCTACCTCAGCGGAACCAACATCGTCATGGACATCGTTTGCTTGGTGCTCCCACTCAACATCATCATCCCTCTTCAGATGGCCACGAGGCAGAAATGCTCCCTGATCCTTCTTTTCGCCACGGGCGGCTTGTGAGTCGACATTACGCTCTCTGCACCGTTGGGAAGTTGTGCCATGTTGCTGACGAGTCACCCCCTCAGCGTATGTGTCTGCGCCATCAGACGCACGATTCTCCTTCCGCCGCTGTACAAGAGCACGGATTACACCTTCGACGTTACCAAGCAACTGAACTGGGCATCGATCGAGGTCAACGCCGGGGTCGTCTGCGCCTGCGTCCCGTCCCTCAAGCCGTTCTTCACGCGCTACCTGCCCATGTTCGTCACCTCCCGCATCACGGGCTCCCGGGACAAGAAGTCGAACCCGAACTGCCAGGCCTACCAGGCCAACAACCCCTACTCCACGACGATCGAGAACAACAAGAGGCGCCGCAACGTCCAGTCCGAGGCCTATGAGCTGTACTCGAACGACGACCTCTCCCTCTGCTCGAAAGAGGGGCCAAAAGGCGGGGGCGGGGGCGACGACGTTGCGAAGCTGTGGCGCGGCCACGCGTTTCGGAGCGACTTCCAGAGCCATCGCGAGACCATCATCGAGTCGAAGCGGAGGGAAGAGGACAGCAGCAGCATGGACAGCGTTGGGGAAATCCAGCCCGTGGCTGAGGGCATTCCTCGCCCGAACCCGCCACAGCGAGTGGCCAGCCTGAGCATCAGGATCACAACAGAAACCAGGGTTGAGTACGAAAAGACATGAGCTTCGTTGATTGTTCCAGCAATTGTAGAATGGCGTTAAGTTCTGGTGTAGTCTGGTTGGAACTGTCTCGGCTTAGATCAGTCAAATGTTTATATGCCCTCATCGGCTTCACTTCTTTGTCTACTCTTGTTCTTCCATGTCAGCGATCGGGAATCTTTATGTCACCTCACTAGGCACATGCCATCTTTCAGGTCTTTGACTTCAGAGCCTGGGCGAGTCGCGAACGGCTTCGACTGCCTGGTGCCATACCTCCACTCCCTCCTCAAGCATCTGAGATATAATTGCCGATGATCGGGAACATTTTGAAGGCGTGCCGCGAATCGCCAGTGGCCAGCAGGAGAGATGGGTATCTTGGGTGGTGGTCAACCGGCCAGTGGGCGTCGGGAGAGTCGGTACACCAGCAGACTCTCGCACCCAGGAGCGGCTGCCCTGAAAATTGTGACATGCCGGTGTCGATGAAGCGGTTTACGACCCGGGCGGCTGCTTCAGAGATGCCGTCCTCAGGATGTGTGCTGGCATATCGAGGGATCGAGTAGCGTTCGACTTTGCCCGGCTGATCGATGCAAGTCCCGACTCGATATTGGTAACCAGGGGATTCGTCGCAGATTCTCATCCATTCTTCAAGGCTGTCTGTCAGTCATGTAGGTACGCAATATTGAGTTGAAAGTAGACTTACTAGTCTCGGGGTCTGGTTCAAAGGTGAAGCCCAGGTCAAGGTTGTCGACAACTGGGATGCCCTTCCATTGGGCACCTTCATCGTCGCTCAGCTCAATGTGGGCCAAGAACCAGCAATTCGTCTACAATCTCCCTGGATAGCTCGGGGAGCACCTCTGGCGACGCCGCTCCGGTGCAGAGTATGTACCTGTCCTGTCGGCACGCACGACGTCGCCTGAAGCAACGCTGATTCCATCGAGTTTGCCCGAACCGTCGACTTTGAGCCCAACGCATGGTGTCCCCCCAGGTCCCGACACGAACTGGACGTCCATATTCTGGCGCCTCTCGACCCCATTTCTCGAACGACTTTTCCGCGTGCGCCCATCCGCCTTGGCTATTCCAGAGCCCCTTCCAGTTCTCGGTCCCGTCCGCATCGCGGAGCTGGGGAACATGCTTGGCCAATCTGCTCCTTGCCCTCGACCAGCTCGAGGCTGCCGGCCTGCCCGGCCTTCTTCAAGTTCTCGTAAGACTTCTTGAAGTGCCTCTCACCCCGTCGGTTGCGCTGTCGCCCGCCTGCTGCCGGTGAAGAGGGTCCGCGTCCTCGGCCGCTGTGACCTCGTCCTCAACCCGGACAACCGCTTCAACATCAAGGAGCACCGAGCACGCCGTCGTTACCATCAGGTCCAACCTGTCTTTCGGGCCGTCGTGGGCCACCGACATCACCCAGGCCCAGAAGGCCTCGGGGTTCTACGGGCTCGACACGCCGGTCTCTTACCAATTCTTCCTGGGCTTGTTCTTCTTGTAATACGTATTCTTAGGCAGCTTCTGTTGGTACTGGCTTCCGGGATACCTCTTCACCGGGCTGAGTACATTTGCGTTCGTTTGCTGGGCCACACCGAGTACGTTGCCAACACAGCGCAAGCTTCAGCCGCATCAACCGTTGACTAACGTTGACAGACAACGGGGCGGTCAACAATCTCTTGGGTATGTCCACAGGTCTTGTTTACCTGCCAACCACCTTCGACTGGTCCCAGATTGCCTACAACGGCTCTTCTCTGGTCGTCCCCTTTTGTACTCATTCCAGGCGGATGGTAGCTGAGTGACTCGCTCTTGCCGAGGCACCAAGATGGGCTCTAGGGCTCTATTTGGGATACAAAGGAGGAAAAGGCAGGAAAAAGCAAATGGAACACTCAGTTCGAAGCCCCCGAACTAGCGTCAGTATCGACGACAACAAAGCTTGGACAAGAATGGTATATGACAAGCAGTTTAATATTGAATGTAAACGCAAAAGTGCACGATTCATGGCATCGTCCGATACTCTCAGAGACAAGTGCAAGGTGCGGTGGTAGTCCTTGCAAGAGATCAAGTTTGGGGGGCCTGGGGCGATCCCTAACGGAGCATCCCGACGTGCGCGGCGCGACTGAAGCTTGCATGGCGGAGGAAGTGGTATGCGCGATGTGTCGTCCGATTAAAGGAAGAAAACAAAATAGAGGAGAACACTGTAGGAACTTGAACGAGTTGAAAACACTTTCTGGAACTTCCCGTAACTGCATGTAGCGGGCTGCTGAGGGACCTTATGGCTACTGCAGGGTTAACCGTGGCTCACAACTCCACCAACCAAATATATATCGCATGTGATGAAGGTCCTGCAGCAATCAACAGGTCGGTTAGCTCAGTTGGTTAGAGCGTGGTACTAATATCTCATCGGAGATGTTGAGTAATGCCAAGGCCGGGAGTTCAAGCCTCCCACTGATCATCTCTTTTGCTTCGCGATGGTGGGTGCGTCTGGTTTGCATAGCGATGTGGATGGCTAGGATTCGCGGGCAACATGCTTTTAGTACGGTTGAACTGCCAGACTGCTAAGATGACATAAACAGCGTGATGTGTCCAGTGATGGTGCGATGCATAGACGATTGCATTGAAGCGAGAGGGTAGGTAGACTTGCCAAAGCAAACAACAACAGTTTGAGTTACATCGGTTTCGTAGTCGTCGTGTGTATGCTTGTTAATCAAGTTCCATTTGGCTATTTAGGTTTAAACAAAACACCTGCCCACTTCTTCCAAATCCAATTTGAGGAAGTGATCTGTCCATCTTGAAGAATCTGAATAGAGACGACAAAGACTAGGAGGATACGATAGCCAAACTTTCAGGAGTTGATTCAACACGTCATCTGTACGTCAAACCTCAACAACATTTTTGCAAAGGCCTGGAACGTGGGAAATAGTGTATAAGCTGAAGGAAGGTCTTCAGAAGACGAGCTGCCGCGCATGATCAGGATGAGAGAGTATTACCATAAGCCCTATATGCATCAAAAGAGGTTTTGAATAATAAGGTACCACGATAGGCGCCTATCATCGGTTTGGATAACAGATAACGATAAGCTCCACGTGGATGTGTGTATATCATCCATCCAAGCATCTCGTCAAGCTCCCTCATCGACAGCTTCAATAAGCAAATCCCAACCTCTGGCTACAACGCCAATCCAGCTGCACCAGCACCAACACAGAATCCAATTACCTAGCCGCATACCCTCTGCGAAAAATGCCGCCGGAATGACGGCCCCGCGCCCCTGGACACCCCCGCTGCTCCTCCGCATCCGCTTCACGACCTCGATCCCCGACCTCGACCTCGACATCCCCTCCCCCTCGCAGACCACCGTCGCCGCCCTCAAGCACCTCATCCGCGGCCGCCTCGCCCAGCCCGACTCCCAGCGCCGCCTGCGCTTCATCCACCAGGGCAAGATTCTACCCGACGCCTCCGCCCTCAGCTCCGTCCTCCGACCCCTTCCTCCGCCGCCGCCGCCTGCCTCCTCGCAGCCGGCGACCCCGTCTACGCCCGGCGCGGCCTCTGACGATCCAAAGGGCAAAGGCAAGGCAAAGGCCAACGAAACCGCGCCTCCGCAGAGGGTTTACGTAAACTGCAGCATCGGCGACAGCCTCACGGACGACGAGCTCGCCGCCGAGGCCGAAGCCGCCCTCCGCGCCCCTTCCGAGCGCGGCCTATCAACCAACTCCTCCCTCCGAGACAGCCCGCCACACGGCCAACATGGGTCGCCATACAACCCCCTCCACCACCACCACGGCCAGCAGCAGCGCCCGACGCCGCGGGGCTTCGACAGGCTCCTCAACGCGGGCTTCACCGCCGCCGAGGTGAACCAGCTGCGCCTGCAGTTTCGCGAGATCCGCTCGACACAGTACACCCCCGACACGATGCCGAGCCCGGACACGATGCGCTCGCTCGAGGACTCGTGGATCGACTCCAACGCGGGCTCGGCCCTACCCGGCGCGGCGGGGGCCGGCGCCGAAGGGGGCGAGGGCGCAGGCGGCGGCGGCGACGACGCGTTCGGGGCCATGAGCGGCATCCTGGACGTGCTGATCGAGGGCCTCATCGTCGGCTTCTTCTGGCCGTTGGGGTGCCTGGGTTGGCTGTCGCGGGAGGAGAATATGCTCTCAGGCCGGTGGCAGGACTTCATCGGGTTTGGCGTGACCCTGAGCATCATCATTGGCGTCATCAGGGCCTTCTCGGGAGATAGATAGGGGCGAGGGGGCCGTCATCATTCTGGCGTTCAACGTGGGGATTATTCATTGTTCTTTGACTTCATATTTTTGATACCACCAGCATCAAGAGAGTAGCAGCAAAAGCCGGGAGTATAGCGGAAATAGGACTCTTGAGCCAGAATTCACGGGTCACATAGGTATCAGGGAGTAAGGAAGGGAAAACAAAAAAGGGCCATTATCTGCTTTCATTGGTGGCCATGGAGAAGGGGACTTTTGAGAGCCTCATCCAACTCCGAATCCGCACACACAAAGATTCTACATGGTATAAAACCTCTCTTTGCAACCTTTTTAACGCCTTAATGTCCCCCAGGGCTACAGGAAAAAAAAAAAAGAAACGGGACGGTTTGGGTGGGGGGCTGGTAGAGTTTTTGGATGATACCAGCAGCAAATAGTGGGCGAACAAACCTTCTTCAGAGGTACAGACTCTGTGCCGCGACGATGTCGCGGCGGATCTTGGCGAGACTGTCTTCGAACTTCTGAGTCAGTTCGTCGCTGCCCATAACCTTGGCACCCTGACCCATCTGGCGCAGGAGCTCTTCGAGACGGCGGAAGAGACGGATAAGAGAGCCTTCGTAGGCGTTGGTCATTTTGCTGTGTCGTGTCAGTGAAACTTCCAAGCACCAACCTGCATGTTTATGGTAGACTTACCAGATCTCTGCAAACGGTTTGCCCTGTGCCCAGGCGTAGACCGTCTCCATCAATTGACACTTGAAGCCGGCCAGGTACTCCTCCTCGTTAAGCTCAAGCTTGCTCTCGCGGCTGACCTTGGCGACCTGCTTTGCCTTGGCCTGAACCTCGCGGTAGGGCTTGGCCAGCTCCTCGCGCAGGGCGGCGGCCTCGAGCTTCTCGTCCAAGACGAAGCAACTGAGCGTCGCAGCAATGAGCTCAGGGGATAGCTCATTGAAGAAACGGTCGAACAGGAGCTCGGCAAGGACTAGCTCGTGGCCCTCGGTGGACGAGATTTCGCAGGCAACACGGGCCTTGAGCTCGACAACCTCAGACTCGTTGAGAAAGCCGAGACGGCGTAGGACACGCTTGCGAGCCTTGAGCTCGTCCATCTGGGCAATGCTGTGAAGCCTCGCGATCTCTCTCTTCTTGGCCTTGATCTGCTCGGTCAACTTCTCCTTGGCGCGGTACTGGAGGTAGAGCTGGGGCAGCAACGGTGATCCATGGAGGGGGTTGGTGAGCAGGCGCGCTTCCAACATCTCAATCTTCTTCATTAGGCTCCTGAAGGCACCGTCGTTGATACCCATGTTCTCGACGGGATCCAAGATGGGGAGTCCGTCAGGGAACCGTCTGTGAACCTCTCGGAGAGAATTGCCAACTTCCTGGAGAGCCGCCTGCGACCTACAGTCCTTCGGCATGAAGACCCTGATTTGGCTGATGGCCTTGACGCAAGTCAACAGGCACGGGACGATTTCGAAGCGAGCACCGTTGTCAGGTTGTTCGGGCTTGGGGTAGGGAACCAGGCCTGTAGGAAGGTCACCAGAGGCTAGTTTGGCACCCTCGGCGACTGGATCGCTCTTCTGGTCAACAACCATCATGACGTCAATGATGCATGACTCTTGAGGAGGGATTTCGGGCTCATTGGAATTGCGGTGGCGGCGTTTCAGATCTGCAACAACGCCCCAGCCAAAATCGGTGCCTCCAACGGTGTTGTTGGTCTTCTTGGGGTCGTGAATGCGAACCAGACGACCAGGCTGCATGAAGTCTCCGCAGTGCTCAGGGTGCTGGATAACGGCACGCATATCGCTGGTGTACTGCTCCAGCTGGTTGCGGAGGTTGTAGTAATCCTTGACGGTGGCCTCGTCGGCGATCGACATGTTGTCCCTCTCTTGCTGAAGAGACATGAGATCTCGCTCAAGCGCCGGAACGCTGGCGCCAGTCTGGAACTGGTGGAAGCAACGCTCGAGCATGAATTCAGGAGAAATGGCCTCGATTCTCAGCAGGTTCAGAATCATGTTGTAGCCAAGGTAGAAGGCGGAATTGAGACGGTCTTGCTCGCCAACAACGATGGCGCGCGCAGTGTCGGGCTCCATCTTGTCGTCGATCATCATGATGACAATACCACGGGAATCCAGGCCTCTACGACCGGCACGTCCAGACATCTGAATGTACTCGGACGGCGTGAGTGGTCTGCGCTGGGTACCATCCCACTTGGTCACCTGGGTGAAGACAACGGTCTTGGCAGGCATATTGAGACCGATGGAGAAGGTTTCCGTCGCAACGAGAACCTTGATGAGTGACTCCTGGAAGAGGATCTCGATGGTCTCCTTCAGAATAGGAAGAAGACCAGAGTGATGTACACCGATTCCCTTCTGCAAGAGAGGAAGCAGGTTCTGGATCTGGGGCAGCTCGCGGTCGGCTTCGGACAAGCTCTGGATGGCGTTGTTGAAGACAGTCTTAACCATGGCCTGCTCTGAGTCGTTGTTGAACTGGAAATGGGAGATTTGCAGAGCCAGGTTCTCAACCTCCTTTTTGCTGAAGTTGAAGATGATAGTGGGATGAAAGCTCTTCTGCATAATCATGCGGACAATCTTGGAGATGTCGGCCTTCATGTCGGCCGCCGTTCCGCCCTTCTGGGTCTGCTTCTTGGCCCCCTTGCCCTTCCAGCTGGCGCTGGCGTTACTCGGGTCTTGCCCCTTGCCCCCCTCGATCAGAGCCATGGTCTTCTGAAAGTTGCCTTCTCGGAACACGCCCTTCTCGTCCACCACCAGAAAGATACCACTGCCGCCCGCGGGGAAGAAGTAGTTCTGGAGAGGTGTGGGCCGGAAGTCGGTATAGACAACATGACACGCCTGATGATGAATTTTGGCAATCCATTCGGCGAACTGAAAGGCGTTCGGGATCGTGGCAGACAGAAACACGTAGCGAACCTTGTCGGGAAGCAGGATGATGGTCTCCTCCCACACCACACCTCTGGTCTTGTCGCGCATGTAGTGAATCTCATCAAAGATGACCCAGGCAACCTCGCGCATGATCTCGGAACCGCGGTACAGCATGGAACGGAGAATCTCGGTGGTCATGACCAAGCAACTAGCGGTAGGGTTGATGGTGACATCACCCGTCATGAGGCCGACGTCGCCGAACAGTGCCTCGAAGTCTCGGTATTTCTGGTTGGAAAGTGCCTTGATAGGACTCGTGTAGATGACTCTCTGGTTGCGCTTCAGACATTGGGCAATAGCGTACTCGGCGACAACGGTCTTTCCGGCTGAGGTGTGGGCAGAAACCAGCACACTCTCCTCCCTCTCGATCGAAGCGACGGACAGGCTCTGGAACGGGTCCAGCTTGAAGTTATACTTGCGGGCGGGTTCCGCCGGCGGCTTGTGCTCGGAGAGCGGGACGTATTCGTAGTCGAGATCAGGAGGCAAGGCGACCTGGTGCTGAATGTTGTGGGACAGGACAAGCGACTCGTCCTGGGCCTGGGTGAAGGTTGTGGCGCCGGCTACCTCTCTCGACTGGGCAGTCTGAAAGGTGTCGGTCAGGACGGGCTGGGCCTCGTCCTCCTTCTTCCTGCGCTTGTGGCTGTCCTCATGGTCGTCAGAGGTTGCACCGGTGTCCTCAGGTTGGTCCCCGGCAGGGTCGTTCTTGGGGACGTCGTCGGCGTCGGGCATCTCGGCATCGTCTTGCTCAGCGACAACGCCGTTCTTGATTGCACCATCCGCCTTGCGCTTGTTGCTCTTCTTGTCCTTCTTACGCGATTTCTTGGGAGGTTCAGCGACGGCGGCTTCGTGCTCGCTATGCGACTCGGGCTGTTCCGGGCCCGGCTGAGCGTCGAAGACGTCGAAGAGCTCGTCCATGTCGGGCGAGTCCTTGGTGCACCAAGGTGTGTTGCGGTGGAAACGAAGTATCGGCGGCGGCGGCAGTAAGAGAATGTTGTACTGGTAATAAAGGGGTTGTGGAAGGGAGTCGACACCCTACAGTGTGTGTGAAGCTGTAGCAGATCGAAAGAGGCCGAGTTGCAGCGATCCGTCTCTGCGAAGGTGTGGTGGCTTTCGTCAATTTTGCCTGGTCCCAGATCGATCGCTTGTGCAGCAGTCGTCGCATTTCCCACTCTTCAGGCGCTCGGAGGAAAATGCTGGCGGGTGAGTAAAGCTCATGGAAGGGCAGAAAAAAAATTCCAAGCAAGTGGACGGGGGACCAGCGGGAGGCCAGCACCAGGTCGGAAGGCGGTCACGGTGGACGCTGCTCAAATCTGGATGATACTGCTGCTGCTGCCGCAGCCGACCTCAGGCTTCGATGTCACGTGTGCTTACATAACCCAAGACGACGTTGGAGATTCTCTAGAGCTTCGCCCGGATTGCACACTCTCAGACCACTCTTTTGTATGACTTCAACACCACAACTACACCACTCCCTGTCCCAATTGCGCTTCGCGATCCCCTCAGAACAACCCGTCAAAGTACGACCGACCCCCCGACACGCCTCCTGTTCCAATTGATGCTGATCGACCCTCCCTGTAGATGCTCGCTCGTGCCGCCGCCCGCGCGGCCCCCCAGACCCGTGCCGTTGTCGCTCGCCGCGGCTTTCAGACCACCCGCGCCCAGATGTCCTCGCCGTACCACTACCCCGAGGGCCCCTACTCCAACCTTCCCTTTAACCCCAAGTCCAAGTGGTTCGCCCCTGGTTTCTGGACCTACGCTTTTGTCGGCTTCTTCGCCCCCTTCGGCATCGCCGGTGCGTCCTTTTTCGCTGTTGCCTCGGCGCCCCCTCCCCTCCTCGGGTTAGAATGTGCTGACGAGCTTCCTAGTCTGGCAAACCAAGAAGCCCAAGGTTTAAGGGCCATGTCCGCGTTTTCCTTGAGTCGATTGCAGGTGTACAGCATGGATTGGGTTGGAACGGAGGACGACTATGTACAAAGCAGAAATAGAGACTTTTCGTCCTCGCCGACCGCTTACGAACGTATCGCTCCTAGCGCAACCATGCCTCAAATAACGTTTGACTGACGCTACATTGTTCCCAATCCTCAAAGAGTATCGGAAAATATTAGTCGGTCTGACTATTCAGATAAGGCATGCATGAGTCAAGCAGCTAGGAAAGGTCACCAGAGCATGGCGAGATTCATGGAGCGAGTGAAATTATTGGTATCATTTTGTCTAAAATTGTTTTACAATGGCCGTTGCCTGACAGCCTTGAGCCTCTCCTGCGATCGGGTCACAGGCTAGATGCTGGAAAACGGATCTCAACGCTTGCGATGCAAGATCCTAGCGACATAACCCTCCATGTACCGCGCTCTGTCGGGCGGCAAATCCCATCTCTTTTGAAACTCTTCGTACACTTCCCCAGCTCTGACTTCGTTGGCGCATTTCATAAAGGCCCGAAGCGCCCACCCCATGAGCCAGGTGTCGAGGTAAAGACCCTCGGTTTTGTAGTCGATTGCTCGCAGCAGCGCGGACAGGACCTTCTCCAACCGGGCCGGCGTCCACGCGGAAAAGGCCTTGCTCCCGTGCTTTTCAAAGGCTGCGAAAATGGCCAGGAAGACGGACCCGTCAACAGGTACCTCGAACTGCCACATCTCGTCGAGGAACTGGGCAACCCTGCCGAGGTCGCCTCTCTCGACCCCAAAGTGCTTGATGAGAATACGATATGTTCGCATGTCAGGGGCGGTGCCTGCGAGTTCCTGTAACTGGGGACGGAGCTCCGGCACCATCCTGCCGACTGATGCGAACATGAAAAGGATCTTGGTAATTACCTGGTCCTTGAAGTAGTCTTTTCGAGGGAAATTGACGGCAGCCTTTGACCCAGTACCCTTCATGTAGTTGTAGACTTTCAACGCCGCCTCTTGTTCGCCGCATCTCAGAAAACTGACGATGACGCAGTTGAGAGCCACAGTGTCAACCATCTCTCCAGCTTCCACCATTTCCTTGTAGGCAGCCCGGACGCCGTCGGCATTTTCCTGAAGTCCGAAGAAAAAAATCAGACTGACTCGGTGATATCGATTGAACCGGATCTTTCGTGCCTTCATCTCCTTCCACAACATTTCGCCTAGTTGGAAATTGCCAGCTTTTGACGCAGCGTCAAACAGAATGTTGAACGTGATGTTGTTACCCTTGACACCTGCCTGTTTCTCCATCTCCCTCCACAGCAAAAGAGCATACTCAACCTCTGTTTCGGTGGTCCTACCAACGTATCTGGTGGCCAGAGCAAGGGCGTAGTTCCATTCAGTGCGTTGAAGAGTTATACCGCAGTCCTTGACTTCGCCAATGAGTGCAAAGTATCGGAGCATTGACTGCGACTCCTTCTTCCGCGGCATGCCAAACACCTTGAGCAGACGGTGGCGTAGATTTGCTGATATGTGTACCATGCGAGGCTCTGGCAATGCCGTGTACAATTCGTATATTGAGTCCGATGTGACATCCGAACGAAACCTCAACCTGGACCTGACCATGGAGGACAACTTCGTCACTATTTGTTTGACGCTTTCATTGCCGCGAAGGGTTTCGTGAGGTGAAGGATACTTCTGGTCCTCCGTTCTCTCGGATATCACAAGTTTGGTATCCTCTGGCTGGGCGTACTTGTTGAGATAGGGATCTTCGACGAGCTCCCAGTGGTCCTCCACGGTCCCGACGTTATGACGATCCACGACCTTGAGAAGTCGCCTTTTCTTGTTCTGCATGACCAAGGGATCGGACGGTGGTTCCTCTGATGCTGCAGTCGCAGCAGCATGACTATACCGCTGGAACCGCTCGCGGCATGGCAGCTTCGAGCGCGCCCAGGCACGGGTGTAATTGGAGGGCGCCGGCAGAAAAGTCGACAGCAGCCACGAGGCTGTCTGAGGACATTGAGTAACTGGCAGGCGAGAGCATCGTGTTTGGTATCGGCGGCATTGGGACGCCGGCGCCCTCGAAGGTCTGTCGGCTTGAAGCTTCGGCTGGGAAGAAACTGCAACTCGAGTCGCGAAGGGTCCAGTCGAGAGGATCGCGCCGCATACGGACCCGTCAATCCGGCTGAGTACTTTCATGGGCTGTCGGGCATTGCGGACCTGGGCATCACCGTTCCATCGAAGAGTGTGAGCTCGCAGGTAAGAGGAGGGGAGGGAAAGGATTGACGTAGGTCGGAGAGAGCTGCGAGCTGGTGTACCAGAAAGCTCCGGGATGACTGGGAAACGAATTATTTCGCATGCAAAAGCATGGGTGGGGCTGATGGCAAAGCCGGGCATCGGCGTTAGGATTGGCCGACGCTCCAAATTTCTGAGATCGCTTTCGCGATTGATCAACGGAGCTCAGGACAACGAGTAAGCGTTCCGACCTTAGCAGTGCATTGATCGCCCTGTTGTTGCTGTACCGATCTGAACAGTAAGTCTCGGTGGTGGGAGGAAAAGAAGACAACAACCCGAGAACACAGAGACTTGGTTCTGACGAATTTGCCAGGCCAAAATGGGTCGACAAATCAGGCCCGCCCGGATCTACCAGACGATGAGCCAGGAGCTCAGCACAAAGATCCTGCCTGGCTTTACCGTTCAGGAGCCGCCATGGTTCCAGGTCATGAGAGACATCCCGCCCTCTGAGATCCTCACAAGGCCAGTGATGCCTCAGAAGAAGCCCTTTTACCTGAAATCCCGCGAGCCGAGCAACAAGGAGAAACTCCGCAAGCCGAGCAACATCTACAAGCCCCAGAGCATATACCACACGGAGGACAGTCTGCGAACGGTCTTCTACAAAGATCACCCGTGGGAGCTGGCACGTCCGAGAATAATCCTCGAGTCTGACGGAAAGGACGCGCAGAAATGCGATTGGTCCAAGGGACTGCGCCAGCCCGGCTTGCCCTTGACCGGCGAATGGTGAGTTGATCAGCATGCACAAGACATCGAGTGGTATATAACTGACAACCATGCAGTGTCGTCCAGCGCCAGCTCTGGCTGATGGGTAAGCAGAAGCTTGAACGGAACCAAGCTTACGATGTCGCGAGAAAGGAGTTTTATGCGCTGCGCCAAGAGGAGGAGATCGAGAAGCGCGTTGCCCGTGAGGAGGCCAGACATGTCGGTGCCTACTTTGGCAAGAACAGGCTGGCGATCAGCCAGGACCTTGAGAACCAGGAGTTCGAGCGCTGGAAGGGCTGGGCGAGCAAGCAGTCGCTTGCGATGGAGGAGACCAAGAGTAATAGCTACAGCAACTTTGGTGAGGCGGAAGAGAAGCCCGAGGCGAGCCCGGAACCGACGTTACTTTAAACTGGAGGCATTACACTTTCTGTAAGCATACATGTACTACAAAACCCTGTATAATATCATCAAACCAGAGGAGCATGATGGACAAGCTGGGTCTTTCTCTTCGCGCTGTAAAGTCGTCTATCCATCGAGCCGCGTCATAGTGCCCAGCAGCCTACCAACATCAATCAGTCAGCCTTTGCCATAGAGATCTCAGTAGAGCCTTCATAGCCAGGGCCTTTCTTGGCTGAACGGGTGACAACGGTCGCCGCTTGATCCTCCCGGTGCACCAAACCCCTCGACCGCCTCTCATTCGCAGCTCCTCCAGCCCATCCCAGGCGCGTTGGCCATTTCGGGTTCAGAGGGCAGTGCCTCTAGCCACGTGCCATGGAGAGCAAGTTGCTCTTTTCTGAACTTCCATTATCTGCTTCTCATCAGGGTTGTTCTACCCTTCCTCATGACCAGGAATGATATCCTGCCAGTCAGCCCGTTCTCTTCACAACCATGCAGCCCGCGTTCTTGACGCCGTATGCCCTGGCCACCTTATCATGCTGAACCAGCAACAGGTCAGCGAATCCGGTGCGATGGAAAAGCTTCCCGGTCAGACTAAGAGTGCGGATTCGTGCCCAAGACTCAATGTAGAGAACCTGCATAGTATCCTCGGGAACGATGTAGAACATTTTCAGGACGTAGGCGACCAGTCCAACGATGAAGCCTGTGGCTGGGCCGTTGGTGAGGATGATGTCGGGAAACTGCTGGCGGCTTCTCGCGCCTTTGAACGGGGACGTTAGGAGCAGCGGGAAGATCTGGATGACTGATAGTAAGGCGGTAAAAGGCGTTGTGAGTAGACTTTGGTGTATCTTCCTGGCTCTGGCAACGATGTACTTGTCGTGGGTACCGGCTTGTTCTTCGCCGTGGGTTTCCTTGAGATCATTCTCGAATGCATCAAGGTGTTTGAGAGACATGGCGTCACCGCTGGAAATGAGATAGCGTCGATGCATATCGGGGATATTGGGAAAGCCGATTTCCATCATGGCGAGCATCTCCTTGGTATGGCCACCTGATCCAAGCACAATCAGAAAATAGGCCCCCCGCAACAAGCCAAGCCCCGAAGAGTCTTTGGCGGATGCATCTGACAGTAGGACCGGGCGCCTGAGTCGATTCTGCTGGATTTGCAGATGACGAGCCTACATTATGTTGGTGTTGGAGACTAATACACTCGATATCTTGGACATACCGTGACGAAGACCAGGAGTGAGATCAAGCCCAGGGAAAGGGTACCAATCAAGGCCCTCCAAGAGGACCGTAAGATAAGCCCCAAACCAAGCACACAAAAGGCAGCAGCAATGCCGATCAATGTAGATGCGGCTGCCATCTTATTCAGATGTTGCAGAGTCAGGAGTTCTTCTATGGCCCAGTTCCATGCCTTTGCAAGCAAAAATGGAGAAGCACGTTTGGCTTTTGTGCCTGTATCAGCAACGTGTTGTGAGTCTCAGAATGCAACTCACCAGGTGGGCCGACGTTGCATTACCAGCGTGTTTCTGTCCTGAGATTTAGGGGTTCTGGTTGTGAATAGTCCACAGAGAAGATGCTTCCCCAAAGCTCAGTTGTTTCTGTAATCAATCTCTTTGTAAAGATTGACCAGATATCGTCCACTCCCTTGACGACGATGTGTTAAGTGCGCAGCTGCAGGAGGCTTGACAGATCGCTAAGCAATTGTGGGGTTTTGCCAAACGCTCGCTGTAAAACACTCCTCTGGAGGTGGTGGCAGCTTCCGTCTGGTGATGTTTGTTAGTGTGTTTTACGCACCCATGGGCGGCCAGAGGTTCCTGGGTCCTGCCAGCAAAAGAAAATGACCTCATGTTTCTGCTCATCCTCCAACATCCCTGCGCCTTCCCCTGCTCTCTCACAAGAACACGCCCACACCGCCCGGCAGAACCCAGAAAGTTCCGGGTGACAACATTATCGAAGACACAAAACACCCCCCCCTTGCCCTGCATATATCTTTTGTTGTGGCCTGGGGAGCCTTGAATCTCTGAGCGACATGGCAAAATCAACAAGTGGCAGGTTATTGACCTGCTTCTACTGTGGAAAGCGCTCCTCTACAAGGTATGACGGCTTGATTCGCGAGTTCCTTTGCCTTCATTGCGATGCAAACAACTATTTGGATGAGGCAAGTCACCCTATCGCGCATTGCGCAACAACACGACCTCTATCTAACATTCTGCAGCGAGGAGACATCACCGACCCTCCAGTGGCCAAGACGACATCTGTGCCTGCAACGACGACATATGCAACAGCGCGATCCCATTCCCCCGATTTTACAAGCCCGTCCCAGAGTATCTTCTGCCCGACATGCCTCAAGAACCAGCACCTTTTCACCAGCTCTCTGGCTCAATACCTTCCCGAGGACCCCGATCACCCTGACTATGCCGAATTGGAAAAGAACATGTACAAATTCCGCCGGCGACTCGAGCAGCGATACCCCCAGATATGCGCCCAATGCGAGCCCAAAGTTCAAGCCCAGCTTGACCAAGCTGGCTACACGGCCAGGACCGACCATCTGCGGCGCATGATGGACAGGAGCAGGAAGAGCCGAGTCGCTCCTAAGCAATTGACGTCGTTAGACATGGTGGCAACGGCGGGGAAGTGGCTCTGGTTTGGAGGAGTCGCGTTTCAGTACATGTGGCATGTCGCCTCCTTGGCAGCCGTCTTTGCGAGACAGACGGACGAAGGGCCGATGCGAGACCCCGATGCCGAAGTGACAATTGCCCAGAAGCTCTCCATTGCCCTGACGCTGCTTCTCCCCGAGCCTGAGCTGTTGATGTCTTGCAGTTTATGGGCAAATGCTGTCAGCATCTGGTGGAACCCCAAGTTCGTCCAGGTGTTCCGTGGATTCTCTCGGCATATCCTGGGGCTCTCGCACTGGTACACATTTCAGGGGTTGATATTGTTCACGAGATTTCTGGTCCTGAGGATGACCGAAGTTAAGGGGGGTCGCGCAGCTGAGGGGAGCGCCCAGATCAGCCTACACGGCCTGATGGCAGTGCTCATGTTGGCGGTGAGCGCCACCAGCTTACCTTCATCTTTCAACCATTGCTGATTCAAGACATAGATATACATCCTCGCTCAACGATCTGTCCGTATCGATACGACACCACTTTTCCGAACCACCGGCACGCCCGTGGCATCGCCTCCAAGGCCGCAGCAGCAGCAACCACAACGACTAAAGCATCGTGAAGATGACAACAAGAACATGGCAACCCTTCTCGACGATATCTTGGCTGAGTCTAGCCCGCGGCCCAAACGTTCCCCGAGTCCAACAAGCACCGGCTCTGGCTCGCCGGCACTATTTCAGCGGGAATTACAGCATCGATCAAGCGCCCGTACTGCTGGCTTCGGGACACCGCAGAAACCATCTCAGCCCCAATACGCGGAAGAAATGGACTGGTCTCCAACGCAATCAAAACACCGCGCCTTCAACGATTTCGGACCTCCGAAGGCGCCGAACCAGGTGTTTGGCCAACCTGATCCAGGTCCGAATTCCAGCCCGTTCTGGTACAAGGTGCCTCCAGCGCCCATCACGCCGGCGCAGAAGCTTCGCAACGGCCCCAAGATTCTGGCAAAACCGGTCGAAAAGAAGTCCATCTTTTCTATCGGCAGCCCGAATGCGTCCAGAACGAGTTCCCCGGCAGATGACGCAAACAGAGACGTAAGCAAAGTGGCTTTCGCGCAGCCCACGTTCTTCGCGCCTTCGGCATCCAATCCCACCGATCCGCGCAGCTCACTGGCCGACCTTCTCAACACGAGTTTTACGCTGAGCCAGGATGAGCCCGAGGAGGGTGAGAGCGGCGAAGCAGGGACTAACAGGCCCGAGCCTGCCAACACTGGCCCTTTGGCGAGAACAGGCGGTCTACGCAATAACCGACTACTGGACGTTTTCACCTTGGCGATCCTTTTAGGCGCATGGCTCCACGCGACGTCTGCGTCATACCCATACAGCCGAGACGTGATGTTTGGCGCTATGCTGCTGAGCATGGCCATTGCCATCCATCTCACGGGCGACGCGATCAAGGACATGCGCAACGAGCAGACTGCCAGCTGGGCATCCATCATTAACACGTCGCTGGGCATCGGCGAGCTGGCAGTGTCATGCCACTTTGCGCTCCAGATTTACGGGAATCGCATGCCGACGTCGAGCGCGCAAGGCGCCTCGGTCATTGGCGCGATGCTCGCTCATGAGATGTGGAATGCGGCTTGTTAGGGGAGGACATGCGAACTGGCACCATGGTCCATCCGACTGGACCCAAGAGGGAGGGAGGTATATGAGATGAGTAACACGAAGCACTGATTAGCGTTTTTTGTTTACCGGCGTTGTAAGACTTGGATGGGATAGGGCTGCATAGGCAGGGAGACAAACATGTGGCGCGTGGTGTGTTATACGACGGAGGCCTGCGCGTCTGCCCTTCCGAACTGCCTTTTCGTTTTTCTTCCTCGAGTGCCTCAGATAGGCGGCAGGCAAGCAACAGCACATGGGCAGCACCGAACGAAGACACAACATGCGGGCGCGCGCTGGCAATTAGAATTGATTTACGCACTCGCTCCAAGTACCTACCAAATATGCGCGATGCCGGCACTTAATGCTTTCTTCCGCCTTTGTCATTAGCGAACCGACACCAGTGTTTTTGGCACCTCTAGCTTCGCGACCTGTTGTGATGGGCGGGGTCTACTTCGGCCGGAACCGTTGTGACCATAAGTCAGCACGTCTGGCAGGCAGATGCCACATGCGAAGAGACTCACGAAGCTTCCGAGCGGACCGACGCTATGGGACGCGCTAGAAGCTACGGAGTAGAATGGATGGCGCGGCGAGAAGGGAGGGTAACCTAGTGCGGCGCCAGAGGCAAGCTCGTCACGTCGCCCATCACTCGATGGCACCCGGGCTGCGCGCTACGTGAGTGCATGAAGGACCAAGTGCGGTTGGCCCAGCAAGCAGTCCGTCCCATCCACTGTTCACCAGGTTAAGTCCGGTATGCGTAGGTGTAGCGTATGTATGTCTGGATCTAGGGGGGGGGAGGCGGGGAATGGCAGCGGGGAGCTTCTCCAGTATTGGATTGCTCATCTTGCAATCTTTTCTCCGTTGGAAGTCGGATCCTGCTTTGGGCCTTCTAGGACAGACCCCCGAGATTTGGGTGGGATGTGGTGCTGACGGACGGCGCCGCACCTGAAGGCGATGCAAAATATTGACGAGGGCTGCGAGGTAACACGGCACTGTACAGCATGCTGTTGCAGTATCCGTACCATTACTACGCAGTAGGGATGGCCTGCCGCTGCGGGACTGGGGGCCTTGTCATCGGGTGTTGGGCCCTGTCGGCCGGTTCGTGGCAAGGCGAGAAAGAGAAAGTTGACACTTTCTGGTCTTGATTTTAAAGCTAAGTGCTCGGTGCCGAAAAGGCGAGATGCTCCGGATGGCAGGGTGGAGTGTGAGGCTTTCGGTGAGTGATATCAGCCCAGTCCTCCGAGGTGACGGTGGATGCGGATATGTCGTGCGCACCCGTACACAGCACAAGTTGCCATGCTGTGCTGTGCTGTGCCGGTATCCGGGTGGCCACTCGACCCAGAAGTCCGCCGAGTTGGCAGCGTCACCGATACCGTGGTGGAGGGAGGCGCAACCAAGGTGGAGAGCGGGCTGGTGAGGTAATGCACCGAATGGCCAGTTCGAGTGATGCCTTCGTTTCCTCTATCTTTCTTTCTTTTTTTCCCACCCCGGTCTGCTGCCGCCGAGATCCCACACCAGCCACTGTGGTTGTGGTCGGCGCCCCCCCAGTCGTGGCTTGCGCAGCCTGGCATCATTCCATCATCACACTGCACCGCTTGAAGCAGCGGCGCGTTTGTACGACAACCGTGCTCGGTTCAACACGCGTTGAAGGACCTGTTTGCTTCTGGCTGCGCTGGAAGCGAACACGACATGACGTAAGACGGCCGCGCGGAGTGGGAGGCTGTTTCGCTGGCATGCGACGACGGTCATCTTCTCACTGTCAGACGGCGCTCTGGAATGGCGATAACAGCCGAGAGGGGGGTCCTGAGAGCAGAGAGGATCAGACGTACTCCGTGATGACGCCTCCTAGTCTGACATAAGCCAGCAGGGCGAGGCGGAAGGCTTTGGATTGATCGTTGAGGCCGTCTCAAATAGAGTCGGAATTTGCCAGGACTTTTTAGCACGTAGCGCGATTTCCCACTTCACCAGAGTCTGCCAAGATACAGGCAGGTTGATCGGCAGAAGAGCGAGGCTGTCGCCGTGGCTAGCGCGGTCCAACTGGCTGCGACTTGGAGGATTCTTGAAGGCTTGATTGACACAGGCTCACAAAAGTGTGCCACGCGCGCCGGTTGATCGTTTGGAGAATCCCTGTCATCCCCAGCCAGGCGGCAATGTATCTACCCGTACAACTTGGTATACAAGCGACTCTGAATGCTTGGCCTGTGAAATAGACTGTTGCAGAGTACGCCTGTCTGCCATTCAACGAGATTGGGGAGGGCTGAATCTGTAGTACTTGCGCGTGCGCGGCATCGACATCATGGATGATAAAAAAAGTATGTACACCAAGGTAGTGGAGTGAGTATGCTGCAGCTTGGACGACAGACACAGTCGAGTTCAGAACCGCCACTCGCGTAAGACGGACGCTCTCCCATAGTACCTAAGACTACTAAGGTAGTGTGCCGATGGGGATCGGCAAGAATTCCTTGCTGGCTTGGAAGAGGCCCAACCACGCACTCTGAGTCTGCCTAGTTGTTTTGTCTATCTGCAGGGCTTTCCGGGGTTTCCAACCTGAAGGTTCTCGAGGGACACAGAGATCGGTGGCCGCCTTCTTCCCTGGGTGACTAAGTGCCAGTGTTCCGTCAGTCACACTGTCTTTTGCGCTCTTGTCTTCCTAATACCTATTTCCATCTTTGTTGTCAAGTCTCGCGAGGATGTTGACTGTCGGCCCCCGAGGTCCACCTCGGGTCATTTGGGGTGTCGCTGTCACACTTTGCGATTGAGTCCACCCATCCATCGTGGCAGACGCTGACGGGTAGGTTTGGGGGACCGCTGGGACGGTTTGATGTTCTTTCGCGTGTCGTTGCGCGGCCAGCGGTTGGTTCGATGCCAAGTTGCCGGGTTGATGCAAGTTGTGATGTTGATGCGGGATTCTCCTCGGTGTTTCGCTCTTCCGTGGATTTGTGAGCCTGTCCGGGAAGGGAAGGGCCATAGACGAAGAGTACGTACCGACTCTCGTCGGTACCTATCAGGTACTCCGTACTAAGAATAAAATGCTGGAAAGTAAGTACGTACCTTTTTTTTTCCCCCTCCCTTTTTTCCTCGACCCCCTCCATGGCTCCAACTCCTTTGATTTCCTCCCCCTGACGGATGGGTCTCTCCAGGTGAACTTGGCTGCAGTGGACCCGAAGCTTACAAAGTGAGGTTCAGCGGGCTGCCCTTCAGAAGCCCGCATCTTATCCGTTTGTGGCTTAGTGAATGCGTCCTTGCAGGGGCCCCCCCACACGGAGCTAAGACGTACAATTGCATCTGTTTTTTGCGGGAGGGGCACGCAAGGTCGTCATCCAGGCCGTTCGAGTCTGATTACGGATATCAATTTCATCTTTTTCGTTTGTTTTTCTTTCTACTGACCATCGAAGTGCCGTTTGGCCTGAGTACCGCAATAACCGCGAATGGATGGCCGGGTCCAGCCCACACAACTTTCCAAAGCATTTTTCCTTTTGGTGACCTCTTTGCGCCTCTTTGCGTCCTGTGTCATTCTTTCTGTGCATACCGATATTCCCTCCAGAGTCCAGAGAACTCTGCTGTCTGACACTGTAACCAGGCTGGCCTAGCATTTTCTTCCCTCTCGTCTCCCCTTCTGACGCCTTCTCCGGCTTCTGCCCCCTAGGCGGGTACCTAGGTATTTAGGGCCCCTGTAGGTACGGACTGCCAGCATCTCTTCCCCAAATTTGGTTATGCGACCAGCCACCGAGTCCCCTCATTAACCAACTCAGCGAGGTACCTACTCGTACCCAGGTACCTTCAAACTATAGGTACCTTTTGCTGCTAGTGCCTCAGAAAGGTCACCGTCCTCTGCTTTCACACAACGCGCACACGGACACACACTCTCTCTCTCTCCCTCTTCTCCTCTGGTAAAAGGTGAACCGTCCTTCTCTCTCTCCTCCTCTCTTCCCCCCAAAATATCCAATCAATACTTGGGCCTTGGCTCTGAGACCCATAAAAAACACTCAAGGAAGATCTTTCTATTCCACCTCATCCATCTCGTCTAAGCCAAGAATTTCAGAAAGCCAAGCCAAACAATAATCCAGGGACTCGTCAGAAAAGGTACAAACGCCCACCCACTCCCCTGCCCACCCGTCATTCACAGTCAATCGCCCTCGCCCTTCGCTTCACCTAAACAGTATCTGTTTCCGTGGGGGACTGGATACCGGTAGTCCTGCCCGCACGCTAGCATTGCAATTTGCACCTGTGCTTCCGCGCTTCTTCCCTCTCCGCCGCACCTACGCCCCTCCCACTTCAACCACCACGCCGGCTGCACATCGCCCATCCCACCCACACACACACACATGACATTACGATGCTCATTTACTAACCCGCTCCTCCCCCGCGCACTCAGGGTTCTGTTATTTCCTCCCTCCTACAGACTACAGTACCTCTTTTCTCCTTCCTTCCCACAACAAATCTAGCCACTTTCGCTTCCACGAACGGCCTGTCCAGATTCATCACCGAGGGTCCCTGCGAACATCATCACACGTCGCCTGCCTGCGACGCCACCAACGAGACTACCCTGACCCGCGCTCTCGACAAGATGGACCTCAATCTCCAACTTGCCGCCCGTCAGGTCTGCGTCTGTCCTTTGTAAGGGCACGCGAAGGGACAATTCTTCAACACTGCCTCTTGTCCCACGGGAGGAAAACAAACCGATCAATCGCTTTTCAACACAACCCTGAACAACCTGAATCAACCGCTTTTCCGACCTGCTCACACGACCTCTTACCTTTTTCTAACACTCCCCCGACCGACAAACTATCCGGCCTCACGAGCCCTGAAAATCATACTCGACGATCCCGAATAAAGTCACGCGAGCTAGACTCCTCGCTTTACCCGACCTCTGCAAGGCGACTACATGATTCCGTCCAACATGGCTGGCGCCATTGTTTCAAAAAGAAGTACAAGGCCCTTCCTCGAGGACGGAGGAGGCCACCCGGAAGAAGATCCCACCTACCGCCCGGCAAGACGCAACTCCAAGCAAGAAGACGTCGTTCCCCTTGAGCTGGCAGATAAGTACCAGGTCCAGGGCCCCTCACGTCAAGGCTCGCGCGAGTCTGTGTCCGCCCCCGATGCCACTCTGGACGTCTACGTACAAAAGCAAATCATCATGGCGGTGGAAGATGAAAAGTCAAAGCTTGCTACTCCTGGAGAGAAACCTGTGGCCTGGCACGAGGATGCGCTCTTGAAAGCCGCCGATCAGCTGAAGACACCGTTGGCTTCACCGATATCTCCGGGCATCGAGCGAGTTCTGCCCATTGACGGGAGACCCATCAACTTCGGCGTCGTGGTCCCAGGAGTGTATCGCAGCAGTTATCCCAAGCCTGAGGATTTCGGCTTCATTCGGAATCTTGGCCTCAAATCGATTGTGTAAGTCATCTTGATTACTCACCTTGCTTTGTATTGGTTCCTTCCATGCTGACCAACTCCACAGCACCCTCGTCCAGAAGGATGATGTCGATGAGCCATATACAGCCTTCATGTCTGGGAATGGTATCCGCCATCATGTGTTCAACATGAAGGGCACAAAGAAGGAGGCTATCCCTATCCGGACAATGAAGGCTATCCTGCGACTGGTCCTGAACCGCGAGCACCACCCTCTGCTCATCCATTGCAACCATGGCAAGGTGTGTTTATCCAGAATTCATTCCCATGCATTCCCCCACTTGCTGACATGACCACAGCACCGCACTGGGTGTGTTGTCGGCGTCGTCCGCAAGGTGACGGGCTGGGAGCTCGGCACCATTGTTGATGAGTACCGGGCATATGCAGAACCCAAGGTCAGAGACTGCGATATTAAGTATCTCACCGACTTTGACCTTTCGGACCTGTCCAACCTGTTTGTTCACGATGCAAACATGCGGTTTCGGGTCCGCCACTTCGTTCGGGTGACGCTGTTCAGTGTCTTTATCATTTTTGTCTGGATGCTCTCTGGTCATAGAATGCAGACCACAGCCAGACGGGTCAAAGATGTAAGATGACCATGCCCGGTTGTCACAGCATCCCGAGGACTTGCATGGCGTTTGAGCGGATGTTTACCAAAGCCTAAACTTGGTGGAGAGCATTGCAGCACCACGGCATAAACTAGGTTTCCTGGAAGAAAAATGGGTCCTACTGCACAGCAACGCATGATACCCTTCTTATATGTAGGGTTCTACATGGGGGACATGAGGATGAAGAAGCACTGAGAGGCAAAGATGAACAGGAGAGGCTCTAACGAGCATTGGCGACAGGATGGACGACAAGACAAGATGACCAGGTCGCAGTATATGACAAAGAAACGGAGAAAACTGGGACACAAAAGGGGCCTGATATCTGGGACCGTTGGAAAGGGGACCGCTATCGCAGTTTTTCATTTGTATGGATAGACAGAAGATGGGGACTCATCAAGAGCTGAGGTGTCTCCTTATGGCGTTTGACTCGAGATTCGAGGGATTACCGAGTGCACCATTTTGTCACGTACCGGTTTTTCCCTGCTGCATTGTACAACTAGTATGGCGGAATGGCTGTGGTGGACGATGCCCGGAGTAAAAGCATATTTTTTGCAAGCAAACGATGCCCATGATTATTGTCTCTTGTTGAGTAAGTATTTGTGATGATCTTACATGATACTATCATACAAGCACCCTCTGTCCAAGAAGGGCCGCCTGCTTGTCTATCTGCTCTCTGCATGTGCTAGATCCGCGTCGAGAATTGATTTCAAGCCTTTCAAGGCAATGCGACATGTCGACCCTCGCCCGGACGCCGTCGTTTCGCGTGTGGCGACAGTTCGTCTAACCCGACGCCTTTCGATATCTGACAATGCATTTTGTACAATCCTCCAAACTTTCTTGTGCCGTCGACAACCCAGGCCCCCACCCCGCCTTGGCTTGGCGTTTCTGTCTTTCTTCGCAACAGTCAGTCAACAAGCATCCGAGAGGGGCGTGCAACATCCATTGCGGGTGTTGCAGGCCTGACAGAGGCGGACAGCAACGAGCTGCTCTTCTCCAAGCCCCTTTCCCGCGATCGGACATCTCCGACGGGTCTCCCCTTTCAACAGCTCTTACGCATCGCCACCCCAGCGGTTCCGCTCCCTTCTCGCGGCCTCGTCCGCCTTGCGGTCGCCGTTGGCGTAGACCCAGGCGCCGGCAGCCGAGTTGGCAAAGCCCATGCCAATGGCGGTACCGCGTACGAGGCCGCGGGCCGTGAACTTGCTGCGCAGGGGCTGGCGGCGGCGCAGGGCAAGGAGGGCATACAGGCCCGAGAGGGCGCAGGTGAAGCCGGCGCTGTCGGTAGGGAAGCCGGCGAGGTTGACGTAGCTGCTGAAGAGCAGGGCGGGCGCGAAGGAGCACGGGAGGACCTTGAGGGGCCGCGCGTGCAGAGCAGCGATGAGGATGGCGTGGATGGCGGGCGGGAGGGGGTTTGCTGTGCGTCGGAGGTGGTGTGTTAGTGATCATGGCACATGTGATGGTGATGGGCGGGAGAGTGGGATGCACGTACTACCGTAATCGTGCAGCTTGCTAAAGATTGAGGGCTTGACGTCCTCTGTTTCGGGTACGCCGCCGTTGGACGCCATTGTCGTGGACACTGGGTAGTGGGAGGTCGACGGGTTTCGCTGGCGCAAGGACTGGCTAGGCTGTTGAAGCAGTGGGGAGTATCGTCACCGATTTTTTGGCGTCGACATTCCCAAGCGAATAGCTCACAGCTAACTACCTACCTAGCTAGGACCATGATCTCCAAACGCAAGTCCCTGGTGACGTGACTTATCGATAAGACGAGACCTAGCTCAGATGAGTAAGCGCGAGCCGCGCCCAATCAGCTACCCCGTGGGCCCCGGGCGTTGGGGGTCTCGTCAATTTCGACACCCATCGAGTGGGCTGGAACGGCTGGGCCAACAGCAGAGTTGTCTTGTTCGGCAAGGAGAAACATTGCGACCCTCTTTCCGTTTCTTGCGACGCAACCGCGGCTCCCTGCTGTACCTACCACCCGGCCATCGACTCGACGACATCTCCCGAACGTCGTCTTTTGTGACCCCTCCCAGGACACACACCCTGTCGGGGCTTCAATACAGACACGGGTCAGGGTCAGCCTTTACAACTGTCTTTTCGCTTCAGCAGGTGCGGGGGAAAGCATCTATCCGGGGGCTCCATCCGTCCGTCCATCTATCTAGCCTTGCAACGTCTATCTTGACAGATTGGCAAAAAAACCGCCAATCAACATCGTATCAGCCGACAACGACCCTGCGCATGACAGCCACGAAAAGTATCTTGTTGCTTAACAGCCCAACGGAACGCATCTAGATCCCGCAGCATCTTTCCACGCATTTCCCCCCCCCGGTTTCCAGCGATTCGAAAAAGCGAACCCTCGATTTGCCCCGGCAACCATCACCAAACCCCCAAAACAGAAACGCACCCAACGCACATACGCGCCCACACCCACAAAAAACCGGGCACCATGCCGAGCGCAACAGCCTCCGGGGCCGATGCGGCCGGCGGCGGCGCCCGCAGCCGCGAGCACAATCAGGGCAACCAGGGCCGCTCGTATACGGCGGAACAGAAGGCGGCGGTGCTGCGCATCCGCAAGTGCTCGCCGACGGCTTTCTACGACATCCTCGGCCTCGAGGAGGTCCAAAAGACGGCCACAGAGAGCGACATCAAGAAGGCCTACCGCAAGCAGTCGCTGATGACCCACCCCGACAAGAACGGCCACGAGCACGCCGACGAAGCATTCAAGATGGTCAGCCGCGCCTTCAGCGTATTGGGCGACAAGGAGAAGCGCGAAAAGTTCGACCGCTTCGGTACAGACCCGGACTCCCGGTTCGGGCAGGCGCAGGCCCAGAACCCGTTCAGCGGGTTCAGCGGACGGCAAGCTGGTGGCGGCGGCGGCGGCGGCGGAGGAGGGGGAGGTGGCGGCTTCAGAGGTGGCGGGATGGACGAGATGACACCCGAGGAGATGTTCCAGCGGTTCTTTGGTGGCGGGTTCGGCGGCGGTCCGTTCGGGGGTGGTGAGTTTTGAGGTGTCCATGTTGTATGAATGAACCAGAGATGCTGACGGCGATGCGCAGGCGGCTTTGACACAGGGCCCCAGTTCGTCTTCAATTTCGGTGGCGGGCCGGGTTTCAGGGTACACCAGTTCGGCGGCACGCGGCCGCGGAGGAGACCGCGTGAAGCGACAGAGCAGCAAGGCGGCGGCCTGTCGACGCTCATGGGTCTCCTGCCGATCCTTTTGCTCTTCGTGTTCCCGCTCATTTCGAGCCTTTTCAGCGGCGGCGGGCCCGCGACGCCGAGCATTGTCTACGATAACCCCAAGGGCGCCAACACGCTCGGCCGAACGACGCCCAAGCTGAACGTCAAGTACTTTGTCAACCCCAAGGAGATTGAGAGCCTCACCAAGGGTAAGCTCAGCCAGCTGGACCAGACGGCCGAGAACAACTTGGTGCGGACGCTGCGGTTCCAGTGCGAGAACGAGTTGCTGGCGAGGCAGCGCTTGTACGACTCGGCGAGCGGCTGGTTCTTCCAGGACCCGGAAAAGATGCGCAAGGCCGACGCGTACGACATGCCATCGTGCAAGAGGCTGGAGTCGTTCAATGTGGGGAGGTAATGGGGCTTGTAATCGAGAGAGGGAGCTGTTAGTTGAGGGTCGTGTAAGAAGCGGGAGATTTCGCCTATTTTTTCTTTTCCGACATCAGCTGAGAGTTGGCTGGTCGAGAAGACGGGCGGATGTTGATGGGATATTGTGGGAAGGGGGCTGATTCCTGGTCTAATTAGGCGTTCTGGAGACAGATGAGATTCATTGCATTCTTGGGAACCCGCGCCATGGCACATTTCCTCTTCCGGCACAGTAGTCTTTTATATATTCCTTTTCCCATCTTTCGCAAGCTGGTCATCTCTTGCAGTATACGCCGCCTGCGTCGGCGAGAACTGCTCGTTCAAGCGATCGGCCCAGGCACCGACGGTCAAAAGTCCGATTGTCTGTAATGGCATTGGACTGGTCCACTCACATCACTTTTTTGTATGCTGTGGCTCAGCTGATGTTTTTTGCTGAAAGCTTCGTCCGCCTTTCAAGTCGTCCCCCTTCCAAGTCAATAGTAACCTCATGGCTGACACCCTGATGGGGGCGGGCATGTTTCCTTTCCCTTTCTTTCCCGAGTTTTGTTGTTTGAGCCCACGGCAGTGCTTCGGGGAACAGATGCAACCTCGTTGACGGAAACGTCGCGGGCGTGGTTTTCGCCGTTGAACTACTGGTTCGGGCCGAGTGAGCATCATGTCTGCACATCTCTGCACCCTCTCGTGACACCACCTGGACACCCGTTGACCCATCGCTGGGACATAACCCATCCTCGGTAACCGGGACACCACCTTGACACGCGAAGACACAGAGGCCCGAGAAGGGAGCTAGGAGACGCAAACAGCTACTCGCGTGCTCCCGAACTCGCCTCGTAGTCTCTTGACCCGTCTCCGACAGCCCTGCCGAGGACCGGCCGTCACGGAGCACGTCGTTATTGGCCGGAAAGCCGTTTGTTAATCAAAGTTCCGACGCACCCCCAGACTCAACGACGAGCTGTGAACTGTGTGCAGACTATGTTCTTCTTTTCTGCCGCTGGTTTCTCATATCCTTGTTTACGCGTGTTAGCCGGGCATGGTGACGAGGGATGCAAGCCCGCCATGTCAAATAGTTGAAGCGAGGGAGAGAATAAGAAGAAAAGGTTTGCCCAAGGTTCAGATCATGCGCTTGGTAAATGAACACCCTCGTCCGCCTCCCCTGCTTCGACGGCGTTACATACCTTCCATCCGGTGCCACATATTAAGTTGGGTCATTACTGAGTACATCAGAACAGGTGAGCCACACTCCATCAGTCCGTCCTTGAACGGGAGACCGACGACGCAAAGACGGGAAGGGTGTTGGAAGGGGTTCACGATGAAAGGAGGGAATAAGACGTCGTCGGTGGTTGTCTGAGCAAGCAAAACGCAGAATAGACGCCCCCCATGTCAGCGTCAAACCGTCCCATTGCGGCGACGAACGGGCAAGCACAGAAGGGCACGCACGCTACGAAAGGATCGGGAGACGAAGAGACACCGAGTGACGTGGGGATCCGAACCAAGGTTAACGCATGCGAAAAGTGTCGTCCAGACCTCCTCTGCTGAAGACTGCTTCCGGCGACATTCATGCTGGATCGGTTCATGCTGGATGGTGAGGGGGGCAACTTTTCAAGGATTCCGTGAACCATGACCATGAACATGGTCTATGAGTTGGATGCGGTACGACACTGGTCCCAAATAAGTACACCCGTTTTTGCGTGCCCCAGGTCGAGTAGGTATGAGGCCGAATGTGGGGCCATCGCGATGAAACGGAGGCTCGGGCTTTTTTTTCGATTGGTGGGGGGGGGAGGAGGAGGTGGACAATGCGTGTGAGAACCACATGAGCGTATAAATGTGTGGTGAAAGACCTTTACTGATTACGAGAGCACAGCTTACCAGGTGGTGTTGTTAGCAAAGGCGCATCGGCGGATTGGTGACGGGCTGTTAGGACGGCGGCTCGCCCGCCCGTAAATTGGAGACGACGGACGGCAAGGCGGCACGGAGCACCGCGCGGGGGACCCTTTGCGTCGTTGCGCGGGGACGATCCGTGAAAGGCGAGTGGCTGAACAGGGCGGCTTGGGGAGTCCTCTCTTGATGTGGCTGAGACTGACTACCTATCTACGCCACATCTTCATGTCACACACAGGTCAGTGATCCATGGTGCATGGCGGATTGGGATCAATCTCGTCTCTGTTTAAATCGGACACAGATATGTGTATTAGTAGTAGGCACACTCTTTGGTCCCTACAGCTGCCCCCTACAATTGTCCTTGGGGATCGCGAACGCGGCCGGCTGAGCCTCAAGACAACGGACTGGCAGGCTTGCTGATTGGTTGGTGGGGCGGGTGTGCATATCGGCGACGAGTTTGACGCGCAAGCTCCAGGTGGTGAAGCTCCCCATCCCATCCCATCATCAGTCGCCTACGGCGCAGTACCGCATGGTATGGCGCATTGAAACGCGCGTGAATAAGCCGCGAGGTTTGTCGTCGTCGTCGCCATGCGAATGCTCCCGTTTGCATTCGTCTGACAATTACCGCATAGGAGGTTGGCGGGGCTGGTGATTCACAGCGAGCTGAGGCGTCACCCGTCACCAATCCGCGATCGCAGAATGAGGTTTCTCACTCTTTGCCAGATGCCTGCGGTCTGGCGGCGGTCCCCATCGACTCCGGGGGGNTCTTCTTCCCCATGGCGGCGACGGGCAACAAGCAGCCATAGGTAGCCGAGTTGGCAATTGCCGCTGGCCACCGTCGCCTCTGGTGGGCGCGCAGCAGAGCTCCTCGCAGAGAAGTGGTGTTGGTTGGCTGCTGCGGTTCCCTGTCCGCGTAAGTCGAGGTGCTGGTGCCGCCCGGCCCTGCGTCCAGCGGCCCCCCACTTGGATGCGTCGGAGCTCAAGGGAGCTGTCAAGCGGGTTGGGAGGGGACACTGGATGGGAAAGGCCCTTGAAACTCGTCGTGGAGAACGAACAGTGACTTTGTTTCGAGTCTCAGGACTCATGCTGCCTGGCCTGGATTGGGTTCTCGAACGTTGCCTCGCACGTACACCGTTTTCTCGACGCCCACAATGTAGACAAGGACAGAGAAGAAACATAGGACTGACTGAGGTACCTAGCTGGCCAATACCCTCTCGGTCCCGCCTGCGCCTCCAATTGGTGG
>NWBT01000050.1:1318530-1341804 GCA_003386485.1 Colletotrichum lentis
CCCCCTTCTCTCCTCATTCGGGTCTCATGCCAAACCCATCACGCGAGACCCGTATAGCTGACAACGACGACCAAGACGATTCACTACGCCTATCGCGCAGTCATCTTCCCCATCGTGCAGCCCTCCATGTCGCCCATCCACCTCCTCGTCGCCCTCTCTGCCCTGTCCTTCCAGCTGATGAACGGCGCCTGCCTGGGCGGCTACCTCGCCGCCTATGGGCCCACCACAAAGGCCCAGTGGGACGCCGCCCTCGGCTTCGGCGGCGTCGCCCAGTTCGTCGCCGGCATCGCCGTCTTCTACGTCGGCCTCGCCGGCAACTACTTTCACGACGAGGAGCTCCGCGAGATCCGCCGTGTCGAGCAGCGGCGTCAGGAAAAGGCCGTCGCTGCCAGCAAAGCCGGCAACGGCGGCGGCAAGGGCGTGCACAAGCACTACCGCATCCCCGAGGCCATGCTGTTCCGCTACATGCTGTACCCGCACTACTTCTGCGAGTGGGTCGAGTGGTTCGGCTTCTGGATGGCGAGCGGCTGGAGCGTCCCCGGCCGGGCTTTCCTGCTCAACGAGATCTTTGTCATGTTCCCGCGCGCGAGGAGCGGGAGGCGCTGGTACGTCGACCAGTTTGGCGAGGAGAAGATCCGGCGGAAGTGGACCATTATCCCGGGCATCTACTGATGCGAGCTCGGGGGGGGGGTGCGGTGATCCGTTCAGTCTTTGGTGCGTGAACCGTCTTGGGACGGTTCATGGGGTTTCTCTTTGTACCAGCTACGAACTGGCGATCACTCAAATACGATGTCCGCTATGTAAAAGATGTACGGCCGGTACCCTCCATACAAGTTTGAAGTTCTAAACCAGTAGCCGGAGTCATGAGTGAATCTCCCGTCTACTGGGTCCTAGGAAGAGCTGTCGGTGTATATCACAAGAAGCCGGGACGATGAAGAGCATCCGAACAGCCAAGCTTCATATACAATGTGTCAGTAACAACGACAAAAGTCATTTAGAATATTCTTACCCTTTTTTTTCCACAGTGCCCTAGGATCTGAGAGGTCCCTCTTTGAAGAGTATTGTGTAGGCCATAGGCGTCGAAGGCCTACACCGGCACAGCATAAATAAGTATAGATCTGCGGCTACTCACTCACAAACGATGGAAGTCCCTATTTCCACCATGCAACGTACCGCTGCAGCCCGTCCCAAGACCTCGGATG
This sequence comes from Colletotrichum lentis, assembly GCA_003386485.1. Taxonomy (NCBI): domain Eukaryota; kingdom Fungi; phylum Ascomycota; class Sordariomycetes; order Glomerellales; family Glomerellaceae; genus Colletotrichum; species Colletotrichum lentis. The sequence continues at coordinate 1,319,733 of NWBT01000050.1, forward strand.
GAAAGCCCAACTGGTAAGGTGGCCAGGTAAACGTCATTGCCCCGTCGCAGGATATCTGCTTCCCCAATGTGTGGCTCAATGACACTATTCTTGAAAAGCATTGCGGGTCCGTTTGCATAACACAGAGTCTGCGAGTGTCTTCTGCAAGAGCAGCTAAGTCTAGCAGAAGGCAGCCAATCTTCACACAGTCGTCAAAAACTAGACAATCAATTCAGAGGTACTACCCAAGACAACAGACAGAAGCGAAGTTCAAGCCAGTGGGACTTCAGCGAAAGCGCTTCTATACACAACTGCAGTATGTGTCCCTAGAGCCAGGCTTACATTAAAGCGGGGTTGATTTACACAGTTCCTTTAGACAATAGGAGTCATTACTGCAGCCGCTTTATTATAATCTATCGCGCTAGAGGTAGCTCCCAACAACGTAGTTAACACAACTATATCATTTGTTTCTTGAGGTACACTTGGGAGTTGTGGTGCATGAGCCAGCACATGTATCGCATTACAAACACAGAGTGTTCTTATTGCAGACAGCTAGTGTGCACTCTAGCTGCGATCTACTGATTAGTTAGCACGAGTTGCTATGAACGAGAAGTGGGGTTTAGCAGCGTAGCTTTCGGCCCCCACACGTTGCGAAGTGATGATATTTTGATGGGTGGGCTGATCAAGGGCAAGTCGGGAGAGTCACAATGGTTTCTAGTGACCCGTAAGGCCATAGAGAAAAAAAGAAGACAGACGTTATAAATTTGCTTGTTTTTATTTCTTTTATACTCGCCAACGTTGTCTGGAAAGTGTTTATCTGTCTATTTGAAAGGGCAATTTCTTCAATTCTAAGTGAGGCGCCATGTTCAGGATACTTTCCACTATCTAATCAACTTTCTATTGTTCAACCTCGGGCATCCGGTGTTTCTTTAAGTCCAAAGTCGGTTTTGAGCTCTTGTCTCAACTCAACCTCCTTCATGCAGAGAGCCAGACCAATGGGAACAACAGCGAACGGAATCAGAACAATCCAAACTCTCTTGAGTGCGTCGGTATACACATGGATGATCTGTTCCTTAAGCACTGGCTGAGAGTCGAACTGCTTAATGAACAAGCGGATGACATGCTCATATGCGCCACCGTGGGCGAGCAGGTCACGCACCGACGGCTCAGGGATGAGATGGAGAAGCTCGTCGAAACGGGAGTTGAAGACGGCGGAAGGGATGGCGGCACCCCAGATAGCTCCGAAAGACCGCGCGAAAGCCCACGCGGAGGTGGCGATGGCCACATCAGACTCGGGCACCGGCGCCTGGACAGCGGGCAGGGTAGCGGTCAGCGAGAGGCCGCCACCCAATCCGGCGAGAACTTGGAACACGACCCAAACGGCGGTGGAGGAGTTGGCGTCCAGTGTGGTCAGGCAGCCAACCGCTATTGACAGGAGGACGAAGCCGGCAACGATGACCAGCTTGTAGTGACCGGTTACAGCTATAGCGATGCCGCCGGCCATTCCGGCGGGGGCAAGAGGGATGACAACGGCGAGGAGTTTGACTCCGGACTGGAGGGGAGTGGACTCGAGGAGAATTTGGAAGTATACTGGGAGAAAGAAGCTGAGCCAGCTGAGGACGATTCCGTGCAAGAAGGTAATGCCATAGCCCAAAGCACAAGACATGTTGCTGTAGACCCGGAGAGGCATGATGGGCTCACGGGCGAACTTTCCCTGGTGTACGCCAAAGAATGCGAGCCCGGCAAAGCCGACCAGAAGGGGCAACAGAATATGCCATGACCTCCAGCTGTAGGTGGTGCCTCCCCAGGTCAACGGGATGAGAATCGAGACGACAGCGGAAACGAGAATGAAGTTGCCGGAGTGGTCCACCCGTCCGAGTCGCTGGGCAATGGTGCCCTCTCGCTTGTGATTGACGCGTAAAAAGAGGAAGACAAGGGGGAGGGCGGCCGCACAGATGGGCAAGTTTATATAGAAGACCCAACGCCAACTCGTGTTGTCGACAATAGCACCGCCGATGATGGGGCCCAGAAAAGAGCCTAGGGTGCTGTGAGCAAGTTAGTGATAGTCCCACCATAGATATGAAGACGGGAGCATAAATACAAGAATATCATGACCACGGACACGTATTTCATGCGATCGCGCAAAGGGGTGAGGTCGGCGATGATGGTATCCGTCATGACAAATAGGCCTCCTCCCCCGAAACCCTGGATCAGGCGCGCGACAATAAGCATAGGTAGAGAAGTCGATCCGCCGCAAAGCCCACTGCCGACTGTGAATAGCGACAGAGAGACGAGCATGGGGGTCCTTCTGCCGAAAATGTCGGCAGCTTGCCCCATCACCGGTTGGACAACGACTGCCTGATTCGTTCTGGAACGAGTTTACAATTTCTTGCCGTAATCGCCAAGGTGACTGGCAGCAGCATTGCTCCGGTCTCGTGTCAGTGAGCTACAGAGACGCTGTTAACGAGACGTTCAGAAACGAGCGTGCTGCCGAGGCTGATAATCATCGCAAGGAGTATGAGACGATGGCGAACGCAGGCTTGCGTGCTGAAGACCCTCGCCAGGTTTACGCTGCTGTAAGTTCACATTCTCGAGGTCGATGAAGGGTATAAAGTTTTAAGGCTTACAAATATTACCAACTAGATGGCTGAACTCGGTTTGCAATGGGGACCCTCCTTCACAAACCTGACTTGCATCGGGTCCGGTGACTACGAGGCCCATTGCGCCCTCGAGATTCCCGACACTAAGAGATATATGCCTGAGAACTTCGAGTTCCCCCATGTAATCCATCCAGCAACGCTGGACGGCCTCATTCAGATGATGATCCCGGCCTTGACTCCAGCGAACGCACAATTGGACAAGGCCAAGATTCCCCGCTTCGTCGAGAGTGTTTACGTCTCCTCAAAACTGGAAACAGCCCCCGGCACGAAGCTCTACGGATATTCAAGCTCTGTTCCGTATGGATTCAACGAGTCCCAGTCAATGGTGGCCGTGTCTGACGAGACCTGGGCCGAGCCACTCGTCATCATGAAGGGTTGTCGCAATATTGCGCTTGAAAGTGTTTCCGACGGTTCCAGCCAACCGACAGCCAAGTCTCTCCGAAAGCTCGGTGCCCGCCCCGAATGGGCCGTCGACATGGAACACCTCAACCCAGCGGCCGCTCGCGAGTGGTTTGGGCGCACCACGGACAAGATACCAGACACCAAGTGGGACGAGATCCGCGATCTCGAACTGGCCTCGTTCATTATCTGCAAGCGCATGCTGACGATGTACACTCCCAAGGACGCCGAGCGTTTCGCTCCACATCTCCAACAGTTCTACAAGTTCATGCAGCTACAATACAGCCTGGCCACCGAGGGCAAGCTCAACTGCCAGACTCCCGACCTCGACTGGCTCAATACCACGCAGGAATATGACGACGCCCACTTGGTCAAGGTTTCTGAGGCCACCATTGACGGGAGGCTCATGTGCAAGCAGGGAGCGGTACTTGACAAGATCTTCTCCGGCGAGCTTGAGCCGCTCCAGGTGCTGAGGGAGGACAACCTTCTCACGGACTACTACCGCAACGGTATCGGCACGGAGAAGTGGAACCCCATCATTGAAGACTTCATCGAGTCATTCAAGCACAAGAAGTCCATGAAGATACTCGAGGTCGGGGCCGGAACTGGAGGCACCACCACGGTGGTACTGAACGCTCTCGGTGACCGGTCAGAAGTATCTGCTTGTCTCTCGCAATACACATACACCGATATCAGCAGTGGCTTCTTCGAACCTGCTGAGGAGGACTTCAAAGAGTGGGCTGCGTTCCTCGACTTCAAGGTCCTGAACATCGAGAAGGATCCCGTCAAGCAAGGCATTACTCCGGGCGTTTACGACCTTGTCATCGCAAACAACGTACTGCACGCCACCACTTCCATTGACGCCTGTCTTGCAAACTGCAGGACCATGCTGAAGCCGTAAGTAGTCTTCCCACCCAGCTACCTTAGTTCCAAACTCTCTCGTTGCTCTTGACTCCGTCCGAACTTACTGACATTTCCACCTGCAGTGGCGGCACTCTCTTGCTGGTCGAGCTTACCGGCACCATGGCTCGCGTGCCGTTGATCTTTGGTACCTTGTCAGGATTATGGAATGGTGAGACACCAACCAGAATGAATGTGAGCGCGTTACAGTGCCGTATGGACACTGACTGGAGAACCAGGTGTCAATGACAATCGTAACTGGGGCCCCATGCTCACGGAGCAAGGTTGGCAGACCCGTCTTCAGCAGCAGGGTTTCACGGGCCTGGACATGGTTTTCCGTGACCACGCGACCGTAGACTACTCCGTCTCTCTAATGATATCGAGAGAACTTCCCCTCCCCGTCGAGGATTTGCCTCAAGACATTGTGGCAATCAAACCCGTCAAGACGGACGATACTGACGATTTGCTCTTCACTAACATCATCCACACCTTGAGGTCGCAGGGCTGCCAAGTGGATATCGCTTCACTCCAGGAGACCATGAGCCGAGATCTCACATCGAAGGCTTGCCTCTCGTTTATCGAGGCTTCGGAGCCTTTCATGGACACCATCAGCCCGGCCGATTTCGAAGCACTCAAGCATCTCATTCTTACAGCAAAGAGCACTTTATGGCTTACCAAAGGGGCTGCCATAGATAGTGAAGTGCCCGAATCCAACCTGCTTCCAGGACTGAGCCGCACATTCCGAGGTGAAGTTCCTAGCATTCAGCTGACGCTCCTGGACCTCGACCCGAGTGGCAGAACCGATCTCAAAGGCGCCGAGGAGTCGGTCCTTCGCATCCTGAGATCTAGCACCAACGCAAGCAAGATCGAGCGTCCAGACTGGGAATACGCTCTACGCGGTGGCAAGGTCTACGTCTCCCGCCTCGAGCCGGACAAGCCGATCAACGACATGCTGGAGAGCAGCGCCGAGCAGCCACTTCCGGAAATGCTTCCTTACAACCAACCGGGGCGGGCGCTTGCACTGGCGGTGCGCACTCCAGGGATGCTCGATACGTTCCAGTTCGTCGACGATCAGGAGTATGCCAAGCCGCTTCCCGACGACTTTGTCGAAATTTTCGTGATGGCGGTCGGTATGAACTTCCACGATGTAATGATCTCCATGGGCCAGATTGCCGACACAGATCTCGGTGTCGAGTGCAGCGGAGTCGTCTCACGGGTGGGCAAGGCCGTCAAGAAGTACAAGCCAGGAGACAATGTTATCACATTCCGCCTCGGTTGTTACCGTACCTTTCTTCGGAACCCTGAAGACATGTACCAGAAGATGCCCGAGAACATCTCCTTTGAAGCCGCAGCAACAATCCCGTGCATCTGGACGACGGCTTACTACTCCATCTACGACGTGGCACGACTCCAGGCAGGGGAGTCCATCTTGATTCACGCTGCCGCGGGCGGCCTTGGCCAGGCTGCCATTATTCTGGCGCAGCACATTGGCGCCAAAATCTACGTCACGGTTTCGTCGCAGGCAAAGAAGCAGTTCTTGATGGACAAGCACGGCATTCCGGAAGACCACATCTTCAACAGCAGAGATCTATCCTTCGCCGATGGGATCAAGCGGATGACGAACGGTCGCGGCGTGGACGTCGTCATCAACTCTTTGGCTGGTGAGGCCCTCCGCCGGACCTGGCTCTGCGTTGCTGCTTTTGGCCGCTTCATTGAGGTCGGCAAGCGAGACATTGGTAAGTCGAGTCACATTCGAAACATACGTCCGGTAACTGACGGGATATTATTTTTTACCAGTGGGCAACACCGGGTTGGATATGAGCCCTTTCATGCACAATATCGTCTTTGCCGGCGTCAATATGCCTTCCATTTACAGAAGCAACATCCCGCTATTTGCGGGGATCATCTCCGATGTGATGAGGCTTCTAGAGGAAGGGGTCATCCGACCTATTGATCCTCTGACGGTGATGGATTACTCTCAGATCGAGGAGGCTTTCCGCATTATGCAGACCGGCAAGCATATTGGAAAGATGGTTCTAAAGGCGGGAAATAATGACCTGGTCCCGGTACGATCAAACATCGCCTGCTTAACATTTTTTTTCATGTCGCTTCATTGCTTGTTGCCTTAAAGGGAAATCATACTGACTCGGGTTACTTTCAGATCGTCCCCCAGAGAATCAAGCCATTCTACCTGCGACCGGACGTTACCTATCTTCTTCCTGGAGGCTTAGGAGGGCTGGGACGCTCCATCGCGTCATGGATGGTTGATCACGGCGCTAGGTATCTGGCGTTCACGTCCAGGTCCGGAGCCACCAAGCCAGCAGCCGAGGAACTTGTGGACAGTCTGGTCAAACGTGGCGTCAATGTCAAGGCTTTCGCGTGTGACATTAGCCAAAAGGAGGCTTTCGCAGCAGCACTCGATGAGATCAAGGTCGACTTCCCTCCCATCGCCGGCGTACTCACCTGTGCCATGCAACTCCAGGTATGTAACGTCATGTTCATTGGTGCGGAAAGGAATAACGCAGCCGAGGTCTAACGACGATTTAGGATTCCACTTTTGAAAGAATGACCATTGACGACTACGTCGCCGCCATTCGTCCAAAGGTGCAAGGAACGCGCAACTTGCACGACATGCTTCCCAAGGACCTCGACTTCTTCATCTGTTTGTCCTCGGTGGGTGGCATCGTTGGGTCCCGAGGCCAGGGAAACTACAACGCAGGCAACACTTACCAGGACGCTCTGATGCACAACCGCCGCGCCCACGGCCTCAAGGGTACAAGCATCAACGTCGGTGTCGTGCTCGGCATAGGCATCACGGCCGAGCGCGGCGAGATTCTGACTTACTTGAAATCGGGCGCCATGATCGGTGTACGCGAAAAAGAGCTGCTGGCCACTGTTCAAGCAGCCATGGCCGACGAGCTTCCAATCCAGTCGGTCGTCGGCCTCTCCACCGGCGGGCTGCTCAAGCAAAACGGCCACGACGAGCCTTACTGGTTTGAGGATGGCCGCTTCGCGCACCTGCGCATCTACGACACGCAGTCTTTTGCCGTGGTCAACGAGGATACGACGGCGGAGCTGCAAGCCGCGCTGGCGGCGGCCACGACCCTGGCGGAGGCCTCGGAGCTGGTGTGCGGTGCCCTGATGCGCAAGCTTGCCAAGGCGATGTTGATCGAGATCGAGGACCTGGATTCGAGCAGACCCGCGAATGCGTACGGCGTTGACAGTCTGGTGGCTGTCGAGGTGCGCGCCTAGGTATTCAAGGATGTTAAGAGCGATGTCAGCGTGTTCGACATCCTGAGCAATGCGCCCGTGTCGCAGCTGGCTGAGAACATTGCAGCAAAGAGTCAACTGGTCAGTGCGAGCGTGAGGAACGTGGAGAACACAAAGGATCTGTGAAAGAGTATGTGGAATACTGGTGATTTTCCAACACAATTGTAGCAATGTTAAATTATTCAATTCCACGCAAGATATTTGTTATACTGTTCTACTTCGGAGAGTACATGTAAACTCCATCAGCCCCGGCCCTTGTTTCCCGGTGTGCCGCATCGGCACCGGGCCGAAAGAGTGGGTCACCCGGTGCGGTACGTGTTCGGAGTGGAGTGGGGTCGCCGAAGTCCGCATGTATGGATACTTAACCTAACGTGATAGATGTTCAACCACGAAGTAACGAAACGTATTTGTTTTAACAGGCAATACTATCTTTGACATACGGCCCCTCCGTTGCTCGAGTTACGCCGACATAGGGCGTCTGGGTTGAAAATTGGTAGCCTTCCTTGGATGCAAGGACGCCCTTTGGGCTGCCGTCGACAAGAGTGAAGCTGAGCCATGGATTTTCCCACTTCCTCTGCCAGTTCGGTCAATTCATCTGACGGGGATTGTCGTGCAGTCGATGACCAGCACTCTCGTCTAGCCAGTCGCTTCATGGACGATAAGCGCCTTGTCGATAGCAAGCAGGCGACGCTCACAGTATTGGGTCAGTGAGGTGGCCGCAAGTTAGTAGGCCCTAGCTTCGTGTGTCTCAATAGACGCAGGTTCTGTTACATTCTTCGGGGATGTTGGGGGCAGAGCACGTTGGTCTGAACTTTGAAGATGAGAACACGGTCATTACAAAGGCCGGCGCGGGGGACAAAATTGGGGCTGTTGCTAGGACGAACTTTGAGAAGGTACTGATCTGGGGCGAAGAGTAGGGAAGTGCTCGTCAACTTAATCACCTGGAAATTTTTGATGATGATGGAAAGCCGCGCTTATATTTCAGCTTCGTTCGGAAGGTGGAAACGCGCTGTGGGACAATCACTTGGCATCTTTCTCCTCGGTCAATGGGCTGACTATAACTTTCGACCCGGTTATTGCTGTTTGCAAAGTTGTTGTCACGCTTCAGAAACGATTTCGTTGGTGGCGCTGGAGTCTGCGGCTCGTATGATTGAAAAAGACAAGGTGTGTTGTCTATAGATCTTGCAAAACAAGACTCCTCGGACTAGGTGAAATCGGGCCGACGAGGCCTGGATGGCTGAATCTTTTAACCAGCTTGAGGCCTTAGAGTGACACAAGAGGCGCCCTGAATTGTAATGATGAGCGTCGCCAGCCCGTCTCACGACCAACATTCATCCGAGCCGAGCATCCGTGGTTGGCTGACCCTAGCTGACATAAACTCTAAGCTAGTCAGTCATGTGTGATTTCTTGCAGTACTACTTGAACCAAACAAGCCCTTGACATTATCTTTCACGTCCATTATCCATCACCTTCCATCTGGTGCTGTTCATCCATCTCAAAATCTTGGAGGCATTGCAAAATGCAGTTGTCATACCCCGACCTCGTTCGACGACTTTACAACCTCGAGCGCCTTGCCGAGCCACCGTCCCCGGGTGAGCGCGGTGGATGCATGTCGAGCTATGACCGGCGATCTCGCTACGACCCCAAAAAGGACGAGTACATTGACTGGGACGCCAACGACGACGGCAACGGGATAATTCGCGAGGAGGGCGAGTGGGTGGTCGCCTTCGAGCAGCGCGGACCGGGGGTCATATGGCGCTCCTGGTCGGCCATGCCCGACACCGGTCGCATACAAATTTTCATCGATAAGGAGCACGGCGACGAGCCCGCAGTTGACATGCCATTCCAGGACTTCTTTGATCGTTTTCAGGGCATGCCGCATAACTTCCCCTCCATCTCACCGACGCTGTCCCGCGGCCGCAACAGCTTCATCCCCATCCCATACAACAGCTACGCAAAGGTCCGTCTCGGACCGGGCTGGGGAGCCTACTATCACTTCACGTATGCCTCGTTCCCGAGCCATACAGAGCTTCCGCGCTTTGACGGTACATTTGACCGTGAGGCATGTCTGGCGCTGGCCGCGGCTGACCGTGAGCTAAGTCGGCGTGGCTGGGCCGCGCTCCCTCGGTCGAAAGGCGACACGCTGGAGACACTCAAGGTCACCATCCCTCCTGGCAAGACTTGCAGTGTCCGAGAGCTCAAGGGCAACCGAGCCATAACCGGGATCCGCGTTGTGCCGCTGGATCTATCTCACGACCCTCACTGTACGGCCAAGGTCTTGCGAGAACTCGTCTTGCAGATCACTTGGGACAACGACACGTTACCGAGTGTATGGGCCCCCCTCGGAGATTTCTTTGGCAGCGTCCCCGGCATCCAGACGTACCGGTCCCTGCCTCAAGGGTCGACAGACGGCGGCGGGTTTTACAGCCACTGGTTCATGCCATTCTCCGACAAGGCCATGCTCGAGGTGACCAATGACGGCGAGAAAGAGCAACAACTACTTTTCACAGTCTGTCACCGCCCACTCGACGTGTCGGCAAAGCAGATGCTACGTTTCCATGCAAAATGGCACCGAGATGCTTTTCTCGAGAAGCCCATCAAGGAAGGCCGAGACATCGACTGGCCCATCCTGATGCTGAACGATGGGCCCGGCCGTTTCTGCGGCGTGCAGATGCACGTCTGGAATCGCTGGGCGGACCCCGAGGTCCCGGCGGAGGACTGGTGGTACGGCGTTGGCGGGAACAAGTCGATCGATTGGTGGTGGGGGGAAGGGGACGAGAAGTTCTTCGTCGACGGCGAGAAGTTCCCCTCCACATTCGGCACAGGCTCCGAGGACTACGTCGGCTATGCGTGGGCAGCCGAACCGCCGTTTCCGACGTTCGAGAGCGCCTTTGCCTGCCAGCCCTACGTCGAGCTGGATGCCAACGGTCACACGTCCGTCTGCCGTTTCCACGTGTGCGACGACGTGCCCTTCCAGAAGAGCTTTGAGGCGTACATTGAAAAGTATAAGCCCAACGAGTGGGGTCACGGCAACAAGTGCCTGTACTCCGTCGTCGCTTACTGGTACCAGAAAGCTGGGGGCCACGACGCGTACGGGAGTATTCCGGTGACGCAACGGTACTTGGAGCAGAACATCCACCGCCCTATCAGCCATGAAGGAGGACGGAGCGGGGATGAGCTATAACAAGAGTTCCATGTCCACCTGATCGTTGAATGACGGAGTGGGTGGCGGTGGTGACGCAGTCGGCTTGTCCATACGAACTTTCTCGCTGAAAAGCGACATTGAACTGAAGTTACTCTCTATATTATCAATTTATCCGGTTTTTGGGTTGGGCAGGGGACCACAGGTGAGGGCGAAACATGGAGGCAAAAAGAACGATGACTTGCTAATCCTACAAAGACGTCTGATATCATGTGAAGAGTTACAAGTACATGACAATTTCCGATAATCTGATCCATTTGGCGAACTCCGGCGTCGATTTTGTATCATGAGAGAACAACCACTTGTCCTGGCATAAACTTGTTCCTCTCAACATCTACCGTTCAGATAACTAGCAAGACGTACTTGCAGAAGCAGACCATTGCAAATATGATAAGAGGGGGTGTGTCCTGCGAGTCAGTCTACACCTCTGAAAGGATCTTGAACGTTAGTGGTTTACTTGAAACCCAAAAGAAGAGGGTAACCTACTAGACAATATACTTTACAAAAGGTGGTAGGCACTTCTAGCAATAAGTATAGATACTAGACTTTTACTCTACGATTATTTGCTCTAAGCTACAGCTAACAGCATGCTGTAAACCTCACTGTTAGCTAAGTTGCTGTACTAAGTGGGGCAATTATTCTGCACCAACGTATGGGATCCTTGTGTAGGTGTAGAGGAATAGACGCTTCTAGTCCTTATTTCACGTTCGCCTTACTTATCATAAAAAGTTAGCATCGTGAAATAAACTTTAAGCTGTTTAGAAATCTTGCTTCCATCCACGAACTCACAGAGGCCAAGCCCGCCTCCTCGATTAGGAGTATTTTCCAATGGCCGGTTCACAAGGCGCTGCATAACTGTCGAGATGCCTCGGATTATGAATGGAAAAGTGGAGAAAATCATTAGCTGGGCCAATCAGATCACGCGGACTCAACTCCGGCCAGCCGTATCACGGCCTCCGTCGATTGCTGCCCTTCAGTCAGATCCCTTCTTCTACCTTCTACACCACACCCAGCAATCCACGAACAACCTGACCTTGTGGGTGACCTGTGATACCGACAATAATCTATAAGCCAACAGTCGACGACGCTGTTGCTCGATGAGTACAAAGGTGTTTCCCTTTTGAGCAACCAACCATGATCGGGAAAAAAGGCCTCGACCTGAACCCCAGACGTTTGCGGGTTCGGCACCTGGGTTTTCTGAGTTGCGTTATCGTCTTGTTTGGGCTTATCAGCTATACTTTAAAGCCGTACTTCGATCTGCGCTGGCCCCGGCTGTCTGTAGACCACGCCAAGACGCAAAGTGCAACCCAGGCAGCCCTCTCCTCGGTGGCTCTTCGTGACCTCAAGTACAGCATCGTCTTGCCAACATATGTAGGTCGTCCCTCAGCCCAAGCCCAGTGCGTCATCAGTCACTGTTACTAACAAGACCCAGAGCAAGCACATGCCGCTGGTCATCGACTTCCTTCAATCGTTCATGTGTCTTTGTACTGACTACACAGAAATCGACATCAATGTCATCGTGTCTGATTCAGGCGAGGTTGATGCGTTCAGGGGGGCTTTGGACAACCTGACGAACTGCGGGGACACGTTTAGCATTTTTCCTGTCCCACCGAATAACGTGAACGGACCGAAGCCGAATGTCAATATTATCAACATGTTCGACATACTCCCGTCAGTATTTCATTCGATAGTGAACGGAAAAATCACGCGCGGGAATACATCGGCGGTGCTCCAAGAACGAGGGAAGTTCCAGTACCAGACGATTAAGAAATTGGCGGCGGCCGCGAAGCTCGATTACGACTACGCGCTCTGGCTGGACTCGGAAGCCATCGTCGTGCAGCCATTCAGCATGCGCCAGACGTTCGATGCCTATGTCGCGGCCCCAACGGTTTGGAGATCGCGGAACTCGAACCACGACTTGATGCGTGACGCGATGGCGGCTTCGGCCGGTGTGCTGAACCGATCCATCGACTCGTTCGGTCCGGCGTTCTGGAACCTGGAGAGCCAGGAGTGGATATTCGAGAAAGCCATTATCGCCGACCTCTTCCGGTACGTCGAGATGGTACACGGCCAGGACTTTTGGACGGCGTGGGCTACGCACGGCGCACCGTACGAAATCACACTTTACAACATGCACATCCAATCCCGAAAGCGGGAGACCACCGATCCCATGTTTACAAAGTACCGGATCTTGGAGGTTGAAACGGAGATGGAGAAGTACGGCGTCTGTAAGTCCAGACCTAATTTCCCTCTGTAGACATGGCCACCAGCGTGTTTCTCTGGCCGACTGACTGGCTGGCTTGAACAGTAACGGCGAGCTCGCAATTCGTCAGAGAGGGTATGATACTAAGCGGACTGTTGGAACGGAGCTGGCGGTTTCTTCAGGTCCCGGGAGTAGCGCAGAGGCTATCCAAGATGTTGCGAAACTACAGTTTGCAGCTTTACCGGCTGGAGGATCTCGACATCGCGCCACCGGAAGTTATTGACAGGTTCCTCCTCGACACGCCAATACACCTTCTGTGCTCAGGCGCGCCCCCTTTACACAGCTGGTGGGAGGGACGAAACAAAACTATGGTCAAGGGATCATTGCGTGCGCCAAATTACAGGTAGATAATACTCTATAAACCAGCGTCTGCTTTAGTGGTGATCAGCCATCTTTTCGAATACTGGAACTTAGACATTTTGAAACATCCAGGCGGGCGACCAGCCCAATTTGATACTACTCAGCTGTCAAAGGAACCAGACCAACCCATTCATAATCACTAGTAATTCTTACCAGCAGTAGCCTTGGACTCTCCTTCTGCTGAAGAAATTGTAATCGTGGCGGATTTCTTCCAAGGCCAATCGTTTGACAATTTCTGCCCTCAGAGAAATTCGTGCAGGCTCTCTATACGGCCTTCGTACGGAGGCTATTCGGCCAACACCGACGACGCCCCACATCAGTCCCCACAACGCCTGCCGGACGCTGCCCGGGGAAACCGGCAACGTGCCGCGACGCACGGCGACTCCCCTCCCCCCCTCCATCTCGGCCCGCCACAACTTGGACTTAAATCTAGGAGATCACCGGAGGAACCGGACTTTGGAGTGCGTTTCTCTGAGGATATTGTCGAGTTGGGTGGGAGCTCAATGGACCGACGCCACCAGATCCACGCTCGGCACGTCAATAGCTGTTTGGGGGGGGGGGGGTTCGCAGATAACACCTCCATAACTCCATCGTCGTGCTGCGGGAACGTCCCCCTACCTCCCTTGTAAGGGCTATTACATCACGGAGGGTAACGTACTCACCAATCCCGACTTATATGACCTGACTGCAATCCTCTGGCCCGGCGCGTCTCCTTGAAATCAACGACGAACCTCTCGACTCTTCACGGCTTTTGTCAATATCATCTTCACCCACTTTCATTCACACCAACAAGCCAAAAAAAAAAAAAAAAGAAGAAGAAGAAAACCGCCGCCATGGTGAAGATGTTCTTCTTTCAAGACATCCAAGTCAACTCGCCCGGCTTCGGCGCCATGGGCCTCAGCTTCGGCCTCGGGAGCAACCTCACCGACTCACCCTCGAGGAGGCCGAGCCCGTGCTCCTGAAGGCCATCGAGCTCGGCTGTACCTTTTGGGACACCGCCGTAAGTGACACAGCTTGCCCCGTTGCCCGATGACTCCCCTATGGCAAAATTTTCTATGCCGTTCTTCCATTCTCCCCCCCCCTCCTCACAGGGGCTTGACGTGCTGACAATAATCATCAGGTCGTCTACCAGGCCGGCGTCAACGAGAAGCTCCTGGGCGACTTCATCCGGAAACACAACGTCCGCGACAAGGTCTTCAGTACGTTCGTCGGTCGTCCCCTTCCCCCTCACAGCTTTCTGTGCTCGGCTAACATGGCATTGCCAACAGTTGCCTCCAAGTGCGGCTTCGCCGTGTTTGAACAGGGCATGACCGTCACCAACTCAGCCTCACACATTTAGAAGTACATCGACGGCACCATCGAAAGGCTCGGGTTCGCCCCGGACCTCTACTACCTCCAACGCATCGACTCCAGTAAGCGACCTCGACTGCCGAGCGTGGGCTTCCTGGCCCCCCCTCTTGCTAACGATTCCCACTAATAGATACGCCGCTCGAGGAATCCATCCCGGCCCTGGACGAAATCCGCAAGGCCGGCAAGGCAAAGTATATTGGCCTCTCCGAGTGTTCAGCCGCCACTCTCCGCGAGGCGAACTCCAGTAAGTCTCTGTCCGAACCGCCCCCAAAAAGCAAATTGAGAAAATAGAAAAAGGATTGGCCATAAAGAAGAAAAGAACTCCACTCTGACTGACGGACTTACAGGTCGCCAAAATCGACGCCGTCCAGGCGGAATACTCAGCCTTCGGAACTGTTCGCGAAACCGACGGGCTGATCGAGACGGCTAGGGAGCTCGGCGTCACCTACGTCGCCTACAGCCCGCTCGGCCACGGCTGGCTCGTCGACGACTTCCCTTTCAAGAGCCCCGACGACTTTGCCGCTGACGATTTCCGCCGCGGGAAGTGAGTCCTGCTCCTCCCACGCCCCCCTCCCTCCCGAAAAGCCTACCCTCCACCCAACCAAGTGTGATTCCTGTTCCCTTTGCTAACAGAAGCGCTACCAAAACAACAGGCCCCAAGTTCCAGGGCCAGAACTTTTACAAGAACAAGGCCATCGACGAGATCAAGAAGCTCGCTGCCCGAAAGGGGTGCAGCCTGCCGCAGATCGCTCTCGCCTGGGTCGCCGCCCAAAACATGATGCCCATCCCCGGCACGACCAAGGCCAAGCGACTCGAGGAGAACTGGGCGTCGAGAGACGTCGACCTGACCGAGGAGGAGAAGGGGGAGATGCGGCGCATCATCGACGCGGCGAAGCCGCATGGAAGCAGATACAACCCGACGGCGCAGGCCATGGTGGGGCACTAGGTGATTCCCATTAGGTATAGAATACTACCCGTCACAAGTTCATAAACAATCAAATCACCCGATATGCCTTCCGGATGACGAAGGGCTGTGAACCCTTTGGTATCTATTACTTCAAGGTGTACCTTGCGACGGGAGCTGTGATACTTATCTAGCAAGTTGACCTTAGAACCTTAGCAACGCCGCAACTGCTCGCTCATCCCCTGAGACCATACCAAGCTCAACTCTTACCGCCTCCGTTCTCTGGGCGGGGGAAACCGTTCCGTGTCCTATCCGAATTTGATTCCTGAGGCAGGGTTCCAGGTGCCTCCCTGTGGCGGTGATTGTCCGCTGGCCGATGCCGGGGCCGGGGCCGGGGCCGGAGCCGGGGCGGGTGCGCCGGATTGGCCCCCGAACTTGATGCCCATGTCGGGCTGCCACATGCCCGCCATGGCGGCCGCGGGTCTCGGGTGCTGAGGCTCGACGGTCGAGCCAGCCCAAGAATGGATGTGAGCCTCGACAGGCGAGTGCACCTCGTGCCGAGTGGGTGGTTGCTGCGGCTGAGGCTGCTGCTGAGGCTGCTGCTGCTGTATCGTACTGGGAACGACGCTCGCGCTGAAGTAGGACTGGGACCTTGGGTCGTAGCTCGAGCCAGCCGGAGAGTGTACCGGTGATCTATTGACATTCAGGGAGCTGAGTGGCGGCATACTAAGGTCCCTGGGACAGAGTTAGTTAGCACATGCACCTGTCACACTCGGAAGAGCGACTTACTCTTCGAGGCTCTTGGCGTCCATCCGCCGTTCTGCAGCCCACGCCTTGACCGGGTCCCGGAAATTTTGGCCCACCACTTTGCTCAGGTCGTTGTAGAACTTTCGTCCGACATCGACGTTGTTGACGATCTCCTTGTATTTGTAATAGGCGTTGTCGAGCTTCTGCAGGGCCTGTTCGCGCTCGCGGCTGCCGCTTGCCAGTTTCCGCTTCTGACCCTCAAACTCCCGGTTGACTCTCTGGACCTCGGCCATGAGCCGCTCTTGCTCATCCTCCTCCTTCGCGACAGCCTCAATCTCGGCGTCGTACAGCTTGTCGAGGCGCTTCTCAAAGAAGTCTTCAAAGTGAGCCGGAACAATAGCTGTCGTCGGGTACGTCCTCTCAAGCCGAGCCGCTTCTTTAAGGATATCCGGTTTGATGTCGTCCGTTCTAGCCTTCTCCCGCAGCGCCTCTGCCTTCTTTCTCCTCTTGGACTCTAGTCGGAGGACATCGTTGTAGGCACCCCGAAGCCTTCCTATTACCGGTTTCAGGGGCTCTGGGATGTCCATCCGCCTGGATGAAGGCACGTAGTCCATGATGGCCCGGTCCGATCCCGACAGCATCTCAAGTAAATCCTGGACCTCTTTGTACTTGTCTCGCACGACAGCATCACTGCTCGTGCTGCTGGCAAAGTAGCCCTCAATCTCGGCCACTTGAGCCCAGAACCGACTTCCCTGGGGGTCGCTGCGACTGTCAGGCCTGGACCACCGATCGGTGCCATACTTGCGTCTCATTCGGTTGTCTTCCTCCTCCTCTGCCGCCAGGATCGCCTTGCCCTCGTTGAAGACCGCAAGATCGGCAGTCCGTAGCTTATCGATGTCGGAGAACGCCCGCTGAATTCGGCCTATGGCATCCGCTTGCCGTATCTCTTCCGCATGGTGGACCAAGCTGTGAGGCAAGCCGAGCGGCTTTTCCAGAGCCTGCAGTGAACCAGGTAGGTTGATGGCACTCAGCATAACATGAAGCTTTTCTGTTTGCGTTTCCATCTGTCCGATGATGTTCTCGTTTACTATACGATCGCGCAGTTGCTCGTAGATAGTGATGGCGGCGTGAACGGAAAAGGGAACGAGTTTTGTGAAGAGCGCAGGACCAAATTCGGCCTGGTCTCCGAGGTAATCGAAAGGGTTGGCCACCTGCGGAGGGACTTTGGCGACAGCCATATTGGCTCTATCGAGAATCTTCAGTTCCGACTTTGGCGGTACGGGTTCTTGGAATGTTAGTCTGGGCCCTTCTCCAACCCCCCCCCCCCCAGGATAGGAACACTTACGAAGATAGATGACGTCGTTGTCCTTCTCCGCCCGCTTCAGATCCTCCTCGACCTTACGTTTCAGGCCGTTCAGATCTTCGAGCACTGCCTTGTTCAGGTATCCCCCCCGACTCTCCTTCAGACCCTCATTCACGCAACCCACAGCGTCCTGCAAACGAGCGACCTCCTCACCGTATCTCCTCTTTTCAAGGCAGTCACACGCGGCGCGGTATTGCGCGGCACCGGCGAAGTGATGGTGCTTCGCGCTCATGTGATGGATCCAGGCAGAACTGATGGCCTCGCTCTTCATGGCGGCCTCTCCCGCCAGACTGTACAGGTCTGACACGCGGGCGGCCAAACGAGCGATGATGGCATCCTTGTAGCCGTCCATAACGGCCTTCTGCCAGAAGCATTCTTGTGACTGTGCCAGGAGCAGGTAAGAGAGCGACTCGAGGGTGTTGGCGTCCATGTCTTCGGGTGGGTCTGACATGCGCAGCTCGGGAAGGATTTCCTTCTGCATGTGATCCAGCACTCCGGACGCCGAGGCGAAATGCCCGGCGGCGGTCTTGAGTCCTTCGGTTCCTGTCCTCGACTGCGCGACGGCGAGCTGGGAGTATAGAGAGGCGAGATTGTAGAGAATATTCATTAGCTCGTACTTGAGGTTGTTCCGAACCATGGGCCGTTCGGTGTTGTAACCCAGCGCCGGATACCACGTAAACTCAGCGCCGATCTAACCGCCAGACTCGTCAGTATTCCAAACCAAATCCACTGCCATAAGAGCGTCGGGGAGACGTACGTCGATTGGGAACTTGCCGCCGATCCACGCCAGCTGTCCAGCGTACGCCTGGAGCTTCTTGATGCCGCTAGGGTGCGGCTCTCTTACGTTAACCGCATCCCGTCGCAGGGCATCGATGACCTCGAGGTCCTGGCGAAACATGTCCGGGTGCTGGTCATATTTGGTGTTGATGTACTGTCGTATTGTTGAGGAGAGCGACAGCTGGGTGGATTTGCGAAAGGGGAGCGACAGGATGTTGGATATGCTGGTCATGACGGAGCCGTTAGCAAAAGCCTTCAGGCATTGGGTACGGGGAAAAACAACTCACGTTGCCATCGTGACAGGGCCACTCTGGGGGTTGGGAAATGTAGCGTTGGGGAGCTTCGAGCTACGCCAGGTGAAGAAGCCTCATGACTTCATTTCTGGGAACATGGAAGGAGAGAGCCCACCGCTGCGAACTGACGTTGGCGGGGCGTGGGTGCAACTGTGGCTTGAACCTGCATCAAGTGGGGGTGGGGCGTGGCTGGAACTTTTTGAGCCGTTTGTGCCTCGCCGTTTGTCTCAGCCTGGAAGACAAGGCCACCAGGTCGGAACAGTTGGCCTTGTCTTCTCCTGTCATCAAGACATGTTCAAAGAGCGGTGATCCCAAATTACCAAGTCTTAACAAGTTTGTCATGGGAGGGCATGCCAATTGATTCATGGATGTCTTTAAGATTTCTTTTATTCTGGTAGTATGCGCAATCGTTCTACCGGTAAACTCTATACAAGGCGTAGTTGACTGCCTTTTCTTTGCACCTAAAACCAAACCAAGTGGTTGACCTCCAAACAAAAGGACACCCAGCGGTCCTTATCCTTGAGACTCCAAACGTCCGGCCCTGTCGCACGTCTCTATGTACCGATTGCAAGTTTTCGTCCATGCAATGCAGCTATGTGCAATGTAATGCCACAAGACTAGAAAAGAAAGGTAACAAAATGATCATGTGGTGTTGGCCAGAATGCTTTTGGTGGTAGGAAAAATACCCTATACCATTCTCAAACGCCAAAAGCTCACTGCAAGCTGTATGCCCTAGTCGGAATGCAAACCCAGAGGAACGATGGCTTTGGTTGATGAAACAAGAGGGGGGTATTGCGGGCCAGCGGATTATAATTATGATTGATGTTGCTGTCCAGGCGTTGCTGTCCAGGCGTTGCTGTCCAGGCGGTGCTGTCTGTCGTATTGTCTGGGATGGTAAGAATGCTTTTGTTGGTCCTTGGAAACATCATCTAGGCCAGCTTGTGCCAGATTGTCTTCCAGCTGCCGTCTAAATTTAGTCTTGACTCATGCCAGGTTGGCCCAAGACCAGCTCATCAAAACGGGCCGGCATGTCCTGGAGTAGCGAAATGCTCAAGACGAAAGTATGCTGCCAAGTGGGCCTTTTCCAACTGCCGCCTCCGGCCCGTCATATCATGAGGCGAGTGATCTCACGGAGGATCCTCTGCCCTTGGTCGTATCTTCGTGCTCGGGGGATGAAAGGGACCGCTTCATGGCGAGGGAATCCAGACAAGTTCGATGATGCCATCAATCTTGCTCATGGGCTCGCCGTCCTCCTCGACCCAGCGCTCATCGTCTTTTCTCCTCGTGTAGACCTGAAGCACGGATCCGTCTTCCTGCACGTGAGCCTCCTGGAGCTCCCAGGCGATCTTTCGGCCAGTCTTGTGCAGGGATCGGCGCTGGGGACCGAACATGTAGTCCAGGTTCCAGCCAATGTCATCGGGAGCGGGGGTGAAGGTACGCTCCATCTGGTCGAGGTTGAAGTCGATGCCCTGGGGATAGTGGGCAATGCTGAAGCCGTTGGCGATGATGAAGTCGTCGGCCGTGATGAACCGTTGGTACGAGCAGTCCTCGCCACAGGCGTGGGCAACCTTGGACGACTGGAAGGGCTTGGCGAAGTGCCAACCGCCTCCCTTGTAGTGGTGCAAGCTCAGGGGTTTGATGCCAGACTCGTAGAAGCCGGCTGGGTCGCCGAACAAGTCAAGCTGCCACAGCTCCCACAAGTTGGTGAGGCGGACCTCGGTGTTTTCGTAAATGCACTTGCGGAGAAGGATGTCGCCTTGGGGGCCCCAGCCGGAGTTGGCCTCTTTGACCTTCTGCTCCGTCTTGCACGACTCGTACAGCTGGTTAATGGCAGCTGCGAGAGGTACGCTGAGGAACACACCGGCACCGCCGAAAGCCTGGGATCCGTGGCGGTGAATGGCGTTGACGTCCTCGGAGAGGGTTCCGATGTAGAGAGGGTCGAGGTGGTCGAAAGTGGCAAACTTGTCAATGAGACCGTGCATGCTGGGGAAGTAGGTATCGTCGTCGCAAGTGACGAGCCACTTTCTCGTCTTCCGCTCGGGATGGTTGTAAAGGTAGGGGACGAGGGTCAAGTAACGAACGGCCATCTCCATGGAGGGGTCCGAGTGCGCCACATCGGCGTCGATGCCGACTCTCTTCAGCCTGTCGCTGGCGTCCTTGAGCTCGGCGTCGCTGGCGTCGAGAAGGAGCAGCAGAAGCTTGCCGCCGTTGGACTTGCCGTTGCTGTCAGTGAGCCAGTGGGACCACTCCTTGATCGGACTCGTCTTGGGGTCGTTGAAACGGTTGTAGGTAGTGGACACGGCGAACATGAAGTCGGAGGCATTGACGGTGGAGGGGTAGGGAGACTGGGTGACGGGGACTTCCAGAGGGGCTGCACATTCCTCGGGGGCGTACGACTTGCCCATGTCAACCGTCTTGAACTTCTTGGGGAGGAAGTCCTGGTCCAGGAC
The DNA here is from genome assembly GCA_003386485.1 of Colletotrichum lentis. Taxonomy (NCBI): domain Eukaryota; kingdom Fungi; phylum Ascomycota; class Sordariomycetes; order Glomerellales; family Glomerellaceae; genus Colletotrichum; species Colletotrichum lentis. Next base: position 1,340,650 of record NWBT01000050.1, read on the forward strand.
GGTGTAGCCCTTGCGCTGAATAGCCTTACGGGTGAAGGTAACGTAGCGCTTGAAGTAGTGGATCTTGTCGGCGAGACCGTACTTGTCCTTGAGCGTCTTGATGTGGTCGGTGTTGATATCGCAGTTCATGACGTGGGTCGTCGAGGGAGCGGGCTCGGCGGGGATCTTGTCGGAGAGAGACGAGGAGGCGTGGGACTTGACGGCGTCCAGGGGTTGTTGGTGTGTGATGGACGACTTGACACCGGTCCCCGTCTTCATGATGCGGCCGCGGACGTCGATGGCGTCGTTCCTCAGAGTGAGGGCCATAATGACCAAGACGACGACTGCAAAAAGCAGCATTCTAGTGAGTGGGTTACGCATACTGCAGGCGCGATGCGGTCCAGGCAGCTTAGCTCCCATTGTCCAAAAACACACACTAGCCGAACTGATCTTCTTCCAGCTTTATTGGTTGCGAGTTTGCGTACTTTTGGTTTTCGAGAAGGAGAGGTTGTAAAAATACACGTAATCGTCGGTGAAAATCGTTGTCGGGCTCTCGCGTAGTTCTTCTTGTAGTGTACAGGCTAGTGTGTAGGTATCGACAACGGCTCGACGATAGAAGATGCGTATTCGTGTTGGGCGGCAAGAGGCGTCTCTCAAGCAGGATACGGCATGAGCAGGGCGAAGAAGTGAAGAAGAAATAAAAACACACGAGCACTAAATCTAGTAACTAGCAGTGCTGCTGAGCGAGTGACTCGATCATAGGACCGGCAAGTGATCGGGAAAGCTCTTTGCTGATGGGACTCTCTGCCACTCGGAACTCGAAAGGGCAGACAGAAGAGGCTGGCGATCCAGATTCGTCGTGAGCTGGAGAGACGGAGGAGGAAAAAAGCTGGAGGGGGAAGGGTGGGAAATGAGGGAGGGACAGGTAGAAGAGGTCTGGACGTCGGAGAGGAGGATCCTCGGTTCGAGGCGTGGATTAGTGCGTGGGCTTCGCAACGGGAGGCTTAGGACAATTAGGAGAGACAGGGGTCCCAGATGGCGAGCGAGGTCTTTGCACTATGTACCTACTCTGTAGGGAGAAGGAGACTCGGTACGGATACAGCGGCGTGGAGCGACTTCGGGGGGAGAGGGGCGACTTCGGGGGTGAGAAGAAATGAGAAATTCGAGGGCAAGGGG